>JAMPIV010000222.1:0-539175 GCA_024509875.1 Oreohelix idahoensis
ATGATGAACAACCTGAGAGAATCTATGCCACAGAAATGAGAAAATACTTATGGAGCAAGGACTGAGAGATTGGACGAATAATTTTAACCATGGCTTGAAAGATATCAAGCACTCAGTCAAAGTGTCAGGAAAATAAGAAGAATCAGGGTGATAACCTTCAAACCTTCACAAAACTTAACCAACTAGGAACACAGGGACAATTCCAACAAGAACCAACACAGAACTGATATATAAAAACAAAAACCCTCTAGGATCAGAAAAAGAAACCTCCAAGAAAGGAAGGAAAGTGGTGTAAATCTTGCCAAATGGAGTAACCACAATATTGCGGTAATGCAGCACGGAAAAAAAACCCTCCTCCATCACGCTGCAGTGCCTTACAACAGAGAACAACGGGAAGGAAGGGACCCTGGCATATAGTCAGAAGGACCCTCCTTCAATCCCCCTGTCTGTGAGGAAGTGGACCGTGAATTGCACACCCCAAGTACTGTGCTTATATGATACAGGCTTGGACTTTGACTCAGTAGTGTGCTCTTCTGGTGAGTCCGGAACAGATAACCACAGAAACAGTGGAATCACAGAGGACTCAGTCAAGGGAGCAGGAACCATGACACTAGCCCAAATCCCTATCAACATAAGATCTCGCTATGTGGAAGGAGAGATCAAGGCAGCAGTGATGGACAACCCTATCTACCCATTAATACTGGGATGTAGATATGTCTTTCTAGGAGAACCTATAAGACCCATAGTGATGGCAACAGTCCAGACCAGGGCAAGCTCTAAGAAAAAGAAGAGGACACTATCATAAATACTACATCCAGAAGAGATGAGAAAGTGGTCTCAAACTGCTGCCAGTACATTGAAGCCTTGCTTTGGCCAATTACCTAAAAGCCAAATCTCTCCAGAGAAAGGCGACTTAGATCTATGAACCATGTGGCCTACTAATATAGAAAAGACTGGAACTGACCAAAAGGACAATGGACAGCTTGTAATGCCAAAATCAATACAGGGAGGCAGGTTATGAAGCTAGGACATGCTATATAATCCCTGTCAGTGGACATAATGGAAATAGGGTCCACTGGAACAACGGATAGCCTGTCAACTCACGTTATGGGCCAGGGATCAACAGAGGCCATAAAAGAGGTATTATGAGATCCTGACCAGAATGCCAAAGAGTAGCTCCTAAACCATAGGAAACTGCCAACCAGCAACACTGGAGAAATGCCCCATCAATGGGAACGCCCGTTCGAAACGTGTTGCCCGTGGATATTGTTGGGACCCCTCAGTATGACCAAAGGAAGAGAAAATGCATAAATCTTAACGCTTGGTCGAAACTTGCTCTAATGTGGGGAGAGCCAGTAGCAATGATGTCATCGATATAATTCGAAACATGTGGCAGAGGCACGGTTAACAATATTCACCCCGATTAGTTTCCCACATCAGAATATTACTGACAATGGTCTCTCAGATAAAGGGGAAAGCTAACAAACAAGAAGTATTCATGTTTTTTTCAGAAGCTAGACATTAGGGTCCACTGTAAGCCGTACCACGCCCAAGGGTTATAGTCAAGTAGACGCGTTCAATGGCACGCTCATTTTCAATCCTTAGAAAAGTTGGCTAGTGATAAACATGAAACTTGACGGACACATAACTTACATCTCAGCACTATTTGCCTATAGGGAAGTCCCACATAAATATCAATCTCACAGATTGGCTCCAGCTACATTGTTGTTTGGACGACCAATCAAAGGTCCACTGGAAGCATTGTTGCGGACATGGACTGATGAAAAAGCAGAAGAAACCGTAACTTCTTCATACCAATACGTCAACGAGTTGACATCTCGATTGGAAACAAGTTGGAAACTGGCAATTGATAACTTGAGACAGGCCAGGAGGAAGCAGGCTGCTTACTATAATAAAACAGCAAAACATAGGGAACTTGAGGTGGGAGAAAAGGTTCTGTTACTGTTGCCCAGTGTGGCGAGAGGTTTTATTTGGCTCTTGGATCAGTATAGTACTGACAATTACAGAAATAGAATTTCTGCAGAAAATGGTGAAGTCCCAGTGTCTGAGAGAACTACTGGTATCACAAATTAGTTACGGCTGTGAATGATCTGATCTCGAAACAATAGTATAGAGGAGACCGACATAAAGCGCCACCTCTGCGTTTTAAAAGCTAATTGAGTGATATTATCGACAAAGCAAGGAAACAGAATTTTAGACTTAACAATGATAAAATTGACCATTCGTTCAAATCAAATTACAATTTTCCTTATATTTTATTTAGTCTATATATACACATATCTACTCTTGTGCTGAAAGGTGAAATGTTGCAAAAAGAAAAATGGAATGAAATGAATTGGGTAACGTTTACTATGATGCTTACAAATATTTATATATTAATAAATATTACAACACGTTATTCCAATTATAGGGAACAAAAATATATCACTGTGATGTTAATTAAGGATATAACTTTTACGTCATCACTATGCGATTATTGATATTTACGTATAATTTATCCACTATGATCTTATTATTGTCTCTTGCTACGCTAATTCACGTTTTCTTCATTGACAGTTCTATGCTCACAATGCCGACAGAAATGTTACTAATGTGTACTCATCTCTCTTAAGTCTGTTCTTCTTTGTTTGGTTCACACCACCGGCAGAGTATCGTTCCTTTAGCCCACCCAAGACTGAGGGGGACCAAAGATGTAGAGTCTGGTCAACCTCTATGCTCCTGCGGAGTTCCAGGCAGCGGGATTGACTCGAACATACGACCTCAGGTTTTTAGGACACAATTAAACCTGTAGAACAAAGGCAAAAATAGGGCTAATTTCTGTCCTCAGGTTCCCACCTATTAATCTAGTGTGATCAGCTCAAATGAGCCGAACGGTCTCTCCGATTTCTATGCCATGTGGATGAGTAATGACAACAGCGCTGGCAGGAAATGATTTAGCAATAGCGAGACCAAGACAGGTGTCTACTTGCAAAACATTCCTTTGTCTGATAAACTAATACATGGATACATTCAATAATATAGCATTCAATACATAAATACAATTTTATACATGAATACAATCCCATAATAATAAACTCAATTTAATATAATACAATAATATTACACACTAGGTGTGATACAAACAAATCCTTCCCCCTATACTATATCACAGTCCCTCTCTGACAATAGCTGGTAAACAATATCCTAACGCTTGGAAGATTCTTATGATAGGACATCCTATATGAGACGAGGACTGGTTGGGTGATAATATCCGTTGGAGTTATTAGAAGACAAATAGATTGGAGTTATTCTGCGACAATAGTATGTAGTCCTGACAAGACTGATTTTTGGTTATAATTACAGTTTTAAACTGGCCAGGTTTTGACGACGACTTAGGTGAACCTCTAAGTTGCAGGTTCGATGCTCCTCAGGACTACCAATAAATTCAAGGGGACAGCTGTATGCACTCCCTCGACTTCAGTGCTTGTACCATCTCTGGCGTCAAGTTCGGGGCTACCCCCGTGGTTAGCATAAAACCATAAACTCCAAATTATATAGTCAAGTAACTATTGAGGAAAGCTTTCAAAAACTAAGCAAGTTCTCTGACCCCACCCGGAGCCAAGTTGTTTGGTTTCTTGATCCGGTTTTTATACAGAAATTTCTCATACAGCCTAATTTTATTCAGTTTTCATACGGCCATCTTTGAACAAGATTGGCCGTTAATTTGTTCTGTCTCAGAGACTGGTTGAACGTTGATCGTTGATTGGTTGAAAATCTGTATCTCGATACATAGTGATAACAAAGTAGTGATTGTTACACTATCGTTTCACGACACCCACAGCAAATAATCAAGTTTTGCATTGGAAATTGGAAGATGTTCCCTCACTGACTCATATTGGAAAAACATTTTTTCCGGACCCAACTATAAGAATTGACACAAGGAAAGGAAAGGAGAATATCAGTCCACCTCTTAAAAAGTATTATTCAGGGAAGCATCAGAAGTACATGCCCACATCATGACCCTGAGCCTGGGGCAACAGAAAGGCAGGATGAACCAATTTCCTCCCAGGAATACCCCCTAACTCTCTACGGAAAGCTATGCTCAGGTTAATGTGAGTGAACTGATTTAAACTCTTGGGGCAGAGGATTAAAGGTTCAGAGTGTTAATGAAATCCATGCTGATGTACTCACAGATAAGCCGTGTGTACTAATCTGTTTAGAGTATGTCATGACGATTACTGACCCTACACCAGTTTGTATGCGGACATACCCTATACCTTATGCTAAAGGACAGGCACTCAAGGATGAGATTGACTATCTCTTAAGAGAGAAAATTATTTCAAAGTCTGAATCTCCCTACAGCTCAAGTGTGGTGCTATTAAGGAAACCTAGTGGTGAACACAGGTTATGCATTGATTATAGGAAACTAAATGCTATCACTGAATCTCAGGTAGACCCATTACCTGACACCAATCAGTTGTTTGCTACATTGAGTAAGGCTCGGTATTTTTCAAAAGTAGATCTAAGCAAGGGATACTACCAAATACCAGTAAAACCAGAAGTTAGGAAACTGTTAACCTTTAGTACACCGGATGGACATTACGAGTTCAATGTACTCCCATTTGGTTTAAAGAATGCTCCAAGTATCTTCACTAGAATGATGAGGAAATTGTTGGAACCATTACAAAATCCTCATATCACCAACTTCATGGAAGATATTCTGATTGCTACCACTACCTTCGAGGAACACGTAGTAGCACTCTCCATGTTGTTGGATAGACTGAGAGAAACGGGATTGACAGCACGTCCAACTAAGTGTCATATTGGATGTGAGACATTGGAATTTTTAGGTCACACTATCTCTACAGGGCAAATGTCTCCCGACCCAAAGAATGTAGAGAAAATGAGAAAAGCACCAAGACCACAAACTAAGAAGGATGTAAGATCCTTTGTGTCACTGTGCGGGTTTTATCAGAAATATATACCCCATTTTAACTCATTGTGCGCGCCATTAACCGACTTAACCAAAAAAGGTCAGCCAGATAAAATACAATGGACTGCGGAGTGTGAACAGGCTTATACAGAGTTGAAAAATAAGCTGACAAATAAACCTATCCTTGCCCTTCCCGATCTCACACAAGAATTCGTACTAAGAACGGATGCTAGCAATGTAGGCCTCGGAGCAACATTACTACAGCGGGCAGACACACCGCCACATATGCTATTACCAGTAGCTTTTGCCAGTAGAAAGTTAAATACAGCTGAAAGAAATTATTCTACCGTTGAACGTGAATGCCTCGCTTTGGTCTGGTCGATCAACAAATTCGCCCCTTTTCTTTACGGAAAACACTTCATTGTGGAAAGTGATCACTAGCCTTTGATGTTTTTAGCAGTGTCTAAAAAATTAAATTCACGACTTTTAAGGTGGAGTTTACTGTTATCTCCATATTTGTTCAATGTGAGATACATTCCAGGACGGGACAATCTTGGACCCAATTTTTAAGTCGTCATCCTATCAAAGGAGATATAGAAAAACAGAAAAGTAAGGAGAAACTGCAGCATGAGTTACCAAAAAGTTAACTGTGCATGCACTGTTTTAAAGAAGAGGGCTCTGTAGCGAAATTTGGTTCCTCTTGCTTTGTTGTGAAAAAAAAATGTGTAGCGCGACTCCCACACACACACACACCAGCGCAAGGTCAGCGCGGCGGTCTTTCTTTGAAGTTTGTAGTAGACGGGAAATGTGACTTACGGTTAAAAGCCATACAGTATTACCGAAGAATGATGAAATAGCTAATAGGAATGAATGGCGGACTTTCAAAGTTTGCATTTACTGGACATTAAATTATTCACTACAGGAGAACGACTGGTTGGAATAATATTAAATAAAAATAATTCAACAAAGGAGATAGACTAGGAATTATATCCAAAAGGATATTATTCAAATATAAATAGTTTTAAAGATAATTAATATTTTTCACCTTCATCACATCGGCTAAAAGTTAGCTAATAATCTTTAAAAATTTATTACACTAACAAGCCTCAACGGATTTGTATAAAACTTATATGTAATGAAAGCCTCATATGGGGAAAAGGAAATGATACATAGAAAGGACGGAAGAATATAAGTGTGTAGTGAACAGAAGAAAAAAACAAGTACAGGAAAAACACAGATTGCTTCAAATAGCCTCAAACCAGGAGATGAAACGAAAATCTTTTGGGACTTTTAGAGGTGCTTTCTCGTACGCGCGAGAGACTGAAATATAAGGACAGAGGGACGCGTTGAAAATCACACACACCAAATCCAGAAGCCAAAGTGAGAAACTGGAAGACAGTATCTGCAAGGAAAGTTATTTTTTCACGCTGCATGCAGGGCAGATTAACTTCAACCAAAATAATCTCACCGTGAGCTTATAGATCCTAAGAGGGTTTTTATGATCAATGTTTATGATCATTCCTGATCGAGAAACTAAAGACTTGAAGAAGCCTAGAGGTCAACCAAACTTCAACACCTTAGTCCCCCGTAGTTATAGGGCGGGTTGAAGGAAAGTCTTCCGTACTCCAGTGTGTCGGAGGAACCTCGAGCAGACGTGGCTAAAGTTGAGTTTCTTTGTATCCATCCAACAAATCCTGTGAGCAG
Source organism: Oreohelix idahoensis (assembly GCA_024509875.1). Classification (NCBI taxonomy): domain Eukaryota; kingdom Metazoa; phylum Mollusca; class Gastropoda; order Stylommatophora; family Oreohelicidae; genus Oreohelix; species Oreohelix idahoensis. The sequence goes on from JAMPIV010000222.1 coordinate 6,638, forward strand.
TTTCTAAACGACTGTCTAATGATGACAACTAGATGGCAAGAGATAATGTGACAATCCTTTTGTTGTAAATTCAGTGGAAGATAAATCCAAGACTTTTTCTATTAGTTATTTTAATTTGTAACTGTAAATAATCATACATTTTACCATCTTCCAACACCCATTTATCATTACAAGAATATATAGATGTACATAATAAATTGGATAATTGTACTCATTTGACTTGTTAAATTTTTAACTGTTAAATTTTGAGTTACCTTTTCAAATTTAATTATATTATCACATAAGGTTACGATAGCGAAAGTAGCAACTTATACTTCTGAAGCCTAAATCTATTGTCCAGCTCAGAGTATTCACAGCTGTAACTCACTTGTGATACCAGTGTACTTCTCGGGCACTGGAACTTCATACTTTCTGGAGAGAGATTCTACTTCTGCTCTACCACTATTATCATAATAGGAAAACCTTTCGCTACAGTACTGACGTCCCTAAAGAAATACTTTTCAGTGTCTTTGTAGGAGAAGATAGCATTAGGATCGTATGGCAGAACTATTAGTGAAGACTTGAAAAACAGCTAAAGAACAGACCGCAGGTGCAAATATTTCGTAGAGAAAACAGACAAAATGTGAAGGAATAGAAAAGTAAGGAATTTTAAAATAATCTAGACGAAACCTTCGAACACTCCGTGACACCATCCACAGAGGGTTTATTTCTGGAGCCGTTCAGGTTATTCAGTCAAAATCCCGGTCGATGACATTCCTACAAATGCCCGCGCCCGGGCTTGAACCTTGAACACCTGATCGCTAGCGCAGTGTGGTAACCATTTCACCAGCGCGGCTCCCAGGCGGAATATTTTGGCGGGATTGTAAAAATAAGTAAAAAGATTTTTTGCCGCCCCCTTCCCCCCCCCCCTCCCAAAGCTTGCCGCCCCATGCAAATGCACGTGTTGCACCGTCGGTAGAGCCGGCCCTGAGTGCCCGTGGAAATAGCAGTGAGAGGGTGAGCTTTGGAGAAGTACTTTTCTAGGACACGGTTCACGTAAAGTAGGTAAAAGTAAAGTGAAAGTAAGGTAAACGAAAGTAAATGTAAGGTGAAATAAACTAAAAGTAATGTAAAATACAGTGAAAGTAAGGTAAAAGAAAGTACAAGTAAGGTAAAAGTAAAGTGAAAGTATGCATACAAAAAAGAAAGTAAGGATTTAAAAAAAAAAGTGAAAGTAGGTGAAAGGAAGTAAAAGTAAGACAAAAGTAAAAGGATCGTAGGTAAAAGAAAGTAAAAGTAATCAAAAGAAAGTAAAAGTATGGTAAAAGAAAGTAAAAGTAATGTTAAAAAAAGGTAAAAGAAAGTAAAAGTAAGGTAAAAGAAAGTAAAAGTAAGGTTAAAGTAATGTAAAAGAAAGTAAAAGTAAAGTAAAAGAAAATAAACGTCAGTTACAAGAAAGTAATAGTAAGGTAGAAGAAAGTAAAGATAAGATAAAAGAAAGTAATAGTAAGGTAGAAGAAAGTAAAAGTAAAGTAAAGGTAAGGTACAAGAAAGTAAAGTTAAGATAAAAGAAAGTTAAAGTAAGGTAAAAGAAAATAAAGGTAAGGTAAAAGAATGTAAAAGTAAGGTAAAATAAAGTACATGTAAAGTAAACTAAAATAAAATAAGGTAAAAGGGAGCAAACGTAAAGTAAAGTTAGAGTAAAACTAGTCACAGGGAAGTATAAGTAACTAGTCACAGGGAAGTATAAGTAACGTGACAGTAAGGTAAATGTAAAGTAAAAGTAAATTAAATAAAAATAGAAATAAGGTAAAGTACTGTATAAGTAAAGCAAATGAAAACGAAAAGTAAGATATACGTAAAATAAAAGTATGCAAAAAAGGTATAAGTGAAGTAAATGTAATGTAAATACATGGTAAAAGTAAGGTAAAAGTAGATGAATAGTAATGTAAAAGTAAAGTAATGATAAAGTAAAAAAGCAAGGTAAACGTAAAGTACTAGTATAATCTAGATAAAGTTAAAAAGTAAAACTGAAGTAAAAATTAACGAAGTAAATCATCTTCCACAAATTTCCTTCACACGTTGTGGGGAAATTATACTCTATGTTATTCTAGCAGTACTAATCTGCCAGCTGGCCAGGTCTGTCAGAGCTGGAACTTCCCTGGAAAGGCATTTCACATAGACACTCTTGTTCGCCGATTGAGGTATTCGTGTATGCACAGGTAAGTTGTTGTCATGTGATCTTCATTCCAGGCAAGTTCACATTGCCTTATATTAACTCTACGACCTTTGTGTTACAACAGGAGGGAAAGGTGTTCTGGTTGTGGAGCGAGAAAGGTTTTACTTAACTTCATCATCATCATAATCATCATCATCATCGCCATCATCATCGTCGTCGTCGCCATAATCATCATCACCACTATCATCATCATCATCATCATCATCACTGCCATCACCTTCGTCGTCGTCGCCATCATCATAATCACCACCATCATCGTCGTCGTCGCCATCATCATCATCATCGTCATCATCATCATCACACCATCATCCCCGTCGCCATCATCATCATCGTCATCATCACACCATCATCGCCGTCGCCATCATGATCATCGTCATCATCATCATCATCACCGTCATCGCCGCCATAATCATCATCGCCACCAACACAATTTTTCTTGCTGCTCAAATCTGGATCTTGCAGACACTACTGCAATTGTCCCCCCCCCCCTCCCCCCTCCCCCCCGGAAGTCTGCACCAAAACATTCACGTGACCTTGCAGCAGTGGTTTTTATAGCAATGTGTTTTACATGAAGAGGTGGCCAGCTTTATGCACATCCTTATATAATTCGCCTATTACAATGTGCCAGAATGGACAATAGTCATATTTTTTTCTTTACCTCCGTGGAACTGCGCGGGTTTCCTATACACACCAATCCCCCGGTCTAACGCTGTTCAATTAGCGCTGTTTCGATAAAACGCTGTTTCTATTTTATGCAAAATGGTATCCATCAGCACAGGGTGCAACCCATTTCAATGAATGTAGTAAATTAGTTAAACAGTGGTCCTGCCACAAGAAGGCCAGGAGCTGGGCGTCAGTTGTCAGAGACTATCTGACCCACACATCTATCTCATAAACTTGCTATTTATACTTTTTTGATTTAAGTACACTTCATCCTTGAAAATTTTTTATTCAAGTACGCATCAATTTTTTTATTAACTTCCGACCTATGTATACTCTTTAACCGGATAGTGGGCCCACGTTTTAACCTCTGACCGGTAGACATTCCATTATCTTCTTCTTAAATCCTTAGCCCCTGACTGACAAAGCAGTCAGTGGCCCTCACGCCTAGTGGCGTCTTGTAGGGCAGCAATAACCTGTCCCCATTTCGCTCGGTCGATGGCCATCCTTCGTGCCGTGCCCCAAATCTGGTTCATGCTTTGCATCTCCGCCTCCAGTGTTCTCCGCCAGGTTGTCCTTGGTCTACCTCTCTTTCGCCGTCCTCCTGAGATCCAAAGCAAAGCAGTTCTGGTGATGGTGTCAGGGTCCCTTCTTGAATAGGATTCCATTATCGCGGCACATTTTTTTTTTCAGACTATCTCGCAACCATGTAAACCTTATTTCTTATTACGATTAGTAGTAAGATGAATTCATTACAGACGACTTACAGACGACTCACAGACGACTCACAGACGACTTACAGACGACTCACAGACGACTTACAGACGACTTACAGACGACTTACAGACGACATGCCACCCAAGACACACACACAAAGAATAGAACTACTGCCTCCTCAGGCATGTCGTCGAAGGCAATTAATGTGAGGTTGTGCACGGGATCGATAGTAGTAGTAGTCCCTTTCAGTCATAACTGACTATAAGAATGCGCCCCTGAGGTGATAGCCCTGAGGTGATAGCCCTGAGGTGATAGTCCTGAGGTGATAGTCCTGAGGTGATAGCCCTGAGGTGATAGCCCTGAGGTGATAGCCCTGAGGTGATAGCCCTCAACTGCTTTTTTCTGGTGTTCCTTTTGGCGTGTTCTTTTCTCTTCAGCTTGTTGTGAGAGCTTCTTTTCGCCCAATCTGAGTTGGCGCCGTAGGGAGCATCACCATTTGGTGGTATCGGCAACTTCATCCTCCCAGGCTGCTGGATTTATGTCCAGTGCCTTCATGTCTCTCTTGCACACATCTTTGAACCTCAGCACCGGTCGTCCGACTGTTCTTTTGCCATCTGCCAGTTGTCCGTAGAAAATATCTTTGCGACCGTCTTCCATGCGGCGGACATGGCTAAGGCAGCAGTCTGCGGTATCTAATCAGTGTATAAATGCTTTGAAGGCCAGCACGTGATAACACCTAAAGGGCTGGTATCATATAAAATAAGTTGCTTCAGCAACTGCTGCTGCAGAAGTTTGTTCTTTGACGCAGGCTTCTTGTTAGGAGGCCAGTTATGGTGGATGTTAAACTATCAAATACTTTCTCTCTTTGTTGTTCTCTCTATTCTTTTCCTTAAATTGTTGATGTTGTCTCAGTATATTCAAGTTTTTCTCTTCCTTTGTTTGGTTTGATTTTTAGGACGATCTTCATTGCACTCGGACAACTCCATCAGTGCTTCGATCTCCTCCCTTAGATCACACAAGGAGTATCTCAGCCCAGTGCACGAACTCCGTAGCACTTACGAAAATCCCAATGCGTGTATATGGGAATCACACATTCTATAAATACTTTCGTGGTGGTTAGGTTTCCTAATTTTTAAATTTCGTCAGGGCAGCTGCCGTGTGGCCTACTCTTTACTATTTCCAACTGACGAGGAATTTTTAACGTGCGCAACGTAAACACGGGACGTCCTATTTTTTCACCCCTATCCGAGAAGGCTAGGCATCCGATCTCGCTACCCAGAAAACCAGAGGGGAGTATGACATCATTAGGGCCACTGGTTCCGAAAAAGAATGTCTATAAATTATATTCTCTCTACCGGGAATTGAACAAGATGCCTTTATAATTCGAGGCAGACGCCACACATCTTAGCCACTCCCACCCCTTACTCTCTCTCTCTCTCTCTCTCTCTCTCTCTCTCTCTCTCTCTTTCTTTCTCTCTCTCTTCCTTTAATATGTCCAAAGAAAGTAAATGGCCTCTTCTTACGTGACTAATGAACTTCATTTGCGCATTAGTTTCTTTTTTTTTTTTAAATAAAGTTTTGCCTCGTTTTGGCGAGGCGCGTCTCGTTCAACCTAGTCGGTTATATTAGGGCGCATGTCCAAATATAAACGATCCTTAGGTCTGAGATTATTTGTTTCTTTAAGGACATCCTCATTACTCTCTTTTAAGATGTACATGGTATCTTTAACATTTTTCTGGACAACGTTTCTGTGGAATCAGGAATCTAAAAGACACGGTATCTTTAACATTTTTCTGGACAACGTTTCTGTGGAATCAGGAATCTAAAAGACACGGTATCTTTAACATTTTTCTGGACAACGTTTCTGTGGAGTCAGGAATCTAAAAGACATGGTATCTTTAACATTTTTCTGGACAACGTTTCTGTGGAGTCAGGAATCTAAAAGACACGGTATCTTTAACATTTTTCTGGACAACGTTTCTGTGGAGTCAGGAATCTAAAAGACATGGTATCTTTAACATTTTTCTGGACAACGTTTCTGTGGAGTCAGGAATCTAAAAGACATGGTATCTTTAACATTTTTCTGGACAACGTTTCTGTGGAGTCAGGAATCTAAAAGACATGGTATCTTTAACATTTTTCTGGACAACGTTTCTGTGGAGTCAGGAATCTAAAAGACATGGTATCTTTAACATTTTTCTGGACAACATTTCTGTGGAATCGAGAATCTAAAAGACATGGTATCTTTAACATTTTTCTGGACAACGTTTCTGTGGAGTCAGGAATCTAAAAGACATGGTATCTTTAACATTTTTCTGGACAACGTTTCTGTGGAGTCAGGAATCTAAAAGACATGGTATCTTTAACATTTTTCTGGACAACATTTCTGTGGAATCGAGAATCTAAAAGACAGGAAACCTGGGTTTCATTTCTATAAGGTGTGGTGACTTGGTCCTTACCTCGCTGCCGTTGCCTTCCCTAACTCAAGAGCAGAGCCAGGTGCACATTTACAGCTGGGTAAAGTGGAACAAAGAAAGAAAAGGAAGCAAGCATGTCGTAAGAAACGACAGAAATGAGATTGTGCATGGGGCTGGCAACCTAATCCTATAAAATTAATTGCTACAGACCTTACTGCTGCAAGACCACGTACGGGTTTTTATGCAGGCTTCCTGCAAGTGGACCAGTCGCAGTGATGGCAACATACCCCATAAGGAATATGAAGGAAAAGAAGAAGAAGAATTGAATGTGACACTACATGGTTTCGAACCCAGTAACTTTGTCACGAGAAGCAGGGCTGGGTTATCCATTAGGCTAAGTAGGCTGAACAACAACCAAACAGCTACAGACTTTTATAAATGGGTGCTTGCGTAGAATAGGACTGAAATGGTATGACAAAGTCACAAATGTGGAATTGATGACAAGAACCAGACAAGTGCCAGTGAAACAAGAGTTGGGAAGAAGACGCTGGCGATGGATAGGACACACATTGAGGACACCTGTTGATAGCATTACAAGGCAGTCCTTGTTCTGGAATCCACAGGGAAAGAGAGGCAGAGGTAGACCAAAAAACACATGGAGAAGAGAACTGGATACAGAGGTGAAAATGAAGAGGAAAACATGGAAAGAACTTGAGCGGATGGCACAGGACAGGAAGACTTGGCATGTGTTTGTTGAAGGCCTATGTTCCTCGGGGAGCTAAAGGGTATTGATTGATTGATTGATTGATTGATTGATTGATTGATTGATTGACTGATTGAAGTAGGCTGAAGCCTAGGGGACCAGAGCTCTAGGGGGCCCGTGCATAAGTTTAAAATAACATTTTTAATGCATAGATTTATTTACAAAAAAGAAAATGTTTGCAATTTCCAATTGCATTCATAACGTTCCAAAAAGACAGTAAAAACAAAAATTGATTAAAAGACATAATGCCCCCCCCCCCCCCTCCCCCCACCGACAAAATCATAACGGTGCATGAACTATTTGCTACACTAATAAACATTAATTAAAAAATAATTACTAATAAAAGAGGTAATCAATGCTAACAAACTAACATACCAGTCAAATATTAATACCATCACCATGCTTAGGGGTTTGAACAAATAAATATTAAAATTATTGTCTATTAGGTGAAGAGGGGCCCAAACACCAAAAAGCCAAGTTGCCCCTTCTTGGCTCAATCCGGCCGTGACGAAACGCAAGCGCTCTAACCAACATATCACGGGACTCTTATTCTTTTTCTCCCTCGTTCGTCCTGACAAGGACGTTGGTTGCGTTGTGTCTGTTTACACCGGAGCTGCGATATCTGCGCCTTTCGGCCGACACATCCGACTTCAGCACGGCATTTTTTGGGACCGGGTTTGCCTTCCCTCTTCGATCCCTACTCTCTCAGCCAGACTGCAGTGATGCAGCCTGTTTCCAGGACCACCGCGTGGAGGTGGAGTAGGGTCTTGGTCAGCTCTGGTTCGCTGACCCTGACGCAAGCAGTCAAGCTATGGGTTGCTGACTGCATTCTCTATTGCTGCATCTTTGGGCCCCACGCGACTCTTATTAAAAAGAAGAAGCTTAAAATAAACGAAAATTAATGTTTAAAACGAACCTAAAAAAAAAAAAAGAAAAAAAAAACTGCCGACTGTGTTAGAGTGCCCAGAACTTGACGATGTTAGCGAAATTTTTCTTCCTCCGTCGTCTGATATAGGGGAACACTTTATATGGAGTGAAACAACAACGTGCGAACACATGCAGATGCCACGACATGGCATTGGGCCGAGGGGCAAGAGCCCAAACACCGTTAGATCTGTAACAACAACCGAGTACAGTATGCCGTTAGTTGACATAACTGTTTGAACATTCTTGGCATATTTCGCTTCTAAATTCTCCACCAGAAAGGTCAACTTGTGTCTTGTAGTGGATTTTGATGGTATTGTATGGTTGATATTACCTAGTGTGATGTATGAGGTCAGCTGTGAAGGCTCCTGAGATAAATGTAGATGTGAATTACAGAAGGCCCTTCTTACTACCACTTACGACCTCACACATATCTTTTTTTACTAATGAATGTAGCTACGTTAAAAGTCTAGGGTACTGATATGTAATGTGTCGTGGTAGATTACACACTCACACACACAGGTATTTAATAAGTCTAATAATATTAATAAACTTTATAACACACTGAAACTAACTCAGGCTGTTTTAGTTTTAAAATTTAAATCTTTTGATAAATTTATTTGTTCTGAACCAAATGTTTAGTTGGTCAGAACATAAGAAATATTATGGAGTTATAAATGGAATGCATAATTGTATGACATAATAAAATGGAATATGTGTACCTAATTATTTCAAATGACTGGTTAATAGTAATTATATTAAGATAGTCCCAGGAGAACTTATTACTAGATATGCTAAGGGTTGGTGTCATCATTCCCAGTCTATGACTACCTAAAAATTGTCCATTGACTTAGGGGATGAATACATGGTTTATTTTCCCACAATGGTATGTCTTTATTAGATGGTGGATTAGTTGATAAGTTAGTTGATAATTCGTTGGTGAATTCGTTGGTAATTCGTTGGTGAATTCGTTGGTGAATGTCCAGCAGGCCAGATCTCACTTATCTCGACTGCGTCGATCTTGTACAAGAGTCTGGTAGTACAAGAGTCTGGTGGCCCTTCCTCTCCGTGCTGGAGTACAATATTCTGCTGCTCTGACACAATGTTAGACTGCACTGGTCCACGCTTGTGTATATCACTACAGCATTTGGCACCGCTTTGGTGCCAAACAGAAACTCACAATTCTGAAACAAAAGTATTGGGTCATGTGTCAGAACTCTACCTCCTGAGCCACTTCTGCACACAACACTACACAACAACACCACACAGACTGGGTCAGATCTCTCTGACCACACAGCACATCTTACCCAGTTGTTTTCACATAGTACTAGTTCCCCAAGACTACATTACATCTGAGATATGTTCAATAGCTTCCTGCTATTGAATAAGATAGGTGATATGTTCCACTGATCTCAACACTAGATCCTTTTTTCATAGTTTTATTTAGGCGTTCCTATATATTTTCTTTGTATGTATGTCTCTAGACCCTGAACTTGGGCTGGGGACCTAGAGCGAACACTTACTTGTCGTAATCATTTTTATGATATGGCAGTATCAATCACTCGAATTATTAAAATACACAAAATAAATACTGTTCATTTTTACCAGAATTCAGAATTGAGAACACAGTTAAATTTGCTAGCAAAACTCAGCTGAGCTGCTGGCTGTATGATGGCGTCCCACTATATTTGTATTCTTCTGGAATCAACACCACTATTAATTTAAAACTGCGTCTCTGAACAGACTTATGTCAAATGGCAAAATTTCACATCTCTGTCCCGCTACTATAAAATGCGTTGACCAATCGCCGACTTCCCCCCTAACTTTAAAATCTACAACCAAAAGTCACTTCAGTCAGATCTCAGTCAAGTATGTATTACGGTCTGTTAGTCCGTCTGTCTCTACTTGTTTTTTCATAAAAAACACGCTTGGTTCTACATGCATTTCCTACACGAATCTGCCTCCTAAGTTATTTTTAGCTACAATTCTCCACCATTTCCCCTCTCTTTAATTACAGCTCGATTTTTACGTTTGCGTGCTCAAGGCCAAAATTTTTGAAACTTTAGTGACATTGTTTAACAGTGCAGTCGCTCGTCTGATATGAACAATACAGTCTTTTGTCAATATCTTCCTTATTATCTATCCGTCTGTATAATTGAAAGCATATTATTTCTCTGCTCAAGATGGGCTATCAAGCTAGCTAGGTTTTATTTTCATAACTCTATTATTAAGAAAAAACATATTTTTTCTCAAGTTTAGTTTTTGAAATTTGTTCGAGAACCTTCTCTCATGTGTTTTGCCGCGGCATTCAAATAAAAGACCAAGTATCGAAAAACGTCCAAGAAATGACTGTCTCGAATAAGAGCTAAGGTCCTTTTCTTGTCCATTTCCTTACTTTGTGTCAACTAGGGACGTGAATTTTTTTCCTTTCACCCCCAATTGCGTCTTTTTGCCGTTCGAACTTCAAACACGTGTTCAGTCATATCTTTCCTTTTTTGATCTCCGTTTCCCCCCCCCCCCCCCCGTCTACAAAGGGTAAACGTTCCGTCTGCACGTCTAACTAGATAATTTGAATGGTGGCAGGAAAGGCGGGCATAGGCGAGCATGTCTCCTAGTATCTTACGCATTATTTTTATCCCTACATTTTATCGTTAATTTTGGAGATATTTTAACGTTGTATCATGGTAAATTCATCACACATCTCCCCACCTGAGAACATGCACTACGGCAAGTTCCAAAACCAGTGATACACATAGATAAAATTACTCCGCACGCCTACCACTACTCTAATTTTGATCACAGGGGTGCCGACTGAGGAAATCTGCACCGACATTCAATGACCCTGGGATGTATTCGATAATAAACTGATAAGGTTGCAATAATAAAGACCATCTCAACAATCTTGCGTTTTCATGCTTAGCCTGAGATAAGAATACCAGGGGCTGATGATCCGTCTGGACCACAAAAGTCCTACCATACAGATAGATTTGGAACTTCTTTATTGCCCAGATTAACGCTAAACATTCCTTTTCGCTTGTAGAATATCCTTGTTCCGCTTTATTCAATTTGCGGCTTGCATAAGTGACTGGGTTCAGTTCCCCATCGGGTGAAGATGACCTCTGCAACAAGGCCGCCCCGAGGCCTACCTTACTTGCATCTGTTCTCACCACAAAGTCCTGTGTCAAATCAGGCAATTTGAGAATAGGCTTGCTAGTGAGTTTTTCCTTTAATTCTTGGAAAGCTAATTCACATTGCGCAGTCCAAATAATTTTATCTGGAAGTCCCTTGCGAGTCAGATCAGTCAGAGGAGCACAAATAGAGTTAAAATTTTTGATATATTTTTGATAAAATCCGCATAACGACACGAATGATCGCACGTCCTTTTTTGTTTGTGGTCTAGGTGCTCTCTGCAGTTTTTCCAAGTTTTTGGGATCAGGGGTCATGTTACCCTGATATACAGTGTGTCCCAAGAATTCCAACTCTTTGCATCCAATACAACATTTTGTTGGCCTAGCAGTTAAGTTCGCCTCCCTAAGCCTATCAAATAACATTTTTAGAGCGTCAATGTGTTCTTCAAATGTCTCTATGGCGACGAGAATATCATCCATGAAATTCGTGATACATGGGTTATTCAGGGGATCCAACAATTTGCGCATCATCCTTGAAAATACACTCGGAGCATTTTTCAATCCGAATGGTAGCATGTTGAATTCATAATGTCCTTCTGATGTGCTAAACGCTAAATAAGGTCTCACTTCAGGCTTCACTGGAATCTGGTAATAGCCTTTACTAAGATCCACTTTGGAAAAGTATTTTGCCTTGTTTAATCTGGCAAATAACTGTTTTGTGTCTGGTAATGGATCCACTTGTCCTTCTGTGACAGCATTCAGTTTCCTGTAATCTATGCACAGTCTGTGTTCCCCAGACGGTTTCCTCAACAAAACTACACTGGAGCTAAAAGATGATTCACTGTGTGAAATAATCCCCTCCTTCAACAAATAATCTATTTCTTCCTTCAATGCCTTCTCCTTCGCGAACGGAATAGAATAGGCTCTCATACAGATTGGGTTTGAGTCTACCAGTTTCATGTCATACTGTAGCAAATGTGTATGTCGTGGTTTATCTGTTAATACATCTGTATGTTCCTCCAGAACCTGTTGAACTCTCTCCCTCTGATTTTTAGTCAGGTGTTTACTGACTTTTACCTGTGCGGCTGTTTCACAAGGATGTAATGGGTATTCATGCGAGGTGAGTGGTTCCTTTTGCATTTGAGTTGCGATAGCCAAGGTCAGTAAGGGGGTGCTTTCCTGGAGTGGTCTGTCCAGATACTTCTTTAAAAGGTTTACATGATAAACTTTCTCCTTCCCCTTTTTGTCAATTTTATAGTTTGTTCTAGACACCTTCTCTAGAACCGTATATGGACCTTGCCATCCAATTTGTAATTTATTCTGGGTGCCGGGTAGTAGAAGAAGCACCTTCTCTCCCACAGCTAGTTCTCTGTCCTTTGCCTTCCTATTAAAATATGCTGCATGTTTCTTCCTGGCTTGTCTCAAATTATCATTTGCCAGTTTCCATCCAGCTTTCAGACGAGTGGTCAGTTCGTTCACGTATTGATAATATGAGGTAACAGTCTCTTCTGCCTTCTCATCTGTCCAGGTCCTTAATAAGGCTTCTAATGGACCTTTTATTGGCCTCCCAAATAGCAGAGTTGCGGGAGCCATCCCGGTTGAACTATGTGGTACCTCCCGATACGCAAACAACGCGACGGGCAGGAATTGATCCCACAGATCCGGTTTTTCGTGTGCCAGCTTCCTCAGGATAGAAATGAGAGTCCCATTAAACCTCTCTACCTGGCCGTTCCCTTGCGGATGGTACGGACTACAATGAAAGTGTCTGGCTTGAAATAGCTTAAAAACTTCTTCCGTTAGTTTCCCCTTGAACTGAGAGCCATTATCAGTCAAGATTTGATGCGGGAATCCTAATCTTGTGAATATTGTAAGTAGTGCCTCTGCTACATGTTTTGAATAAATTGATGGCAGGGCTACCGCCTCTCCCCACATAGAACAAGTGTCCACCAGAGTAAGGATGTAACTGTTCCTCCTCTTGGTCCGAGTGAGAGGTCCCACAATATCCACTGCAACCCTCTCAAAAGGTGTTCCCACTATGGGCATTTCCCCTTGTGGCGAGAGGTTTTATTTTGGCTCTTGGATCAGTATAGTACTGACAATTACAGAAATAGGATTTCTGCAGAAAATGGTGAAGTCCCAGTGTCTGAGAGGACTACTGGTATCACAAATTAGTTACGGCTGTGAATGATCTGATCTCGAAACAATAGTATAGAGGAGACCGACATAAAGCGCCACCTCTGCTGTGTAACCAATTGTGATATTAAACAAAGCAAGGAAACAGATTTTTACTTAACAATGATAAAATTGACAAGTCGTTCAAAATACAATTTCCTTATATTTTATTTAGTATATATACACTATCTACTCTGTGCTGAAAGGTGAATGTTGCAAAAAAAATGGAATGAAATGAATTGGTAAGTTTACATATGATTTACAAATATTTATATTTATAAATATTACAACATGTTTTCCAATTATAGGAACAAAAAATTATATCAGCGGTGCTGTTAATTAAGGATATAACGTTTATCAGCTATGCTGTTATTTACGTATAATTTATCCACTATGATATTATTATTGTCTCTTGCTACGCTAATTCACGTTTTCTTCATTGACAGTTCTATGCTCACAATGCCGACAGAAATGGTACTAATGTGTACTCATCTCTCTTAAGTCTGTTCTTCTTTGTTTGGTTCACACCACCGGCAGAGTATCGTTCCTTTAGCCCACCCAAGACTGAGGGGGACCAAAGATGTAGAGTCTGGTCAACCTCTATGCTCCTGCGGAGTTCCAGGCAGCGGGATTGACTCGAACATACGACCTCAGGTTTTTAGGACACAATTAAACCTGTAACAAAGCAAAAATAGGGGCTAATTTCTGTCCTCAAGCCCACCTATTTCTAGTGTGAGTGAAATGAGCGTGTCTCCGATGTATGCATGTGGGATGAATGACAACATGGCTCAGTATGATTTAGCAATAGCGAGACAAGACAGGTGTCTACTTGCAAAAAATTCTTTCTGATAAACTAATACATGGATACATTCAATAATATAGATTCAATACATAAATACATTTTATACATGAATACATCCCATAATATAAATCAATACATGAATAAATCCAATAATATGTACACCTAGGTGTGATACAACAATGTCCTTCCCCCTATACTATATCACGCCCTCTCTGACAATAGCTGGTAACATATATCCTAACAATATTGTTATGTTCTTATGATAGGAGTATATGAGACGAGGACTGGTTGGTGATATATCAGGTTGGAGTTATAGGAGACAATAGATTGGAGTTAGATGCGACAATAGATTGAGTCCTGACAAGGACTGTTTTGGTTATATTGGAGTTGGTCTTATCTGAGACAATAGATTGAGTTATAGGAGACAATAGATTGAGTCCTAACAAGGACTGTTTTGGTTATATTTACAGTTTGGAATTATCAGAGACAATAGACTGAAGTTATAGACTGACAATAGATTGAAGTATAGGAGACAATAGGTTGAAGTATGAGTCCTGTTAGTCTTCGTCTATTCAATCTTAATAGGAAATACAATCATTATTCTTAATTTCCCGCCCCACCCAAGATACAATCAGTAACCTGATAGGTAGTATAAATGACACACAACAAATACCAACGGTTATCGTAAAAATATTTACCCTCCTAAGATTTTAAACTGGCCAGGTTTTGACGCGACTTAGTGAAGTAGGTTGCAGGTCGATGCCCTCAGGTAAGTTACCATAAATTAAGGTGACAGCTTCTCCCTCTTCAGTCTGTATCTCTGGCGTCAAGTTCGGGGTTGCGTGGTTAGCATAAAATCCGCCCGATTATATAGTCAAGTAACTACTTGAGGAAAGCTTTCGGTTGGTTCCTGGCGGAGCAAGTTGATTGGTTTCCTCCGGTTTTGTACCTGGTCTCATACAGCCTAATTTTATTCAGTTTTCATCGGCCATCTTGCGTGAACAAGATGGCCGTTAATTTATTCTGTCTCAGAGACTGGTGAACGTTGATCGTTGATTGGTTGAAGCAAATCTGTATCTCGACATAGTGATTAACAAAGTAGTGGGTTACACTTCGTTTCACGACACCCCTAGAGTTGCAGGAGCAGTCCAATGCTTTGGAGCTACCCTTTGACATTCTGGACAGGATTTGACATATCTTTTTATATCCTCCGTTATCCCTGGCCAGAAGTAATGACAAGCTATACGCTGTCCTGTGGCGCTGATCCCCATGTGACCACTGAAGGGAATCGCATGCCCGAGTTCCATCACTTTATCCCTATATGAAGTGGGAAGAACCAGCTGGTTGTGACCATTTGTTCCAGTTCCGGCCTTCCTGTATAATAGTTTGTTCTTCATAAAGTATTCCCCCTTGCTTGGAGGTGTGTGGCATTTGGGCAATTTTTTTAAACATGGCTTGAGTGTCCTATCCTCAGCCTGCGCCTTCCTCATCTCCTCTGGATGAGCATTTATAGGTTCACCTTCTTCCTCCTTTTTCTGTGACCTGGTCTGCACTGTCGCCATGATCACAGGTCTCTCGGGATTCCCCAAGAAGACATATCTACACCCTAATATCAGAGGGTAGATTGGTTCATCTATCACTGCTGCTCTGATTTCTCCTTCCACATAGCGAGTTTTCACCGTTATCCTTGCGATGGGAAGTGTCATGAGTGGTATGTCCTTAGTCGCCCCTTGTATTTCCACTGTTTCTGTGGTTTACTGACTTGGGTCCACTAGGCTAGACTTCACAACTGAATCATAATCCAAACCTGTATCATAAAGGCACCTTATGGTGACCCCATTACAAATAACATCCTCACAAACTGGGGGGTGATAAGGTTCCTGCTGTCCATTAGGATTAACCTTTAATCTTTGAGTCCCCGACTTCATTGCAGCAATGTTTGAAGGTTTCCTTCTACAAAATTCGGTGTTATGGTTGTCTTTCTTGCACCATTTGCACCATCTTTTTCCTTGGTTAAACGGTTTTCTTTCATTGTATTTTTGGTCATTGAACTGTGAGTTTCTGTCTCGATAGTCATTTCTTGGCCGTTCAAAGTTTGTCCTGCCTTTATTACCCTGTTCTCTATTTTCAAATTTATTAAATGGCTGTGGAGCTTTAAAAGTTTCTATGTGCTTCTTTTTAGTGCCACTTACCTCTGCCTGGGCTGCCTGATACCTCTCAGCGACATTTAAAACCTCCCCCAACTTCTCTGCACCTTGTTCCATGAGAAATTTTCTCAAGTCTGGAGCCATGGACTCTCTCAATTGCTCTATCATGATCATCTCTTTAAGATCTTGGGTCTTCCCCAGAGCAGTCCATTTCTCCAAATAGGTTTCCAGTCTGGCAGAGAATTGGTGGTATGTCTCCCCAGACAACAGTTTGGCATTTCTAAATTTCTTACGATAAAATTCACCATTTTTTTCGTACCTTAATAACAAAGCCTGCTTTAGCATGTCATAATTGTCTGGGTCTTCTCTGTTCATTTTAGCGAAGACTTCATAAGAAGTACCTCTCAGTCCCTGTGATAACTTTAAACTCCACCTCTCTCTCTCTAACCCATATGTAGTAGCTAATAATTCAAAAAGACTGAGGTACCCCTCGATGTCATCGTCTTTTTCAACAAAATGGTCTAAATGAAACCCCATAGCTGATGTTGAGGCTCCCTGACTAGGCGTAGCATCTGAGGCAAAAGGGCTGGCACCATTTTCAGGAGCATGGCCTTGTAACTCCAGCTCCCTTAGTCGTAATTCGTGCTCCCTTTGCAACCTTCTATCTTCTGCCTCCCTTTCGGCCTTTTTATCTTCTGCCTCCCTTTCGGCCTTTTTTATCTTCTGCCTCCCTTTCGGCAGTCAATCTTTTATCTTCTGCTTCCCTTTGCTGTCGTTTTTCTTCTGCCTCAATCTGCAGCCTCTTAAGTTCTCTATCAGCCTCAATTTGTAACCTCTTCTCTTCAGCTAACCTCCTATCTTCCCTTTCAATATACTTGTCACATTCAGCAGTTACATACTGAATTAAAACCTGACCATCCATTCCCATTTCCTTCGCCGTTAGCACAGCAGCTGATCTGAACTTTGCCAGCTCAGCCATCACACAAAATAACAATGATCAAGGTAAAAATCTAACTAATCAATAACTAAAGTAATTCTAATTAACTATTGACTAAGGTAATTCTAATTAACCAATTAATTAATTAATTACCACTGGCTGTGAAGATTCACCAACTTTTATTTTCACTTTCAATTTTAAGGGACACTTTTAATTTTTACAATTTGTCCCCCTGATTTAATTCTTCCACCAGGAGATCCTAATATTACTGATAAGCTAATTATCCCGGACGAGCCCCCAATATATGTAGTGGATTTTGATGGTATTTTATGGTTGATGTTACCTAGTGTGATGTATGAGGTCAGCTGTGAAGGCTCCTGAGATAAATGTAGATGTGAATTACAGAAGGCCCTTCATACTACCACTTACGACCTCACACATATTTTTTTTTACTAATGAATGTAGCTACGTTAAAAGTCTAGGGTACTGATATGTAATGTGTCGTGGTAGATTACACACTCACACACACATGTATTTAATAAGTCTAATAATATTAATAAACTTTATAACACACTGAACTAACTCAGGCTGTTTTAGTTTTAAAATTTAAATCTTTTGATAAATTTATTTGTTCTGAACCAAATGTTTAGTTGGTCAGAACATAAGAAATATTATGGAGTTATAAATGGAATGCATAATTGTATGACATAATAAAATGGAATATGTGTACCTAATTATTTCAAATGACTGGTTAATAGTAATTATATTAAGATAGTCCCAGGAGAACTTATTACTAGATATGCTGTTGGGGTGGTGTCATCACTCCCAGTCTATGACTACCAAACATTGTCCATTGACTTAGGGGATGAATACATGGTTTATTTTCCCACAATGGTATGTCTTTATTAGATGGTGAATTAGTTGGTGGATTAGTTGATAAGTTAGTTGATAATTCGTTGGTGAATTCGTTGGTAATTCGTTGGTGAATTCGTTGGTGAATGTCCAGCAGGCCAGATCTCACTTATCTCGACTGCGTCGATCTTGTACAAGAGTCTGGTAGTACAAGAGTCTGGTGGCCCTTCCTCTCCGTGCTGGAGTACAATATTCTGCTGCTCTGACACAATGTTAGACTGCACTGGTCCACGCTTGTGTATATCACTACAGCATTTGGCACCGCTTTGGTGCCAAACAGAAACTCACAATTCTGAAACAAAAGTATTGGGTCATGTGTCAGAACTCTACCTCCTGAGCTACTTCTGCACACAACACTACACAACAACACCACACAGACTGGGTCAGATCTCTCTGACCACACAGCACATCTTACCCAGTTGTTTTCACATAGTACTAGTTCCCCAAGACTACATTACATCTGAGATATGTTCAATAGCTTCCTGCTTCTTGTGAACATTCACATGTTCTTGTGAACATTCACATGTTCTTGTCAGTTTGTATAATCTACATTTTTTTAAAACAAGATTAATATACGCAGGGAAAGGTAAAAGTCGAATTAAAAATCCGGAACGAAACTATATATAAAATCCCAACTTTTTCTGTCAGTGCCTAACGCTTAGGGATGCAACTTTGGTTGAAATTTAGACATTGTATTGTTTCCCTTATATGTAATAGTAACACTTACCAAAGAAGAATGCGCAAATGACGGTGTGCATGAACAGTTTGATTATACGGTATGGAAAGAAGTCAAAAACACAACTGATAAACAGTACATGAACTGGAGATTTAAGTTTTACCAGATATAAATCAAGATGCTCTTCTGTCGTGTTCAGGCTTTTAACATCAGATGTAAAACAAATAGTTTTTTTTTTTTTTTTTATACTTTTGAATAAGTAAAATTGCCGTTAGGTATTGGTGCTTTTGAATTTAATTCCCGTCTTATGACGGGCTTTTACACTAGTTTTAAAATAAAACTATATAAATAATTAAACAAAACGCGGCAACTAAAGCGATAAAAGATTAAATAAAAATTACGAAACGTAAAATTTGCTGAACGAGAAAACGACTTAGCGAATTCCTGTGTATTGTAGACTACTTCATTCCCGAACATTTTAACCCCCTCCTCAGACAGGAATTTGGCGTCCACCCACGTTCGCTCTCGGTAAGAACAGTAAGTTTGCATCTGTCAGCATTCATGCAGACACGTCATCAGTCTAGCGCAGGGCGTGAAAACCTGCTACGAGTGAGAAGTGAAATATGTGTTATCAATTCTGCACGCGCATTTACACGACCTTGAAAAAAAAAAATACAGAGAAATTGTTGAAAGAATAGAAATATTGAAGTGTTGACTTTACCGTGTCTCAGGACTTTGGAGTCAAACTTAGCAGACGCTGCCGGCCGGAACTAGGAAGATGTGGGCGGTATTGTGGATAAATGGCTGCTGTTTGTGAAATTGTATGCCAGTGGTTGCTAAAATTTTCAGCTTAAGGGACACCGTGTGATGTGTTCTGTGGGAAATTCGTATCATTCGTCATCATCATCATCATCATCATCATCATCATCATCATCATCATCATCATCATCATCATCATCATCATCATCACAATCATCACCGTCATCATCATCCTCATCATCATCATCATCACAATCATTATCATCAGCATCACAATCATCATCATCATCATCATCACAAACATCATCATCATCACAATCATCATCATCATCATCATCATCATCATCATCATCATCACAATCATCATCATCATCATCATCATCATCACAATCATCATCATCATCATCATCATCATCATCATCATCATCATCATCATCATCATCATCATCATCATCATCACAATCATTATCATCATCAGCATCACAATCATCATCATCATCACAATCATCATCATCATCATCATCACAATCATCATCATCATCATCACAATCATCATCATCATCACAATCATCATCATCATCATCATCATCATCATCATCATCATCATCATCATCATCACAATCATCATCATCATCACAATCATCATCATCATCACAATCATCATCATCACAATCATCATCATCATCATCACAATCATCACAATCATCATCATCACCATCATCATCATCATCATCATCATCACAATCATCATCATCATTATCACAATCATCATCACAATCATCATCATCATCATCACAATCATCATCATCATCATCATCATCACAATCATCATCATCATCATCATCACAATCATCATCATCATCACAATCATCATCATCACAATCATCATCATCATCATCACAATCATCACAATCATCATCATCATCATCATCATCATCACAATCATCATCATCATTATCACAATCATCATCACAATCATCATCATCATCATCACAATCATCATCATCATCATCACAATCATCATCATCATCATCATAACAATCATCATCATCACAATCATCATCATCATCACAATCATCATCATCATCACAATCATCATCATCATCATCATCATCATCATCACAATCATCATCATCATTGTAGCAAAATATGCGAGAATAAACGCTCAATTCAGTACGATTTAGTCATAAAACGATAATAAATACATTAGCCCGCATGTGTCTGACGGTTGGCATCTTCGAAGCCAGCAGCGCTGCTTTTTGCACAGTGCTAAGCCTATAGAACGATTTCACGGAAAAAGTCTGACACGCTTTAGTTTCGTTTTCGACAAACACTACTAATATTTAACTTTGCCCAATCTGCTGCATACACTTTGTAGTCTAGCCTTACAATTAACTATTGGCGGAAGCATGCCGCAATATAGCTATCTGAAGTAACACTTTCTGTCAACTTTGTAGCAAAATCAGTAGTAATCCTTACATTTTTTGGTAATATTACACGATACAATGCTAACTAGTAACGCAAATGCTTAACCCGCCCCGTCTACCCCCCGCTTCGATGACACAGTCTGCAACGCATATATTCACACTGCGAAAAAGCCAGCCAAGGCATAACCACGCAGACAGTTTTATTTCCTCCTAGTATTAGCATTTCTGATGTAACTAAAACAAGTTAGTTATTTGAAAAATACATGCTCGCAAGACGAAGGAGAGGAAAGATGGTGGACTTGTGTAAAATTTTATTTGACGATGGACGATGACGAAAATTGGAAATTTTAAACCATTATGAAGTTCCCCATAAGAATTATATGATAGTATGACGTAGAGTTAGCTGAGTAAGAATGTACTTTAAAATATATGATAGTCCCAGTATTAGAGAAGTTATTGAAGAAATACTAATATCTAAGAACACACGACCAGACACACTGGCGTTCCTGCTCATGTTTTTTTGGTAACGTTAGGGGGACGCGAGCTGGAAAAAGAGGCAGGGAGGTACATTCAAATTCGCTTGGGGTGAACAAAGTATGAATGGGAAAGGGAAGCGGTAGGAGAAATGTAATCCTAAACGTGATATCTTTTGTATTTGGCATGACTAGAGCAGACTAGCCAATCGACCACCAGTTATTCAAAATTATTTTGGGTTTTTCATTCAAACTGCATTTGAATTCAAGTAGTAGAACGTTACGATTGGCTAGCGCTGGTAGATATTAGCAAAAGGCTTTGACTATTCATTGCCAGTTGAACTAAAATTTGTATACAGATACGCTGAAAAACAGCTGTGTTAATTTTAAACTTAAATAAAGAATAAATTCACAGTCTGTGCAGTCTGGAGGAAACTGAGGCCATTTCTTCACAAAATCAGCGTCATTTGTTTATATATTTCTTGATTGTGAGGGTCTATGTTCCTGTTGCCGGCTGGTGACAGGAAACCTGCTGAGTGCTTATAAACGCCAACCAGTCTCCAACCAGACTTATATGCTGTTGAATATCCAGTAGGAGCTTTGGCGAGTGTTGAACTTGAAATTTCTGCAACTACCCATTGAATTATCTTACAACAAGGACTCCCAGGTGAAGAGTAAAACATCTGGGGCATCTCTGACAGTTTCTTGTGTTTCAAAATATTACACAGGAATTTTATGGGGGTAGGAGGAACTACAGCCCTCATATACAGTGACTCTCCCGGTAGATAAATAAAGTGAACTCTGTAATATTTCATCCAGGAAGGACATTTATAAATTAGAAAACTAAAGTGAACTAATTTAATTTTTCATACAGGAAGGACATTTATAACTACATAATAACTTTTAGTTATTGGGCAGATTGTCCCAACCTTTTTAATTGTTCTATTCTGTAAACTATCTTGTCCTTATTTTTAAAGACCTGTCCACAAGCTATGAATGGACAGGCAAAATAAATTGTAAATAGTTGTTCAAAGAAAAACCTAACTGCTAGTTATTAACTTCTTTAATAGAAACTTAAAGTGTTTGATTATTGTGTACCATCATTCATTTCTCCCCTAGACACTAGGTACACCATACACTAGAGCCAGAAGATTGACCGTGTGAGACCTAGGGAGGTAGCGTTAGGTTCTCTGCATATAATTCATCATCATCATCTATAGAGTCAGAGACCTACATTTGCTTGACCTCACACGGTTATAGCAGACACCTTTTCATTCTTTTAGGATACCATCATAACCTCCCCAGCAAAAATCAACTTTGCTACAATCATCATCATCACAATCATCATCATCACAATCATCATCATCATCATCATCATCATCACAATCATCATCATCATCTATTCCCTATCTGCTCCTTATGACGCACGGAGCCACAATTTTAGCTAGTCCCCTTGCAGGAAGCCTGCACCAAGTATTCACAAATTCTTGCAGCGGTGGTTTTTTTTTAGCAATATGTTTTACTTGATGATTTTGCCAGCCTCATGCTTAACCTCATATCAGCAGCCTTGTACGACATGCTTGAGAAAGCTGTAGTCCCATTATTTGTTTTGTCGGTTCACAACTTCCGGTCTTTGATGGTCATCATAATCATCAGTGCCCTTTAGCTCCTTCGGGAGCACATGCTTTCAACATGTTCATGCCAATATTTCCTGTCATGTGACCTTCTATTTCCTGTCATGTGACCTTCTATTTCCTGTCATGTGACCTTCTATTTCCTAACATGTGACCTTCGTTCAGTGTCTTTATGTGTCTTCTCATTCTTTTCTTGTCTGTCTTCAGTTCTCGTCTCTGAGTGCTTTTGTCAGTATCCTTGTACCTCTCATACCCTAGAGATTCCAGAAAAAAGTTACCTTTGGCATTGCCAATGAGCTTTGTTGATGACTTCCTTCCATAACAGCAGAGATCCATACATTAATAGCATCGTGTATATTTTCAGCAAGATGTCACGCAGTATAATTAACACATCATATTATTTCAACTTCCTTCTCCTCGATATTGGTGGTGAAAAGAAAATCCCCGTCATCGAATCGGTAACTACACACGTAGCCATGTTGTTTACCTGCCTTTTTTATATTTTACCACGTCTTTTTCCCGCACTCGCTAACTCGAAAGTAGCGAGAGCTGGGATCTTTGTGCAATTGGAAAGAAACTCACGAGATGCGGAGCTTAACCTCCATTTTGCGTAAGAAGCGGAAATAGCGTCCTGCATTCCAGCTAAAGAAACGTACCCCAGACTGTGTATATTTTAAGTTGGACGTTTCTGTGACGTACGTCTAGTTTGACAAGTGAATTCTCCCTGATATGATGGATGATTTAAAGGGACTTTTAGCTTTTCATAACATTAGAACCCCTGAACATTTGTTGTAACTTTTCGTTTGCCAGAACGCATTCCACCGGGACTCATTTAGTAGGCGGCACGAGATCAAAGAGACAGACCGAGGGATCTTAGGGGAGACTATCGGCGCTATCAAAGACAGTAGTTTTCCCTGATACGAGACGCAGTTGCTTGCCGCTAATTTCGCGTCTCGGTGTCAATCGAGGAACCGAGCGAACGGGGGAAAGCGAAACGGGCAGCAGCGAGCGGATACGAAGACCAGGGGGCGGCTTCATCTCTTGATTTGGCGGTCAGATCCCCAAAAGTTCGTGATATCAAATAAGTTGTCAAGTTTATCATGTCCCACTCAACTTACATTCCATTTTAGCTAAATAGACCATGAAGAACTAGACACGTTATCACTCGCTGGCCAGATCTTTACAGAAGCACTAGCTTTATTGAAATCTTGTTATAGATTTTCCCCTGGATTTTATATATATTTGCAGTGATTTCTATTTCTGTGCAAAGCGGTAATATATATTGTGTAAAGTGATCAGTGGTCTAGTCATTCTATCTCAAGGGATTCTGTGTTAATTTAAATCTATTTAATTAAACCATCTCAAGAGTTCCAGTTTTAAATATAATGATCTATCTATTATATTATTTCAAAAAGATAATAGATGCTTAAATTAACTTTTAAAGTCGCGAAGGAATTTATAATTAATAAATTCAGTTAAGTCCTAGTTTTATAGATGTGGGTTTTTAACCACTAGAATTCGCGCAGTGTTTATTAAATACATAATTAAATACTCGAGTGTATTATAGGCTTAACGGGAAATTCTTCGCGCTTTAGAAGGTTATTTGTTTTCGGTATATTACATGTCTTTTTTTTCTTTCATACAGAGTGATCGTAACCTGTGCGATCCCAGCATTAAGAAAGCAATAAAGAAATCAATCTAAGCAAAGCAAAGCATAAACAGTGTGTAGAGTTCCCCTGACGCAGAACTTGTTGAGACTGTGTAAATTTTTAATCTTTGAGGCGATTCTATGTTTGGAATTCCGCTATCTAACTTATAGCAAAGAAAGCACACCCAAAGACAAATTTAACGCACCATCAAACAACTTAAGTCGTAACGGGAAGAAGAACACTGGCCCGAGCTTTGTTAGTTTACTGACACAGAGAGATAATTCATAATTTCCTGAACAGTGATGTGACTAGTTTTCTCACTGGACTTAAACCATACCTCACGGATAAAGTGTACCAGCACGCGTAAGAATTTTATTATCTGCGGCATAGTCAAATAGACCACACCATCCTCACCCCGGTATCAGAGACCGTGCCCTCCCATAGAAACTGTTATTAAGAAAAGAGACACAACTACAGATTCATTTTCCAGCGATTACGGGACCCTTTTATGTGCTGACCGCCTACCCGATAATCTGGGGCTAGAACTTGAACAAACACTCATACATTTAGTTGAGGTGTAACTGCTGTTGTGTTATTCTATGGAGTGCAAGATTTTTTCACAATCGGTAAGTGAGAGCAAGATGAGTGAAGGCCTTTGCTAGCGCGTGTATGAATGACAGGAAATTAATTCTTTTGTGTGACCATTTTGTTAACTTGCTTACCTGGTAACATATATCTTTTCTGTATACCCTACATTGTTCCTGATATTATCTATCTCTGGACTGGGTTTGTCTTTGTCTAATGAGCGGGAAGGGCTTAGTCGATACCAATCTTCTTCACCCCCTCCCAAATTTGTTATTTGCATTTGTGTACTTATGATAATTTACGTAATATCTGATATTTTTAGTGATTGATGTTTAAAGTGAATAAAATCACATAAACTCATTTAGTTCTGTGTGTTGGACATACCCAAAGCCCAACATTTCCCCTATTCGTTTAATATAGTTTGTATCAACGTCGTGTGTGTGTTTGAAAACACCGAATCGGTGTGCGCGCAGATGCGAGTCTGGAAAACTGGCAAATAATTGTTTGACCAGGAGAGTGAAAGAGAAGATTGAGAGACACGATTTGTCGTAAATAAGTCTGTCTTTACTCTCCTCCAGCTCGCTGTGAAGCAACTATTAAATCTCTACATTTCTATCACTGAGCTTTCCATCATCATTTTCCACTCTAAACCGGACCACTATTTCTACGACTCTTTTCTCTCAAAATAAATGTACGACAATATTTGGCCGGCTCGCCGGGATAATTTTGAGATACATTTGATGCACACATATTTGTGGGCTGGTTCTGGGATCTTGAGCTACATTTGAGGCAATCGCATAGCCGGGTTAAAGATATTTTGAGTCTGATTTAGTTTGGGTCTAACTAGGTAGAGTGTGAATGATTTGTCTTTGTGAATTAGGGAAATAAATAAATAATTACACCCCTAGACAAACGTTCTTTAAGTATTTGGGTTGTCCACACAGCATATTTACAGGTTGTTTTCTCTCCACAGCAGTAGAAAGTACAGATAAAAAAATATATTTGCTATTTTAATTATCCTCTGGCGGAGATAATTATATTTCTTTCTTTATAAAAGTTGCTGGGATTGCGTGATTGTTTTACAGTCACTAAGGTTTTTGAAGTCAAAAAGAGTTGAGCTTAGCTAAAGACGGATTGTTCTGATTTTTAAAAATTAAGTTAACAACGTCTCATCTCAATAATTGACTTTAGTGACGGAGTTTGTTGTCAGAGATTTAAAATTTAGGGGAAATTTTTTTTTTCTTTTAAATTGTTTTAATATAAATTTTTCTCTACTGTTAGTAAAAGTAGATTCTTTTCCAGTGTAACTTACCATTTAGTGGCATAGTCGCTTGCGTTTAGAGCCTTAATTGCCAGATAATAGCAGCGATAAGTTTGCACAGTACAGGTAGGAGGCAACACAGGTAAATTTATATTTGTGTTTTTTTCTCGTAGCGGTTCAGAGTTCCTCCCTTTCGCGTTGCTTCTTACTAGTTCTCTGGGCATACTTCATCTTATTCTTTAACAATGGCAGAGAGGATAAAGATGAGGTCCATCTTGAGGCTGGAAGTGAAAGAGGCAGGATTAGATGCAGAAGCTGCAAACGCGTTTATTAACCAGGAATTGGAAATATATGACGCGGAGCAACAGAGAGCCGAAGCTGAGAGGAAGGCGAAGCAACAGAGAGCCGAAGCTGAGAGGAAGGAAGAGAAAGAAAGAACAGAGAGGAGAGAAGCCCAGGAGAGGGCAGATAAGAAAGAAGCGGAAGAACGTCTTTTGGAACAGAAGAAAATTGAAGCAGAGATGGAAACTCGCAGAGAGAGAGAGAGAGACAAGGAAAGACAGCATCAACTGGCGCTTAAGGCTCTAGAGAGTCGGGGCGCCTCTACTTCGACTAACGGAGAGCCGTCTTCGCCCCAGTCTCAATCAATGGACCTCTCCAGTACTCAATCTGCCCAATTAACTGCTATGTCGTTTTCTTTAGAATCTTTTCCTAGCCCTAACGAAAAAATTGACAGCTACCTAAAAAAATTCGAGAGACTCGCGAATCTTTATGGGTTAGAGAGTACCCGCTGGGCGCTCAAACTTTCAACGTCACTGAAAGGCAATGCTTATGACGTGTACACAAAGCTGGGACCGAATCAACATGATTACGACATGTTGAAAAAGGCCTTACTACAGCAGTTTGAGATGACTGCCCGAAAGTTTCTGCAGTTGTTCAGAAACAGCCGAAAAGAGAGCACGGAAACATTTCCACAGTTCTCTTCACGTCTCACGGGTTATCTGACAAAGTGCATTGAATTATCTGACCTACCTCTTTCATATGAGGGACTCCTCGAACTTGTTCTTGTGGAGCAGATAAAATCCACTTTGTCGAATGAAACACGTAGATTTTTGGCTGAACAGGGGGCAGTCAGGCTTGAAGACATACTCAATAAAGCCGAACGCTATAGCAATGCAATGGCCGAACTTCCCAGCACTAAACGTAAACCCACCGATGAGCCATCTCGAAAACAGAATCTAGAACAGGCATCCTATTCTTCCACTTCCTCTCAACATTATAACCAACGAGATAACAATACCCAGAAACCTCCCCAGGAAAAATCGAAATTCTACTAAACCCGATACCTCCCCAACAACAATTCTGATCAACCCAACAAGCCTACGTGGCAGCGCGGCCACCAAGGTCAAGGAAAAGGGAAGACCCCTACACCAGGAACGTCTGATCAGGGCAAACAAACCGGTGCAAAAATAATTGTTTGACCAGGAGAGTGAAAGAGAAGATTGAGAGACACGATTTGTCGTAAATAAGTCTGTCTTTACTCTCCTCCAGCACGCTGTGAAGCAACTATTAAATCTCTACATTTCTATCACTGAGCTTTCCATCATCATTTTCCACTCTAAACCGGACCACTATTTCTACGACTCTTTTCTCTCAAAATAAATTTACGACAGTTTCACATAGTTGTGGCGAGACACGCGCGGTCACCGTAACACGAGCTCCGCTTCTGCAAAAAAATGTGTATATGATGTTATATTTTCATAAACCAGCGCATTCCAAGTCTATTTCACAATCTTGATTGCCACGAACAATGGTCCTTTTCTGTTTGTTCAAGCGCTGTTCCTTAAGCTTCTGGGAAAATCAAGATATATTATCAATTAACTATATACTTTCTGACCCTGTGTAGTTTCCAGGGGTCTCTGAAGAGGCTAAGAAAGAATGGGTCTACAGCACACTCAAGCATGTCGTACAAGGCGACTAATATGAGGTTGTGTATAGGGCTGGCATCGTTGTCATGTAAAATAAATTGTCACAGAAACGACCCCTTCAAGAGCATGTCAATGTTCGACTCAAGCTTCGTACAAGGGGACCAGCTACGATGGTGACACCAAGGAGAGTAAAAATAATTATGATGATGATGATATACTTTCTGAGTGATGGCTAAAGGTGGTAGTTGTCACTGCCTCGCAGCAGTTCGGGAAGTACTCATTACAAAACATCATCATCATTATCGATAGCTGTCAGTTCTTCTGTGGAGCACAGTACTCATCAAAACAACATGTTGAACGCTCCTGTCCTGTGCCATCCGTCCAATGTCTTTCCATTGTCTTCTTTATCCCTTAGAAATCGTAAATAGTAGGCCATAAGGCCGCTGCGCTAACAAAATTAAAAAATTAGAAAACTACCCACCACAAATATATTTATAGAATGTGTGATTCCTATATACACACACTGGGATTCTCGACGGTGCTACGGAGTTCGTGCACTGTGCTGAGATCCTCCTTGTGTGCTCTAAGGGAGGAGATCGGAGCACTGATGGAGTTGTCCGTGTGAAATGAAGATAGTCCTTAAAACCAAACTTGATCCTTTTCATGTCTCTCTCTCCAGTTTTCATGTCTCTCTCTCCAGTTTTCATGTCTCTCTCTCCAGTTTTCATGTCTCTCCAGTTTTCATGTCTCTCTCTCTCCAGTTTTCATGTCTCTCTCTCCAGTTTTCATGTCTCTCTCTCCAGTTTTCATGTCTCTCTCTCCAGTTTTCATGTCTCTCCAGTTTTCATGTCTCTCTCTCTCCAGTTTTCATGTCTCTCTCTCCAGTTTTCATGTCTCTCTCTCTCCAGTTGTCATGTCCACATATTTTTGTTCTCCTGTTCCTTTTAACAATGGTGTTCCGGAACAGGGACTGCATTTTAATATATAAACTGGCTTTCTTACTAGGTGTCTGATCCCAAAGCCAACATCATGTTTTCACCCCTTCACGAAACATGGGTGAACAGAAATAGGCAGCTTGTGAGGTCCAAGGAGAATTAACAAAGAAATAGCCCACGTTATAGCTGCAGAACCAGCGACAAACGAACAAAAATGAGCAGCTTATGCGTTCCAGTGAGAATGAAACATAGAAATGGCACACGTTATAGCCGCAGAGCCATCGTCAGCGACAAACGAACAAAAATGGGCAGCTTATGCGTTCCAATGAGACTGAACATAGAAATGGCACACGTTATAGCTGCAGAGCCAGCTTCAGCGACAAACAAACAAAAACAGTGAAGAACAGAAAGTGAGATTTACACTAAAAGCATTGAAAAAATAAAAAAATAAGATTCGAGCCTAATTGAAAAGGGAAAAATGCTGTTGTCAGTCTGGTAAAACCCCATGAGAGGACAAAATAAACATGACAACATCAGCTCTGGAACTCTGAGTAAAACGGTAACATTGGATGAAGTTTTCTGGGTAACCGGAACTTTGGGTGTGGTAGCCTGTATACACGAAACACTATAGTTCTTGAACTCTTGCTAACTGCTATTATTAGGTCAATGAGAGTATCAGGTTTTTACTCAGGTTAAGTCTTAAAATAACACCATATTCCCAATATGCCTCAATGGGCGTGTAACGGGTTCCTTTACCTTTACCTTAAGTCTTAAAAACACGCAAAAAAAAAAAAAAACACAAGGTAATTTCTGATTCGAAACTTTCGGAACATGGGAACTTGGGAATTAGAGGTTAAGAACTCGCACAATATGAGAATTGTATTTTTGAACCTCCGAATAAACAAGCTTGATGTCCATAGAACTGTGGACAAGCTCGCGCCCTGGATAGGTCACTCCAGTTTCACCCTATTGTGTTGGCACAACAAGGGGAAGTGGCAGTTACCGGTGAGCAGATAAGAATAGATCACGCCGAAAGGAACAACAGGAAAATAGCAATTGAGTGCATGCTATCACCTCAGGGGCGTATTCCCATAGTCAGTTATAACTGAAGGGTACTACTACTACTACTACTACTACTACTACTACTACTACTACTACTACTCCTACGACCACTACTATCACAAAAATAAGAAAGAAATAGTACATAAATCGCAACACAACTAACGTTACGTTGACAAATGTCTTTGTCAGGGAACAGAACGCAAGAGACACGACTAAGACGGCTAAAGAAGAAATGCAAATAAAATAAAATTAGTTAACACTAAACCACGAAGCCTAGTGAATAGGGCGATGAGAACAGCAGTTTACTTTATTAGGGAAACAATGAACATGACAACGTAGGTTTGGAACCGCTGGTACAGGAATTCCATAAGGGTGTGAACCAGCTGAACTTTAACCTCAATCTTGCAATGTTTGCGAAAAAAACCAATGAACGGAGTTTAGGGGAAGTAACTGCCACAGAACACTAGGTCTATGTAGTGACACAAAAAAGTAATGTTAATGAGAATAATTATGTAGAGGGTGTGCAAAGTCGGCTGAATTTTGAAGGATGATGATGAAATAAATGTAATTTATGCATTCATCACCTTTCGGGCTCCCCAAGGAGCATAGGTCTTCATTAACCGTACTTCAATTCTTCTTGTCCTGTGCCTTTCCACGTCTTACTCATTTTTGTCATGCCTGTCTCAAATTCTCTTCTCCTTGTGTTCTTAGATGTGCCTCTGTTTATTCATCATCATCTCAACCCGTAACCCGTCATGGGTCGTAGGGGTACCATGGTGGAAGCATCAACAGACAGGGACCTCCACTGCTCTCTATCCTCAGCAATGCGTACAAGTGTGGAAAAACCGTGTCCTGCCCATTCTTTGATGTTATCAGCCCAGGATTTTCTTTGCCTTCCTCTTCTCCGTTTACCTTCGACTGTTCCCTGGAGGATCGTTTTCGAAAGGGAGTAATGACGAGTTACATGCCCAAACCAATCAAGCTTTCGACGTTTCACTACTGACAAAAGTGGTTCTTGGTGGCCTGCATAGGTGTTTATCTTCTCTCTAACATAGACATTTGTTTTGTGCTCTTTATAGCAAATGCGCAAAATTCTTCTATAACATTTATACTCGAAAGCCTGAATCCTTCGCTCCGTATCTGCAGTGAGTGTCCAGCCCTCACACCCATACAAGAGAATAGATAATACAAGTGATTTGTATTGATCTTCACAGGAAAACTGATGTTACTTTTCCAGATCACATTCAGCCTTGTCATGGCAGCTGAGGCCATCTCAAGTCTTGTCTTGATTTCTTTACTTGATCTTCCATCACAACATATAGTGGACCCCAGATATTTAAAGGTGTTCACTTCTTCTAACGTTTGCCCATTTAACGTAATGTTGGTCGGAACATGTTTCTTATGGCTATTCGCCAATATCTTGCTTTTTTCTATATTAATTTCCATCCCATACGTTCTTGTTACTTTCTCCAGTCTAGAGGTAAGGTCTTGAAGTTCTGATTCTGTTCCAGCTATAAGATCGATATCATCAGCAAAACGTAGATTGCAAAGAGGTCGGCCTCCAATCGATATGGTTGTTTTATAATCGTAGAAAGCCTCCTGTATAATATGTTCTAGATATATATTAAAGAGCATTGGGGACAGGACACCTCCCTGACGAACTCCTACAGTTGTTTTGAAAAATTCTCCAATTTCATAGCTTGCAAAAACAGCACTGCTTGCGTCCTTGTATAGTGCTTCAATTATATCTATGATGTTGGTATCAAAATGGAATTTTCTTATTATTTGCCACAAGCCTTCATGCCGGACTCGATCGAAGGCTTTTGTGAAATCGATGAAGTTATGGTATAAATCGCATTGATGCTGGAGATGTTTTTCGATCAGTAATCTAATATTGAAGATTTGTTCTGAGGTACTTCTTTTTGGTCTAAAGCCAGCCTGTTTCTCGGACAAGATTTCTTCTGATTTCTGTTTTATTCTGTTCAAAAGTATCCTTAACATCACTTTACTTGGATGACTAATAAGGCTAATGGTTCTGTAATTCTTGCACAGTTTTAGATTTTCTTTCTTTGGAAGCGGTATTACTGTGACGAAATGGACGACCTCTTAGCGATCTTTGGTTCTCACCGACAGTATCGGTACATTTGTGGTACTGATTTTTATTATGTGCTGTCAATTATCGCACTTTTCTTTCTCTCTTTCTTTCTCTCCTCGTTATTTTTCTGCTAATTGGCAGATATTTGATTTTATCAAAGCACCCTGTAGGTGATCAATATCCCATTTGCAAGGAGCGGCTGATATGATATATCACATTTGCTTGGCGCTACCCAGATTTTTTGGTTATAGGCGCGGCAGATTAACACGTACATCGGTGTGGCGTCAAATTTTATATTATTCAGTTCAGTATTATGCTCGTTTTCTCACTGTGTCTAGGGTTAATAGATATAATGTCCTCAAGGTTCATAACAGCCACAATACAACTCAGTAACAGTAATTCCAATGGCCCAATTCAACGATAAATATATCGACTTGGAAACTCTGTTGACATTCCAATATTTAATACAACGTAGACTGAACATCATCAAAAGGCATTGCAAGACAGGTTAATTTCATTAAACTCCACATCCCGTGTTTCCACATAAGCATTATCTGATCCCATTTCATTTGTTAATTTCATTTCTAAACACATTGATGTCTTTCAAGACATTATCCATTGAATATTTTCCAAATATCTACCACCTGGTAGAAAACACAAGCGAACCCTTCAGGGTAAACACCAGCTCTCTTCGTTTCTATCCCAAACATGTTTACGTCATGTGCGAAATACACATAGTGATAATTCTTTTTCGTGCCGCGTTCACCAGCACCAAACTCTTGATTATTCTCTGACATGTGGCGTGCAATAGCCAACGTCTCAATCGGCCAGCGCTATCGGCTTAATCACAGATAAGACACAGAGTTAAAAGTAATCATGGATTTATTACATTTTAGACAATGTGAGTCTACAAATGTGTTTGTGAGAGTGTATGCAAGGCATCAGATGTCCATATATGGTAAGACGTGACCTTTGCAGGCACGCACCTTATTTCACGTGGAACTATTTTGAAATATCACACTCTGTCTGCATGATTTGAAATGATTGAATCTTTCTGATAAGATTCATAACAACAACGCTTTGGAAAACCAGAATATAGCCTGACAATTACGCAGTTTTATTTCACTGTGAATTTCACGCTCGCCAAGACAACATCAGACCTCGCCAGAGCGATGATTAGATTCATAATTCCTTTTTGTTAACCTATATAATTATCAAACATATATATACATTACCTGGCGTAAGTAGTGCAATTTAATTCTGTTTTATTTACTAAACATGTAATATGAAGAAACACGGATATATATAATAAAGACATCCCAGATGAGTCTCTTTTATTCCTCTGAGCAAAAAACGTCTGAAGCCAAGATTGGCGTAAGTAGTGCAATTTAATTCTGTTTTATTACTAACATGTGAACTAACATATATCTATATATATTACCCTGTGAAGTTTAATTTGAGAAACTCGCAATTGGATGTCAAAGTCATTTAAGGCTGGCAACCTCAGCGTATAGGGTGATGATTCATGAACCACCACTGCGCGGGCTGTTGATTGCTTTATTGATAGTTTCGTAAAGAGAACTAAACGCAAGTTCCCTATGGAGGAGGGAGAGAAAGATGAAAAGAAATGATGTACATTCTAAGAAAAATACTTACATTTTCAAAGCAGTGTAAATGTCCCTATAAACACAGTCACTTTAAAATTAATGTAAGTTTTCAAGTTTTAAACCAGGGTAAATGTCTATGTGAAAATATTCATTTTAAATTAATAGAAGTTTTAAACTTTTCCATAAGTGTAAATATAAATGAATTTATATTGTGAATACTTTTTAAATAGTGGAGATGTAAATGTAAAACATATTATATCTGTACGTTTAACCTTTTCATTTTAATGTAATGTAAAGCTAAAGCTATTCAGTTTAAATGTAAAGGAAGTTTTATCCCGAGGGATTCAATTTAATTCTCATCGAGGGTAAATTCTGACATAGGATGGTTGAATAGAAGAAGGGGGCACATAACTGTCGGAAAACGCCATACTCAGAAGAGCGTTTCGTTTCTATTTCTTTTACCAGTTATTGGTGGTACCAGCAGAAAGTACTATCTCGGGAACCAAGTGAAGGTAGAAATGGACTGACGTTGTGCGAGACGCCATCATAAGAGGGTCTTGTAGACAGACGCAGAACCAACTTGGCCGTTACTCCTTGACGTTCTGGGAACGTTCGGCGCCTGAACTTTGACTAGAGACGAGGAAGAGCAGAGTGAAAGGAACTAACCCAGCGGGAGAAAAAACTACCATTGGCAGCTAAGTGAAAATATCCGCTGCCAAAAGTGACCTCCTTTATTCAGTTAAATCCCATTCAAGTGATGAAATCCTTTTCATAAATATTCAAATTATTTTCCAGCTGCTAAAACTTAAAGCGATTATTACATTTTGTTATTTGTAATGTTACAAATTTAACTTCGATTCAATCCTTTTGAATGTACTACATGTTTGTCTCAGTCAAAGGTACTAAACACACACTCTAAACAAAGCTATATATATTATAATGATAATTCCACTGATTAACTCAGCGGTGGGGGCTTAACGAGCAAGAATAAACCATAGCTAAATTCTTCATAAAAGTTTTCGGCAGATTACATTATTAACGTGCTCAGTAACAGCCAGCATTGTTTTCGCTGATCTGAATATCTTGTGAAGACTCCCATGTGATAGAAGCTTTACTACTCTTCTATCGACATTTCTGCCAAGAGTAATCTTGTGTAAAGATAGACTCCATTGAAGCCTATAATAGATACTCTTTAGTTTTGGCCACTGTTGGACCACTACTGCAAAGCAGGTGAGGCAATACCGTCCCAATTACTAATGACTGCGTCCACTCTTTTGGCATTTTTTTTACTCCATATCTTCTGGCAAATTGTTGTCGCGATTTTTACTATATCTGGTCTTCCATATTTCAAGAGCTCTGCTGAGATATTATCCACACCCGGTGACTTCCCTCCTTTCATCGAACATATAGCCTCTTCCACTTCTTCCCGTAATATTGCTGCATTTCCGAGTTCCCTGTTTTCACACTTTATGTTGTTTAATATGCTATAGTCAGTATCGAGTTTACAGTTATATAATTCTTTACAATATTCTGTCCACCTTCTCATTACAGCTGTTTTTTCATTGAGCAGAGCCCCATTCAGTGGCGTATTCTCTATGTGTGCTGTGCGTGCTGCGCACACCTATGCCCGAAGGGAAAAAAAAATTTCATTTATTATTCTATAAAATATTTCTCTTCTAATGTTCTGCTTTCGGACCGCACGCACCAGGATAACGGATTTTCCCGCATAGAATCTACGAGTATAATCTAGTTTCAGTTTCCCCAGACGCTTTTTATAGTGCAGTTTTTAATTGGTTAGTAGCAGTCGCCCGAAGTTTCTCGGGTAATTCCGTCACAATGCGTGCGGCACCTTTCGGATTCACGTTTGAACACTGGTTTGATTGGATCGGGGTCATGGCCAGATACGTAAATACAATGCGAACATGCGTGCGGTGGTCCTGCAGCTCTCGAGTTGTAAAAATCGGTTGTGTCCGTCCAGTGTTTTTTGTGATTAATTTTTGTTAGTTGCCGGGAATGCAGATTATTACAGTGACAGTGAGTTTCAAGTTGTAAGTTAATTAGTATTTCGGAGATAGTTGACATATACCCCTAATAACTATCGTTGCGTAATTGAATATAGTTGGTTTTTAAATTAATTAAGAGGGGAAGAAGTTAAATAGTAGGCGTACATATTCATTTTAAGTAGCAGCACGCCTAGCTCGCATTACCAGGATACGCCACTGGCCCCATTGCTATCTTCTATGACAGTTACCCTGGGCTGTTGGGGTTTTGATAGTCTTCTTAATGTGTCGAAAGCTGCCTTGCTTATACCTTTTATTAGCCCCGTATTAATGGACTCACTTTGATCAGCTGCCCATTTTTGTTTGGCCTGTTTCATTTTCTTTCTAATATACTACTCGTCAAAAGTCAAGGGTCACTTAGAAAAACCTTGGTTGAAACCATAAAACAAATCTGATATAAACGTAATTGGTATCAGTTAAAACGGCATTTATTGAATACCAAATTGACATGTCACGTAAAGAAATGGAAACACACATTCAAACGCAATGAAGCTGTGAAGTGTGTCACCCACTTTTTCAAAAGTCACATAATAGATATTGGACAAATAGACATTTCAAAATCGGGTATGACCATCGTTTGCAGCAAGGCATTCAAGACAGCGTAGACGCATCGAGTCCACAAGGGTCCGAAGAGTATCCTGAGAACAGCTTGCCATTCCTGAAGCAGAAATGCAGTCAGCTGTGCAGCATCCATTGGCAGGGGGTGATTTGTTGACAATCTTCGACCACGGACATCCCAGAGGTGCTCAATCGGAGAAAGGTCAGGTGAATGAGCTGGCCACGCCATCCTGATGATCCCATGTTGCTGAATAAACTCATTCACCACACGAGCTCGATGGGGTCGAGCGTTATCATCTTGGAGGATGGCATTACCACCTATGGCCTCCAGAGCTGGCTGAACAATTGGTCTCAAGATTTCGTTCTGGTATCTTGGGCCGGTCAAGTTGCCTTGGATGATGTAGAGTGGGGTCCTGCCGTGTCTGTAGAAGCCTCCCCAGGCAATGACAGAACCCCTACCATAACGATCCACCTCACGAATTGTGTCATCAGTAAATCGCTCTCCTGGTCGTCTCCAAACTCGAATCCTGCCATCATTGAATGACACAGTGAAGCGAGATTCATCAGTGAAGAGAACTTGACTCCATTGTTGCCTTGTCCATCGGATGGGCTCGCAACACCAAGCAACACGGGCTCTGCGATGAGCAGGAGTAAGAGGGATTCTGACTGCAGGATGTCGAGCAGCCAGTCCAAATTCATGTAATTGTCTGCGAATGATGCTTTGACTGATATTAACGTTTACAGTTTGTCTCAGCTGACATCTTAGAGTGGAACAAGTCACTGTTCGATGGCGCAGGGCTGACAACAAGAGGTACCGATCATCATGTCTATTGGTGCATCTAGGGCGACCTGGCCGGTGGCGATCCTCCACACTTCCTGTGGCCTGAAATCTCTCCAAAATTCTTTGGATAGTAGAGTGTGACACTGCAAGCCGTCTAGCAACCTCACGGACAGATAAACCACTTTCAACCCACGCTATAACCCTCATTCTTTGTAAGGTGTCAAGACTTCTTCTCGGTGGCATGGTTTTTGCAAGTGATGAAACTACCCTAAGTCTGCTGATTGTAAAACAAATTAAGAGTGAACTCTGTTCACAAAAAGTCGCCATTGCACGTGGAATGTCAATCAGCACGATTACTTCACCTGTTTGGTTGTACGGAAGTTTGAAAAAACAGATTAAAAATGTGAATTTATGGTCAGCAAACCAAATTGCACGTGATCACCATGGTTGTCGGTGAGTGGTTTTTAATGCTTAACATGCATAGAGGACTGTCAGAGGAAGATAATGCACCCATTTTTACTAAAAACTTCCTTCATTAAATCATTCTATGCGCTTATATAAAAGTGTATTGAAAATAATAGGGTGTCCCTTGACTTTTGACGAGTAGTATATTTGTATTCACCATACTGTATTGCCATGCTGCTTCAGGAACCTCTTTCTTAACCTTTTTCATGTCCCGCCATGTATCACATAACTTCAGAATGTCACCTGTAAACCATGGTTTGTTTATTTTCTTTCTTTTACCAAGTATTTCTGTTGCTGATTCAATGATTCTGTCTTTTACATTATCCATAATTTTTTTTTAAATTGTGACAGAATGGGGCGGCCCCTGTCGATCTCTGTTTCACTCCGGCAGTAATCGGTGCATTTTTTTTTACTGATTTTATTGCGTGCTTTCAATTGTCGCACTTTCTGTCTTTCTATCCTATGTAGCAGATAGTTTATATTTTCAAGTAATCTTTCATTACTTTCAGTATATTGTGACTTGTCTGTTATCTGACACTCCTTGCGGATGATAAACACCTCACATTTGCAGGTAGAGGCAGATTGATAAATTCCCTGTACCAAGCTTGGTCGCGGCAGATTAACACGTACATCGCCCAGCGCTATCTGCCTAATCACCGATAAGACGGGTGCGCGCATCACCAAAGCTTGGAATACGGGGAGACAACTGATGGACAGACACAGACAAGAGATTACTTTCTGATAAAGTAACGAATTCTTACTTTTGGAACACGTTGTCTTATGAGGTTAAAGACATGTTCGCGAGTCTGTACGCAAGGCATCGCATATCTTATTGCCATTTATGGTAATACGTGACCTTTACGCATCTTATTTCACGTGGAATATTTTGAACATGATTGAAGCGTTTTATTTAACTCCATAACAAACAGATGCGTGGGAGACCGGAAATAT
The DNA here is from genome assembly GCA_024509875.1 of Oreohelix idahoensis. Classification (NCBI taxonomy): domain Eukaryota; kingdom Metazoa; phylum Mollusca; class Gastropoda; order Stylommatophora; family Oreohelicidae; genus Oreohelix; species Oreohelix idahoensis. The sequence goes on from JAMPIV010000222.1 coordinate 45,341, forward strand.
AAACTGACACGTTTCAGTTTTATTCCACTGTGAAGATCGCTTGCCAAGATACCAGACCTTGTTAGAAGTGAAGCCTAGAATTCAGAATTCTTTCTTAACATTCCGGACACCTTTTATTGGAGAATTTTTGACGGACTTTCATAGCCCAGGACATCTCTTTCATGTTAAATAAGGAAACCGGGACTGGGGAAACTGAAGGACCAAACACGAAGTCAGAGAGGGAACATTAAATTAACGACACCCCAGACGCGTGTAAGAGGCCGATTCAAGTCTCTTTTATCCATCTGAGCAAAAAGTATGTGAGCCAGGATTGGCGTAAGTTGTCATTTTACATTTTATATTACTAACATGTGAACTAACATATATATGTATATAACCATGTGAATTTTAGTATGTGAAAATCGCTACTAGATGTCCAAGTCATTTGAGGCTGGCAACCTCAAGGTATAGAATGATGATTCATGAACCACCACTGCACGGGCTGGTGATTGCTTTATTGATAGTTTCGTTAAGAGAACTAAACGCATAAAGTAGTTCCAGGATCCCTATGGAGCAGGGAGGGAAAGATGAAAAGAAATGATGTACATTCTAAAAATAATACTTACATTTTCAAAGCAGTGTAAATGTCAATGTGAAAATATTCAATTTTAAATTAATGATAGTTTCAAACTTTTCAACTCAGTGTAAACATAAATGAAAACATGTTCAATTTATTTTGTGAATACTTTTCAATCAGTGGAGATGTAAATGTAAACAGACTCTATCTGTATTATTAACCTTTTCATTTAAATGTAATGTAAAGCTAAAGCTATTCTATTTAAATGTAAAGAAAGTTTTATCCCGAGGGATTAAATTTAATTCACATCGAGGGTAAATTCTGATATAAAAAGGATGGTGGAATGGGAAGATAGGGTGGAAATCATGGGGTGGAAAACGCAATACTCAGAAGTGCGTTTCGTTTCTATTGTTTATCATAGTTAATGGTGGTACCAGCAGAAAGTACTATCTCTGGAACCAAGTGATGGTAGAAGTGGACTGACGTTGTGCGAGACGCCATCATAAGAGGGTCTTATAGACAGACGCAGGACCAGCTTGGCCGTTACTCCTTGACGTTCTAGGAACGCGCGGAGCCTTTAACATCGACCAGAGACGAGTGTAAGCATTGTAAACAGAACCCATCAGCGGGAGCAGAAACTACTATTGGCAGCTAAGTGAAAAATATACGCTGCCAAAGTGAACTTCCTTCATAAGAATTCTATCATCTATCAATGATGAATCCTTTCTTTTAAACTATTCAAATTATTTTCAAACTGTTAAAACTTAAGTGATTATTAAATTTTGTTATTTGTAATGTTACAAATTTAACTTTGATTTAATCATTTTAAAGTTACTGCATGTTTGTCTCAGTCAATTTACTACACACACTCTAAACAGAGCTATACCAGAATAGTAAGAATTCCACTGAGTAAATCAGGGGTGGGGGCTTGAACGAGCTGAAATTAATAAGTGCTTAATTCCTTCACAAAAGTTGTCGGCAGATTCTAGGATTAACGTGCTCAGCAAAAGCAGCATTGTTTTCGTTTATCTGAATATCTCGTGAAGACTTACTGGAGATAGAAGAGTTTGGTTTCTTCCATCTACATCTCTCCTAAGAGTAATCTTGTGCGAAGGAAGATACCTTTGAAGTCCATATTAGATACTCTTGAGTTTTGGCCACTGTTGAACCACTACTGCAAATCAGGGGAGGCAATACCGTCACAAAAATGTAATGATGATAGAAAATTCTATACAGAGCGTTAACACAGAAAGCAATCTGCTCAGCAGAAGTGGTCATCCACTCAGACAAGGGTTTCGGTACGTTTATCTCCTTTACTCAACCGCGAAGTCAGTCTTATTGTATGGCTCTGAAACATGGAGTACAATAAAGTCAACAACCACAAAGCTACAGACTTTCATAAATGGATGCTGGTGTATAATAGAAGGAATGATGTGGTATGACACGATCACTAAATATATGGAACTGATGACAAGAATCAGACAAGTACCAGTGGTATAAGATATGAGACAAAAACGTTTTGAGATGGATAGGACACACACTGAGGAAACCTACTGATGACATTTCCAGGTAGTACTTTTTCTGAAATCCTCAAGGTAAGAGAAACAGAGGTAAATAAAATAAAAACACACGGAGAAGAGAACTGGAGACATGAACAAAATGTAGAGGAAGACATAGAAAGCCACATGAGGACTTGGCATACGCTTGTTGGGGGCCTCTGCTCCTTGGGAAGCTGAAGGGCAATAAATTTCTTTTACACTGTACGAGGGGCGGGGCCACTTCGGTCATTGTCACAGGATTTTCTCCCCTGCTCTGCAATGATGGTCCACCAATAGCCAAATTTAGAATATACAATGAGGGTCTTCAAATGTATCTACGTTTGCTAAAGATTACTCTTGAGCACAGGAGAGAAGAAGACAAGTAAAACACAGACAAATGACAAGCTCTGGCTATTCGCCACAGTCAAGACCCCCAGGTGTCAGCTTCTTCTTGTTGTTTCCACCTTTGTTGGGAATTGAGCCTACTCAATCTTGGTTACACCTTCCAAATTCACACCTGGTTTTATATTCATTTTCTTTTTCGTAATATTCATTTAAATTATACCCCCTCCCCCTCTTTTTTACGTTCCTTATGAAGAGTGCCTACTGGCAGAAAACCTCGGTCCCAGTGCAGATCTGTATCTACTCTTACGAGACTCAATTTCATGAAACTGAGTTGGAACACACTGTAATTTCCGCAAGTTATGTTCGTTAAAGTATTTTATAAAACATAATACATTTTTGTTTTTAAACTCTTATTGCACGTAGTTAATTCTCTATTCATATTGAATTACCGATGAGCTCTCAATGCTCCGTTTTTTAAGGGGAAAAAGGAATAATATAAAATGTTAGAAAACGACCAGTTTCACATAAGCAAATACGTTTTTTTTTTTCCACTTCAAAATTTTCTGTTTCATTTTTCTTGATCTTCTAAAAGTTTAATGTTTTATTACTTCCTCACTCAGTCGTTCCTCTTCTACCGTGAGGTGTGGATGTTTGGAAGAGAGAGCGCCATACTTTCCTACCGGCTGTCTACCTACTGGCCTGGTTCCATTCTAGTCTTCGGTCCTTCAAAGATTGTCTATGTTACCTTAATGTTTTTATTATTATTAATTTTTCATACCGCTAGCATTTCCCAAGAGCCGGGTCTGCCGCAGTGTATACTACATGAAGAGGTTGACAGCCTCGTTCCTAGCTTCATATTGGTCGCATCTTTGGGAAACAGCGCCTACCATTTGTACGGAATCTTTTTCTTATCTCTGGTTGTACTTTCCATCGGCCTATGGTTAAAGTTTTTAAATATAGTATATATTTATTTCAAGTCCCCCCCCCCCCTCCTCATATTCATGACATTCTGGAAAATTCCCACTTAGTCAACAACAAGTGGGAAAAAAATGAAGTGACAAAAGTCCCCGAGGGTTCTTTCACGTAGATGGAAATATTCCATTGGCCAATGCGCGTGGGGGGTAGGTAGAATTGTGTGGAAAATCTAGCAAAGGAGTTCCCGGCATCAGGTTCGCATAACCATTGGGCGTACGATAAACTTGTCAAGGGGTACAAGGCCCGTCTGACATTCTGCCCTTCCTTTCTCTCACCTTTCATACTGAATTCATTTATTCTCATATGCATTTTACATATCAAATTCAAGGAATTCAACGTTGTAAAGTAAAATAATAATATAGCACACTCATATTAACATTAGTTACTTATAAGCATGACATAACATATGTTGAAAAGTACAAACATTATCAGAGATAGATAGATAGATAGATAGATAGATAGATAGATAGATAGATAGATAGATAGATAGATAGATAGATAGATAGATAGATAGATAGATAGATAGGTAGATAGATAGATAGATAGATAGATAGATAGATAGATAGATAGATAGATAGATAGATAGATAGATAGATAGATAGATAGATAGATAGATAGATAGATAGATAGATAGATAGATAGATAGATAGATAGATAGATAGATAGATAGATAGATAGATAGATAGATACGGGTAATATTTGGTAAATAGCTATATTGTCTTATTGAGATATTCCAAAACTAGCAATGTTTGTGAAAACAGTAGTGGATTTGAGAGAGAACGTCGAGTTCTGTTCTCAGTGAAATCCAAAGAAAAGACTATGAACATGATATGCGGTATCTCTTTCAAGAACTGTACCAAGAATAAAACTGTTGGTTAACAAGAAACAGAATCAAATATCTCACTATCTTATTTAGACTATGAACCGGGACATTGCAGACTCAGATACCATCTGTTCAACAAATTGAAAATCAGACAGATAGATATGTGTCCATGGGCGGAGGGCAAACAAACAGTAGAATAAGTCCTCCAACACTATCAGCTCCATGAGAGGTGCAGGGTAGTAACGAGGCCTTCTCCTACCCAGTTGAGGGAGAAACTGTATGGTGACGACAGACGACTGAGACTGGCTGTCAGGTTTAGAAAAGAGATGGGCCTGATTATTTAACAGCGAAGGACAACGAAGAAGAAGAAATTTATTTAACTGTTTTCCGTCAAACGTAAAAGCTATACGATACTAAATTGTTGTTGTGTAGGGACTGAAATTTTCCTTATGGAAAAATGTGTTTCTCTATTTATTTCATAACTGCCCTCTGCATGATAAACTATGTAATGTATTTTCTCTTATACTGAAAAGGGAATTACTGGAAGGTTTACTCAAAGCCAAAGGGGTATGGTGACGGGGGAAAAAAGGTTGATAACCCCTGAATTCTAGCAAAATGGGTAACAATTTAACGAACAATATTTTCGGAGAAGGCCGTGAGCATGGAACTCACAGAATGAGGGGCGCGGTAATGATTCGCGGAGTAAAACAGCAGGTGAGAATGGTATGAAAATAAAAATGATCGCGTTATACCTAACTTTTTGAAAAGGTAAAGGTAATCCTATAGCAGATACCGCCGTAGGGGAGTAAAGTGTTAGAGACTTCATCTCTACTTGGTGTAAGCTTTTATGAGGAGAGGTGACCGATCGTTTTCTCACTGCCTTTGCCTTCCTTGACTCAGAGAAGAGTGAGATACCAATTTACAGCTAGGTAAGCTGGCGATCGAAGCTACCAGGTTTCGAACCCGGTAACTTTCCCTCTAACCACTTTACTAGTTGACGATCCATGCCTAACTATAGATGTACCAACTATGAAGGGTAGGGGAGAGTGAAGTGGACAAGACGATTGTGGTGTTGGCTGTTGCTCGCCACATGTCAGAGAATAACCAAGAGTCTGGTGCTGGTGAGCGCGGCACGAAAAATGATTTTATCACTATGTGTATTGCGCACATGACGTAGACAGTTCGGGGATAGAAATGTACAGAGCTAGTGTTTACCCTGAAGGGTTGGCTTGTGGTTTTTCTACCAGATGGTAGATAGATGGAAAATGTTCAATGGAGAATGTCTTGAAAGACATCAAGTTGTACTGATTATAAATACACAAAGGAAAAGTGATTGAAAAATGTTTGTGTGGAAACCCAGAATATGGAATTACCTATCTTGTAATGCCTTGTGAATATGATGTTCAATTGACATGTATTAAATGTTGAAATGTCAACAGAGTTCCCAAGTAGATTTATTTCCCATTGATTTGGGTCATTGAAATTCTTGTTACGGAGTTATTGTGGCTGTCCTGAACCCTGAGGACATTAAATATATGAACCCTGGACACACTGTGAGAACGAGCATAATTACTCAACTGGATGGTATAAACATTTGACGCCACAACGATGAAAAAATGTGAGTGTAATATAGCTATACAATCTCTGAGACCATCAAGGAAAAAAGGAGAACGGGAAGACATAGACGGACATGAGGTAAAGAAAGAGAAACATTTCTAGAAGTATGACTCACATGGAAGGTTGCAGAGATATAGCAGATGATACCTTGTTTGGGACACGTGTGTTTAATGGCGTTCAAACGTTCATCTTCGTCGAACACTTTCAGACACCACCTCTATTATTACTTACTTACGTAGTCGTTCCTCTTCTACCGTGAGGTGTAGAGGTTTGGAAGAGAGAACGCCAAACTATTCTATCGGCTGTCTTCCTCTTGGCCTGGTTCCATTCTAGTCCTCGGTCCTTCAAAGATTGTCTAATGTTGTCCTCCCAGCGGACTCTGGGTCGTCCTGGAGGTCTGGATCCCTGGCTCTTAGTTTCCCATGCTTGTCGTGGTAACCGATCTTCTCCCATTCTGCAGACATGGCCAAACGATCTTAGTTGGGACTGTTCTACTTGGGTCTGCAGGGCTGGGTTTTTAGGCCTTGACGTATCATCTGGTTGCGGTCCATGTCTCTTCTTGTTACTTCAACCACCTTCCTCAGATACCTCATATCTGAGGTCACCTCTATTATGCGTGAAGAAATCAGTGGCCAACAGAATGCAAGAGATTTCATTTCATTTGGAAATACACAGAATTAAAACGAAATCAGATGCAACATAAAAATAAGAATCTTAAATGTCAGTTGTTAATTCTGAAATATGGAGCACAACAAACACAAAAAGCAAACAGTTACAGACTTCCATAAATGGGTGCCTGTGTAGAATTGAAGGATTGAAATGGCAAAAGAAGGTTCACATCTACCTCAGCCTGATGCAAGCATAACTTTCGAGGAGGCAAAGAGTTTTATCAGAATCAGGTACAGAAACAAGTGGAGTGTAGAACATCCAGGGCACACACAGAATGATGCTTACTACCAGATCAACAGAAGAGAACAAGTGGTAATCTTCAGACTCCGCACTGGCCACAACAGATTGAGATACCATCTATTCAACAAGCTAAAGATAGGAACTACCGATCAGTGTAACTGTGGCACTGATAAAATAACTGTTGAACATCTGCTTCAAAGTTGCCCCTTATATGCGGTTCAGAGAAAGCGCATATGGCCGATGCCAGTTCCTTTCGTGGAAAAACTTTACGGGGAGCGTGATATTTCTGTGTATTTCATGAAAGCAAGGTAAATTGACTTTTTCATTAACTCTATCGATTTTGGGTCGTGAGCGATTTCGATTCATAGCCTGTCTCCGAAAGTCGTCGTCACGAGATGTTCTTTCCCAGCTCACATGTCGCTGCATTGTACTGCATCGGTTGATGCATGTACCAAGGACCATTACTTGCTACTTTGTTAAATGAACTAGGTTTGGAAAACCTTTATTATCTAGAGGATATTTTTGAGGACATTATTTATACTTCGGCAGACGTGTCTGTCTTGCTGAAGTCAAACTAAGGAGAGTGAACTGATCTAATACATCTGGTTATCTCCTGGCTGTTATAGAAAAGGATGGAGTTTTTCACCTGACTACATTTACAGCACTATGAAATATAACATGCATCTGACTCATCATTGTAATGCTGTCTACCGTCTATTGCTGTATTGAATGTTGCTGTGATAATGACTCTTTGATGTGCCTACACATTTGCGTAACCATTTTGTCACTGTGGCGTCCACAATAAATAATGAAGAAAAACGTCAACGGCTGTTTCAAGACTCATTGACTTTATACGTCGTGAGTTTACTGACGTCCTATGTGGATTGCCCTGTTATTGTTGCATGAACATTGTTTTGACTGAACACATCTACACACTACACAAAACCAGACATGCGGATACCATCCATCATCATATGGCATCACGCCTCATTTGGTGGCCATAAGCTGGTTTGATTCTGGTACTAGCAAACACGGGGTCCCTTACCCACTTCATTTTCAACAAGAATTCATCAGCATCCTTCAAGAAATTAACATTCTTCAATACAGTCAACATCTTCAAAATTTTCAAAGTACTCGGCGTTGCCCGGTAAAAGTCAAAATTTCAACTTTTGACGGAAACAAGAATTTGACAGTACCCGGCGTTGTTACATGTTGCCGGATAACTCGGACTGCTGTTATCTTTTACGCAAGTCAAGCAAGTTGCTGCTGTCAAGGTTCCAGTGCTGTCGTTTTTTGAGAAGGTCAAGTGCCGGTTGAAACGGGTTGTTTTCTGAAGAAGGCCAAGTACCGATTTCCATCAACTTACTTTGGATTAGAAGGTCAAGTGCCGAAACAACTCAACACACAGTATTTCAGAAGCTCTTGTACCATCGTGTTAGCAGTGGAAGCAGTTCAGATGTGCAATCATCGTTGGAGCTTCGCTCTTTAGGACGTTGATTGACATCCGTTTTTCTGCTGTTCTACGATTGGAAGCCTTTAAGTTAAGTGGCCTGTTTGTATGTAAACTGTGCCCTTATACTTCTGCTGAGTCTTCTGTGTATCATCTCATTCTATATATTATATGTCTATATGTTATTTGTATATTTATATGTTTATATTTCAGCGGGTTCTCGGTTGGGTGGTGTCTCCGTTAGATTATGCCACGTCATAGAGGTCGTCTATTGTGAGCGTTTTCTGTAGGGTTTGCAAATTTCCGATACTGGAATTTGCTAAGCGACTTCTGTACTATTTATGTTAGCTGTGATGACATGTTTTAATATTGTTTTCGTTATTATTTCGCATTCTTTAGTTTTGTTTTGATTTGTTTGTATTTGTTAGCCTACTCTTGTCTATAATTTAGTTTCATACAACATTTTTGTTTATACACTGTGGTGTCATGTATTTTGTTTAATTCTATCGCAGATATCGTCACATTTTTTGTGATATTTCATTAATTTCTGCTTTATTTTTAGTTGATTTCTGCGAAAGTTTTTGTATTGTTGCTGATCTTTGTTATTGTTTACATTGTTATTGTTTACATTGTTTGTATTGTTTACATTTTCAATGTTTACATTCTGCATGTGTTTACATAGTCATTGTTTACAGTTATAGTAATTAGTTAATGGGCTATGCTAATGCACTGTTACTACTATACTGATGATAAATGAATGATGAATAGTGTCGTGCACTATTGAATGAGAAGTGCACTTATGATCAAGAATTGAGTGCTGATATTTCATATACAAGTTCTTTGATTGGAGACTTGTTTCCCACAGAGACTGGGATAATATAATGTGATGTGAATATACAAGTGCTTAATTAAGACTTGTTACACTTAGGTTTGAAATAAATTAGTTAATTATTTCAGGTTTTGGACTCATATGTTAGACAACATGTCTACATTTGAGCACTTTATTGAGCAGGGTAATTGCTTGGGAAGACTGGTGATAAGTTAGAAGAATTTGCAACTGCTCGATATGATAAAGCAATGGAAGCTGAACAAAAGAAACTGCAGATGCAGGTGGATGAAAAAAGATTCCAAATGGAAATGGAAAAACAAAAAAGGGAATCAGAAGCTGAGGAAAGAAAGCTACAGCTAGAGGCTGAGAATAAAAGACTTGAAAAAGAAGCTGAGAATAAAAGACTTGAAAAAGAAGCTGAAAATAAAAGACTTGAAAAAGAAGCTGAAAATAAAAGACTTGAAAAAGAAGCTGAAAATAAAAGACTTGAAAAAGAAGCTGAAAATGAAAGACTTCAAATGCAGGCTCAAGCTGAAGAAAGGAAGTTACAAAGAGAGTCTGATGAGAGGAAAGCAAAAATGGAACATGAAGAAAAACTCTTAGCTTTAGAGTTGGAGAAATTGAAATTGACGAGCATGAGTAATGGTAATGATTCAAACAAGGGTTCATCTTCTGGGAAGGCTAATAATGATACTTTTAAGATTAAGTTACCAACATTTAGTCCTTCCAGTGATGACATAATGTTCTATCTGGACAGATTTGAACAAGCATGTACAGCTCATAACATAGACAAAGCAAAATATGTTTATCATTATCAGGGATACTGACAGGTAAAGCTCTAAGTATATTAAATATGGTGGATGAACCTGACAAGAGCAATTATGAGGTTGTCAGGGCCGCTTTGTTAAAGAAATATCAGCTTAACGAAGACGGCTATCGTCTACAATTTAAAAAAACATGTTACCTGAAAATGGAGTTGAATTCTCCGAGTTTATTGCAAGAATACGCATTACTTTCTCACGATGGGTTGAACTATCTAAGACGGAAAAAAACTTATGAAGGACTTATGGACTTAATACTTAGAGACAAAGTCATGTCGTCTGTCAATGAGTCTTTCCTTGCTTTCCTTCATGAACGTAAACCTAAAACAATAAAAGAAATGGAAGATTTCTGTTGCCAATACGTAACTGCGCACCCACACATAACCATGGGTAACTCTAAGGTGAAAGAAGGTTTACCAGTTGCTTCGGCAGCTCCGTATGGTCAAAACTTTGCTCGTTGATCCCAACAAAATTTTGATAGAAAGGGCAGCGGTAATTTCTGTCAAAATCATGGAAACCAATTTCATGGTGATTCTTCTTCGAAGAATTGGAGACAACCTGATAGTACTCGTTACTATCACCCTAATAATTATAAGCATTTCAAAAGAGGATATGGTAATAGAGGTTATTCCTGCCGAAGACCTCAGAACCAAACAAATAGATGTTCGCATCAATGTGAACATGATAGTAATCGTGGAAACTGGAATTCGAACCAGTATAACAATTACAATAGAGACAATAATAACTGCAGAGATAATAATAACTCTGATAACTTCAGAGGTAATAATAGTCGGGGTAGATCTCAACACAAAAAAAAGAGATATCAGCAGGCTAATGCTGTACAACAGGAAACTGAGGGGCCTGTAATCATGTTGTTGATAGTAAAAACTTTGACGCTGTCACTAGTTCTGCTTTTGACTTTGAGAGAGCAAACAAATGCCCCCAATGCAGTACTTTATTCGAACCGGGTACCATAACTACTTTGAGTTGTGGTCACCCACTTCCCGCTCTTCCTGCTGCTGTTGCGCATGACGGGAGGGGTTCTTTAATTCTACATAAGGGTCTTGTTAATGATACTCCGGTCTCACTACTTTTCGATTCCGGATGCACCACTATTGGTGTTAGACAATCGCTTGTAGATCCATCTTGTGCTACAGGAAGGGTTATTAAATGTGTCACATTTGGCGGCACTCTAGAAAAATATCCTACTGCTGTAATTCGCATTGCCACTCCTTTCTTTACTGGAGATGTGCATGCTTGTCTCTTACCTAATCCTATTGCGGACCTTATTATTGGTCGTATTCACGGAGTTAGGGAGTGTACCCCACAGCAGATTGCTGCTTGGGAAGATAATAACATGCAAGCTACAAATGCAGTAGTTACAAGAGCACAAGCTCTACAAACACCCGAAACTTCACTGAATAGTGATAATGAGTTGATAGCCAAGATAGTCACTTAGTAATTACTCGTGACTCTTTCATAAAATTGCAAGAAGAAGATCCTTCTTTAAAAAAATTCTTCGTTCTTGCGAAGAAAGGTGATCCGAATCAGGATACAAATAGAAAATCTTGGATTGCAATGAGAAACGGCGTACTTGTACGTATGGTACAAGATTCGACTACGTCGGCACATTCGCAAATTCTTGTTCCCAAGAGCATGAGAGTCCAAATATTACGACATGCTCATGACTCGCAATGTGCTGGACATATGGGTTTTGCCCGTACGAAGTCGAGAGTCCTTGCGGCTTTCTTTTGGCCTTTTGTCAATAAGGACATTCGTATTTACTGCCGATCATGCAAGGTATGTCAGGAGGTCAAATCTAGAGGACCACGACATGCTGCGCCTATCCAGGCTGCTGACATTCCTATTCGGCCGTTTCAGAAAATGGCCATAGATATTATTGGCCCTTTTAAGGTCAAGTCGGCCAGAGGACATCAGTTTATCCTTACATGTGTCGATATGTGCACACGTTGGCCAGAGGCTATTCCTCTTAAGAGCATATCTACTACAGATATCACAGATGCTCTTTGGTTGATATTTTCTCGCTTGGGGTTCCCCAGAGAAATATTGTCAGACCATGGCACTCAACTCATATCTGACACTATGTCACAGGTAATGTCTACCTTACATATTGAACGATCTCTCAGTAGTATCTACCATCCTATGTCTAATGGGTTAGTTGAGCGTCTGAATAGAACGCTCAGGACTTTGCTTGGTAAGATAACTGAAGATCATCCTCAAGATTGGGACAGGGTTTTACCCGCGGCTCTCTTTGCCTATAGAGAAGTCCCTAATGAACACACAGGATTTTCTCCCTTCGAACTTGTCTTTGGCGCGCGTCCACGCGGCCCTATGTCTTTATTACACGATCTCATCACTGCCGATGATATTAGCGATGAAACTCAATCCTCATATGAGTATGTCATTGCTCTTAGACAAAAGATCATTGAGGCATGTAAGCTAGCAACTGCTTCATCAGAAATTGCTAAAGAGAAGGCATGGCAGTTTGCTAACAAGAATAGATGTCTACGACAACTTTGTCCAGGTGACAAAGCATTCGTCCTACTCCCCAGTAGGGAAAATAGACTTCTTATTGCATGGAAAGGTCCGGATGCAATAGTCTCTCGGATTTCCGATGTTGACTATGTGGTCGATATTGATGGAAAGCATAAAACTTTCCACATAAACATGCTTTCGGAATTTCACGAACGTCCGGACTATTTGCTGCCTATTTTCCAGGCAACGGATGATGCTCCTGCACCTCACGGTCATTATTCATCCCTGTCTGTCATTCAGGATGAGGAAGCTACCTTCTCTGATGTCAACCTTCCCCTTCCAGTGGTTCCATTACATTCCACGGAATCTTGGAAAAACGTTTCTGTTTCTCCTAATCTTTCTGGTGACGAACATCGACGAGACTTGTCGATGTTACAAACATTTCAGGATGTTCTCACTGACATTCCTGGACACACAGATGTCATAGAACATGACATAATTCTTACCGACAATAATCCAATTAGGGTTAGGCCGTATCCTATTCCTATACACTTTCAGTCGCAAGTGGAAAAGGAATTGGATGAAATGATTCAATTAAATATAATTGAACCATAGACTTCACCATATTCTTCTTCCATGGTTATTGTCCGGAAGAAGGATAAGAACATACGAATTTGCGTTGATTATCGCAAATTGAATCAGGTCACAAAGTTCGACGCTGAACCGATGCATTTGTTAGAAGATCTACTGATTAGACTTTCTAATTCTAGATTCTTCACTAAACTTGACTTGTCTAAAGGTTATTGGCAAGTGCCTTTAGCAGAGCATGCCAAACCTCTTACTGCTTTTTCTACACCTAGGGGTCTATTTCAATGGAATGTTATGCCTTTTGGTCTCATGAACGCCCCTGCCACTTTCGTTCGCATGATGCGTCGAATTCTGTCACATCGTTCGGATGTCATCGCATACTTAGATGACCATCTGTCTCTTCAGTGATACCTGGGAAGATCACTATTTAGGGTTATATGACTTACTGTCCACTCTACGTGAGAATAATTTGACAGCAAAACCTTCTAAAGCTTTTGTTGGTTTTGGTGAAATCTCTTTCCTGGGTCATCGTGTGGGTCATGGTCTCTTGAAGACAGAAGACCACAATACTTCCAAAATACTGAACATCTCTGTTCCTAAAACGAAGAAACAAGTTAGGAGTCTCTTAGGTTTAATTCAATTTTATGGGAGATTTATTCCAAATTTATCTTCGTTCATGGCACCTCTCTCAACATTGTTGAAGAAAGGTTCGCCTAATCTGGTCCGTTGGTCTGAAGAATGCCAATCTTCACTAGACCAAATCAAGAATATATTTTCTTCTCCTCCCATCTTAAGATTACCTACTCTTGATAGGACTTTTGTTCTTCGGAGTGATGCTTCATCCACTGGGATTGGAGCAGCACTGATGCAAGAATATGCAAATACTCTGCATCCTGTTATGTACATTTCTAGAAAACTAAATGCGGCAGAGAGGAACTACTCGGTTTTAGACCGTGAGTTGTTAGCGATGGTTTGGTCAATTCTAAAGCTACAAAGATTCCTCCTGGGCGCACATTTCATTCTAGAGACTGATCAGAAAGCTCTTACAGCTATTCAGACTAAGAATTTGAAGAGTTCGAGATCCACTCGATATGCTATAGCTCTTCAACCTTTTCACTTCACGGTACGAGCTATCCGTGGTGCGGATAATGTGATGGCTGACATTTTGTCTAGATGCCCACTTGACTCCAACTAATACTTCTGTCCTATATTTCTATATATTACAGAGTCATAACACACCTATATTTCTACAATAGATTAGCACATCTGTACTTACTTTATATGTACACACTATCGTGCTTTGTTGTCATCTTCTTCTGTTCGTTTTTAAAATGATAGAGGAGGACTGAGTAGTTAATATAAGGGCCGTTAGTTTACTAAACAGCCACAATTATTAATAATGTATTGTACCTTATGAAGCATATTAGTTATTAATTAGCATTATATTGCTTGTACTTTCTCAGAATGTCATTGTTGAGCTGAGGACTTACCTTACGAGTTCTAGATTGTGTACTTACCCTCGGAATACCAGAGCATATGTCCTGGATCGTCATGTAGTTTAACTTTGCTATGTACTTATGTCATTACATGTCAAAGAATGTACTATTTAAATTTTCCTATCAGATTTGTACATCCATTTTTAAAGACAATATTAGAGTATGCTGTTTAATGATGATTATAGTAACTTGCATACGTATATTGTGTTTACATGCTAACGTGATGTGTGTTGGTGACACCTCCCCGATGTGAATATTTTTTGAGACATATTTATTTTTCTGTTGAGGTATATCCTCACCAGACACTCTATAATTAGCCTATTGTTTGGCAATTTAATTAATTATCAGCGCATAATTCGTGCGTTTTGAGCCGCTTATCGCTTGCTCTTTGATATTGAAAAAAAAATATGTTCCACATTTTTTTTTTTATCGGGAGGAGGTGGTGATATGTTGCGTGATAAATTCTCGCAACATCGTTTTATTTCAATATCTGTTTTATAACGCAAGGGCAACAACTGCTTGAAATCTATAGTCACTTTTCTCGGTAAGCATTTGTCTTCTCGCGTTAGTATCGAATGCAGTTAACTTTTGAGCTGTGGTCATTTTTGCGCTGGACTGCGCATGACTTGTCTTGTTGTTTGGTCGATCGGTTTCCGCCCACCACTAGTGGGAGTGAGCGATTTGGAATGGCGAAAGAGATGCCTCGTTGAAGAGGGGATCTCCGCTTTTTTTTGTTCTGTCAGGGATGTGTAGTCCTCTTATGGATATTTCGTTTAGTCGAGATAATACCTCTAGTGTTTTCCCACATGTCGGGAGGCGTGATATTTCTGTGTATTTCATGAAAGCAAGGTAAATTGACTTTTTCATTAACTCTATCGATTTTGGGTCGTGAGCGATTTCGATTCATAGCCTGTCTCCGAAAGTCGTCGTCACGAGATGTTCTTTCCCAGCTCACATGTCGCTGCATTGTACTGCATCGGTTGATGCATGTACCAAGGACCATTACTTGCTACTTTGTTAAATGAACTAGGTTTAGAAAACCTTTATTATCTAGAGGATATATATATATTTCATTTTCTATGGCCCTTCTTTGCCATCGTAAATAATCGTTTATACATACAGTTTATATATACGTGACTGAGAGATTCTTCTAGTATAGTCAAACATCATATCTTGCTATAATATTTTCTATTTATTGATTGGCCTATCTTGTTCTGCTGAAGAAACGTGTTATCTTAAGGATTTGACACCAAAATCAACTTGATGAATATTTTTTTTCTGCCCATTGACCTCATACACTACGTTCTCTGACGACTATGCTGTTGCAAGTATAGTTCTTGGTTCAGTTTTTGAGGGTTAGCTTTGTTCCGCTGAATAAGACCATTCAGTCTTTCAAATTCCTGTGCAACATTGTAAACATAAAGAACAAGTATTTTTATAGTCTGACAACATATCCGCGAAGAGTCAAGTTTTGATTTTTCTGTCCAGCTTTGTTTGGGATAGCTCGGCATAAGTGACATAAGTCTTTACACCCTCCCACGTCATACAATATTTTTTTTTAAATTTCTCGCACGAGCTACCGAATAGATGAAGGTTTTTTGTTTTTTTTTTTAAACGGGACAGGGGCAATGTGAGCACGCGCAGAGTATGTAGATGGGTTTATGTCTCTAAACATTTCTTTGTATGATTCTCGTCTTAATTCACTACGACAACAGCTGCTAGATACTTATGTAAATTAAAATCCAGTATTTTATGGTATTTTTGATACTGTATGTGGAATGCACAATGCAAGCGAATGAAGGGTATATATCTTCTTCTTCTTCGTTCGTCCTGAAAAGGACGTTGGTTGCGTTGTGTCCGTTTACAGCGAAGCTGAGATAATTGCGCCTTTCGGCCGACACATCCGACTTCAGCACGGCATTTTTTGGGACCGGGTTAGCCTTCCCACTTCGATCCCTACTCACTCCGCCAGACTGCAGTGATGCAGCCTGTTTCCAGGACCACCACTTCGAGGTGGAGTAGGGTCTTGGTCAGCTCTGGTTCGCTGACCCTGACGCAAGCAGTCAAGCTATAGCTCGCTGGCTGCATTTATCACTGTTGGTGATAACTCAGATGTCTTCAACCAAAAAAGGTATATATGAGCTGCACACAGTGATAGACACATCTTTCAAACTAGACCACACGGAAATAACACCCCCATCCATGGTTTAGGCACCATTCGATTCAAAACCAATGCAGTTCGTAAGACTGTACACAGCTTGTAATATCCTTCTAAATTAAACTGAATATGTTTTTCCCGTAGCCCCTCGTACCGGTATTAAACCTAGAAATTCAGTTGAAATTGTATGTGTCCTGTCACTAAAAAAAATTCACCAAGATGCAAGAGTGTTTTTGTATTGAAATTTCATTAGATTCACTTATGGTAATAGAATGTTTCTTGCTCTTAATGTCATCGATGTGAAAACACTAACAATTTTTGCATGTGAAAAAAGCCCGAAAAAAAAGCAAAAAAGCCGAACAAAATTTCTGTCACCAAATGATCTAAAGAATAGCCAGATTTATGAAATTCGGCAACAGAACAAGCCAAAATGGCAACCTTAGTTCTGTCATGATCAGGGTTTTGCATTATTTTGTTCTGTAAGTTAAAAGTAAAGTGAGCCAATGGGTATATTGTTACGTCAAGACAGTGATAGTAGGTACGATCGAAAATTGGAAGTTCGTAAAAGATGTTTGAAGAAGAATGGAAAGGTCTAACGGAAGTGGCGCGGTAAAGGTCATAGGTTGATTCTCTTACCTCATGAGATTGCTCTTGGCAGTTATGTAGGTAGAAGGTTAGTGACGCTTCTACCACAAATTAGAATTCACAAAATATTCAGATAAGCGAAAACAATGCTGCGTTTGGCTGAGCACGTTAATTCTAGAATATGCCGACAACTTTTGTGAAGGATTAAGCAATGGTTTATGTTAGCTCGTTTCAGCCCCCACCTCTGATTAACTCAGGGGAATTCTTATTATTCTGGTATAGCTCAGTTTAGAGTGTGTATAGTAAATTGACTGAGACAAACATGCAGTAACATTAAAATGATCAAATCAAAGTTAAATTTGTAAATTTACAAATAAAAAAATTTAATAATCATTTAAGTTTTAACAGTTTGAAAATAATCGAACAATTTAGAAGAAACGTTTCATCATTGTTTGGCAATAGAGATGATGAAAATAAAAAGTTCACTTTGACAGCGTCAATTTTTCACTTAGCTGCCAATAGTAGTTTCTGCTCCCGCTGATGGGTTCTATTTATACTGCTCTCGATCGTCGCTGGTCAAGGTTGTAGGGTGTAGCTCGTTTCCCAGAAATGTCAAGGAGAGTCTACAAAGTTGGTCCCTCATCTTAAAGCTTAGGCCACTGTTCCCTTCTTGTTCCAGCGATAGTACTTTCTGCTGGTACCACCAATAACTATGATAAAGAATAGAAACGAAACGCTCTGCTCAGTATTGCATTTCCCGACACATACTTATGGGCCCCCCCTCTTCTATTCTACCATCCCATTTGTCTCAGAATTTTCCCTCGATGAGAATTAAATTTAATCCCTCGGGATAAAACTTTCTTTACATTTAAATTGAATAGCTTTAGCTTTACATTACATTTAAATGAAAATGTTAGTAATGAGAAATATAGAATGTAAAATGACAACTTACGCCAATCCTGGCTCACAGACGTTTTGCTCAGATGAATAAAAGAGACTTGAATCGGCTTGTTACACGCGTCTGGGGTGTCGTTAATTTAATAAGTTCCCTCTCTGACTTTGTGTGTTTCCTTCAGTTTCCTCAGACAGCGGCTTTCCTTATTAAAATGATATTTCCTGGGCTGGTTTTGAAAGTCCTGATAAATACTCAAATAAAAGGTGTCCGTCTGATAAAATGGAATTCTGAATTCTAGGCTTCACTCTAGCAAGGTCTGGTGTCTTGGCAAGCGATCTTAACAGCAGTTTTGACTGACTGAAGCGTCAGGTTATTTTCACTGCTTTCCCACGCATCTGTTTGTTATGGAGTCTAACCAAAAGCTCCAATCATTTTCAAACAGGCGAGTTAGGGTGTGGTACTTTCAAAATATTCCACGTGAAATAAGGTGCGTAAAGCAAAAGGTCACTGTCACAGTATAATATCTACACCTTCATGACATTGTCCTCTAAGCTCGTATTGAGTCCACACTTGGAACCAACATAATTTTGTAAACGCGACCTTGAAAGACACATAAAAATGCAATACACGAGCACCAAAATATATGTTTATTCCACCAAAGTCCAATTGCGCAACAAAAGATATTATGTGACAGTCACGTATTACCGTATATGGCAATAAGACATACGATGCCTTGCGTACAGACTCGCGAACAGGTCGTTAACCTCATATGACAACTGTGTCAGATGTAACACTTATTATTTTCGCTAAAGTAAAGTCTTATCTGTTGCTTGAGCACAAACAATTCGGTCTCTTGACAACCTTGGCGGAGACGCACCCGTGCCTTATCAGTGATTAAGCAGATTGCACTGGGCGATGTACGTGTTAAGCTGTGTACTGATATCGGCCGCACCTGCGATTAACCAACTTGGTTGTCGATAATGTTCTCTCAGCCGCTCCTGCAAATGTTTAGTATTATCATCCACCAGGAGTGTCAGATGAACAGACAAGACACAATATACTGAAAGTAGCGAAAGAATGTAGATACAAAATATCTGCTCCAGTGGACAGAGAAAGAAAAGGGTGCGACTCGGAAAAATCGCAATAAAATCAGTACAAAATGTACCGATTACTGCCGTAGTGAAACAGAGATTAGGAAGAAAGGGTCGCCCCAATCCATTCTGTGACAGTTCCTTCGTTCGCATGTTCGCTCTCTCTCTCTCTCTCTCTCTCTCTCTCTCTCTCTCTATCTATCTATCTCTATATATCTCTATCTCTATCTTGCTCTATCTCTCTCTGTCTCTATATCTCTATCTATTTCTATCTCACTATCTCTCTTTATCTCTCTATCTCTATGTGCCTCTCACTATCTATATCTCTCACTCTCTATCTCTCTATCCCTCTATCTCTATCTCTATCACTCTCTCTCTCTCTCTTTCTTAGAGCGCCGTCACAATAGTGTCAAGCACAGTAGATAAAGACCTACAATCATCTACAGTAGATAAAAGACCTACAATCATCTACAGTAGATAAAGACCTACAGTCATTTACAGTAGATAAAGACCTACAATCATCTACAGTAGATAAAGTCCTTACAATCATCTACAGTAGATAAAGACCTACAATCATCTACAGTAGATAAAGACCTACAATCATCTACCGTAGATAAAGACCTACAATCATCTACAGTAGATAAAGACCTTACAATCATCTATTCACTCCGGCTTCCTCTGGAGCATAGACCTTCACAAATGCACCCCAAGCCTTCCTGTCCTGTGCCATCTATCCAAAGTCTTTCCAAATGTTACTTAACTTGTCCATGTTGCTGTTGAAGTTGCTTGGGCTGAACGTTTTCATAGGATCGGTTAGCGAACCCCATTTCCAACACTCCTTAGACGCCGCCTACGAGATTCCGTGTTTGCGTACATTGAAGAGCAGCGGTTCCCACAGTGTTGTTCGCGGACTCCTGGGGAACCCCGAGACCCTTTCAGGGGGTCTGCGAGGTTAAAACTATTTTCATAACAATTTAAGACGTTATTTAACTTTTTCACTCCCATTTTCTCAGGAGTTTACAGAAGCAGATATGAGAACCCAGCCGTCTTCTATTAAGTAAAATTTTAAAACAGTGTCCCTGTTCGCACTAATTTTTTTACATTTTGGAAAATATAGTTATTGTTCATTAAAAGATATGTTATTTATGTTAACATGTAATTGGTTTATTATTATTATTTTTACATGAAATAATAAATAAATATTTCAAGCTTTCTCAGTTTTAACTTCTAATACGGTAAATATCGATAGATATAACCCGTATATACAAAAGCTCTTTTGGGGTCTTCAATAATTTTTTAAGAGTGTAAAGGGGTCCTGAGACGAAATAGTTTAAGAAACACTGCTGTAGAGTTACTTATTCTTGCTCCACTTTTGAGCCCAGGTAAGACACGTTCGAAAGACCTAAATGCCCTTAAGTAATCAAATCCGAGCGACCTTTTTGTTTCCAGATTCCGACTGACTTTATTGGAATGCAGACCAATTCATGAATCAGAAAAGTCTTCAAGGCATACTGCTGTATCTTAGTATTGCTTACCTGACTTTGAATGACACGTGATATTATTCTTTTTTTTCTGATTTTTTTTAACGCTGGAGGGGCCACGATCCAACGCCCATGCAATTACAGCAGTGTTTTCACAACCTTTATTGTCAACGTTGTTTCCCCGAGGAGACCACCAAAGGTGAGGGGATGTTACCTGTATGTCTCAGTGGTTAATCGTGTTCAGGTATTTGGAATAAGAAAGGGCAAATCTTCTGAGAGACAGCACAGAGGAAATATTTACTGGAAGAAATAAAAACGGAATGGTTGAATGACTGACTGTGCTTAAAAGACAAACAAGAAAAAGAATGGTGGGCTATTTATGTGTCCATTCATTCATCCATTCATAAATTAATTCATTCATTCATGCATTCATTTATTTATTCATTCATTAAACTTCAGACCCCTATGAAGCACTAGGTCCTCACGCTCAAACCTTTCTATTTTGTGACATCCATGCAAGATCTCTACATGTCGTCTTGATCTCCTGGGTAGTGAGATCGGATTCCTAACCTTCTCGGATAAAGGCGAAAAAAATAAAGTGGAGGTCGTATGTGCAAGGTGCGCACGTTGAAAATATCTCGGCAGTTGGAAACCGTAAAGAGTAGGCCATACGGCAAAATTTAAAAATTAGGAAACCTACGCCGCAAATAAATATATATATAATGTGTAATTCCTGTATACTCACATTGGGATCCTTTGGATTGAAGCTATGCCTCTGATTTAGTAATCAAGGTAACATCGTCGGCAAATGCCAGCTCTGAAATACAGATCTGTCTCATCTTCCAGTACCCCAATGAATACTTTCTTGTCCTCTCCTTACATGCGTTGATGACATCGTTCATGAGAAGTATGAATAGATACGGTGACAGAATATCGCCCCTGAAAAAGAAATTCAAATATTTAAATAGTAATAGAAAAGTTAAGAGGAACTTGCAGTTCATTGGGAAACATGGATATTAAAAAAAAAAAAATCAAGTCCAACACAAGGATTGTAATTTTCAGCTCAAATGTGAAGGCATGTCTATTGTATAACTCTGAAACATGGGGAATAACAAACACGTGACCAATAAGTTCCAGACGTTCACATACGGCGCTTGCGTAAAATAAGAGAATTGACATAGCTGACCAAGACCCTACTCCACCTCCAAGTGGTGGTCCTGGAAACAGGCTGCATCACTGCAGTCTGGCTAAGTGAGTAGGGATCGAAGAGGGAAGGCTAACCCGGTCCCAAAAATGCCGTGCCGAAGTCGGATGTGTCGGGCCGAAAGGCGCAAATATCGCAGCTTCGCTGTAAACGGACACAACGCAACCAACGTCCTTTTCAGGACGAACGAAGAAGAAGGATAGGCCTACATATCATCCAGGCCGCACAAAAAATTATGCATATTACCAGCTCAGCAGAAGACAGCAAGTGGCAACCTTCTGACTTCGCACGGGGCCCAACAGATTAAATAATAATAATAATAAATTCTTTAAGCGCCAAACACGGCGCATAAGGCAGAAACCAGTGCTCTCCAGGTTGTTCGTTGTGACGCCACTCCTCTTAGCTCTTGCACATTATTTAGGCCCAACGTTCTTCCTTCTCTTATTATTGTTCCCAACAGATTGGGATACTCTCTATTCAACAAGCTAAAGATAAGAACTACCGATGAGTGTACTGTGGCATAGATAAAATCACTGCTGAACATCTGCTTCAAAGATGCCCAACATATGCGGAACAGAGAAAGCACATATGTACTATTCCTAGAAATCCTCTATGGAGATAGAAATAGCCTCAAGTTGACCGCTGCTTTCTTTGAAAATATTCAAGTAGACGTCTGAGAGTGTATAAGGAAGAAGAAAAAGACACACATTGAGGAAACTTCACAATATGAAGTGATCTGGCCTCATCTGAGCTGTTGGAAGGCGTGATCGTACCAATAGAATAGACCAACGAGTCACTTTGACATACATTTTCTTTTTAATGCGCGTACTACCAAAATTCACCTCGCGTACAGTGAATAGCACGCCATCGTTGGCCATTTCTTTGCCGCTTTGTCCAAGTAAGACTTACGCTATGAAGATAGTAACTAAACTCAGTGTCGTGTGCAGTAGCCTAGGCACGCATTTTAACTTTCACAATGTTCGCATTGGATGCAGCAATAGGCCGCATGATCTCTGACTTAAGAAGTGTATTAAACTGTTCCAGACTTATAGAATCACTCTTATCAGTTTACTAAATCTTCTTCTTTCTCATCTTTCGTTTTCATAAAAATAATTAACGAATCATCTTTAATTTAAAAGTGTTGAAAATTGGACACGCAGACGTGTCTAACGTATCACCTTTTGTCTAAACATTTTTCTCTGTGTGACCCTCATTCATGAGGGCAAACCGTAAACAGTTAATTTGTACATTGTTGCGTGCGTAAACTGATAAAGGAGATAATTACATTCTAAACAATAAAAGTTACTTTCTTACACAATTCTGTAGCAGAATAATATATCAGCTCTTTGAAAACAAACAAACATATAAATAAAATAAGGTAAGTATATCTGTTAACTCTCATACACGTCTTCACTTCTTATGAGAATTACCGCATTACATACATTAAAGTAGAATATATATTGTCACGAGCGTCCAATTGGCAGAGTGGTTAGAGCGCTGGTCTCTAGCAGCAAAGAGGCCGGGTTAGATTCACGGTATCGACACGCTTCACTTTACTCAGCTGTAAATGGGTTCCTGACTTTGCAACTAATTTAGGGAAGGAAAAGGCAGCAAGGAAGGGAACTGGTCACCTCACCTCTAGATGCTGGACCTAGTATGGTGAAGTCTTTAACACTTCACTCCCCTACTGCAGTATCTGCAATGAGACTACCTTTTTTATTTATTGTCACATTCTCGCATATACAATATTGCATAATAATCAGTGGCGTCACTATGTTTGGTGTCACCCAGTGCGGAAACTCATGGTGTCACCCTCCCATGGACCTCCTCCCGTACCAGACCATACAGAATCCTTAGTAATGTTTTTTGTACTAATGTTACTCGTAAATCGTAATTCCTGTATATCACTGAATGTAATGGCAATAGTAGTGACATAAACAACTAGCAAAATTAAAATTACACCTTTAAATTACAATATCATACGCACAGCCTAAATGTATTTACATTTACATAGTTTCATGTGGTTAAAGTGAAAATTCGGTAAGAAAACAATAGAATTCGAAGTAAAAACGTTTAAGAACTACATCAAAATTATGTATATTGATACAGTACATGTAAGCTGGGCTTACGAAAAATGTTTTTGTGGTTATAACTAACTACAGGGATATTTTAATAAAAAAATTATAAATTTCTGCTGAAACACTGCACACAAATTTTATAGTCATTTTGGTGTCACCCCCCTCTGATGGTGTCACCCGGTGCGGTCCACACGCATGCACCCCCCCCCCCTTCCCTAGTGACGCCACTGATAATAATAATACTATGCAAAGATAGTAAAGTTGATGCACATAGAAAAGCAAGAATTTCTACTTCGAAAACGTGGGGGACCAATAACAGAGGCGGATCTACTATGAAGCTTGAGCTTCAGGGCCCCCAAGTCCAGTTTTCTCTGAAATACGTTTCTATCCCATCCTACCAAAACTTATTTTTAATAAAAGGGGCCTCTCCAAGAGGTCAAGCTTCAGGGACCCCAAAATGTAGATCCGCCACTGGATAATACTAGTAAGCGATGTGAAGGTGCTGTTCGGATGGTCCTTCTTCTTCTGCGTTCGTCCTAAAAAGGACGTTGGTGGCGTTGTGTCGCCGTTTACAGCAAAGCTGCGATATCTGCGCCTTTCGGCCCAACACATCCGACTTTGGCACGGCATTTTTTAGGGCCGGGTTTGCCTTCCCACTTCGATCCCTACTCTCTCAGCCAGACTGCAGTGATGCAGCCTGTTTCCAGGACCACCACTTGGAGTTGGAGTAGGGTCTTGGTCAGCTCTGGTTCGCTGACCGTGACGCAAGCAGTCAGCTATGGGTCGCTGACTGCATTCCTCACTTTTGACGCGTGTTAGGTCCCTGATGGTCCCAAATTCGATAAGCCTATCACTTATGTGGGGCGTCCTTCTTTTGTCTTACGAGTGCCTGTTAATTACCTTTTTTCATTATTCTTATAATTTACGTTCTCCTATAACCACGTCTATTTCTCTCAATAAGTTGGCGGCCTGTCTCAGGCTAACTTGAGAAGCCCTGAACTTTATTCCTGTTTCAGTTCATCGATGGAAAAACTATTGTGTTATTCGCAGCGCATCCCAATAAGCTGGTAAATACGTTATTTCGCACCGACGCACGCCAAAAAAGAAAAACACTCCCACACATCAATGAAAATCCACGCACGTCATCTAAGCACCCCACGCGTGCCTACGTTAATGCTCACTCAAACAATAACTCACTGATTCAATGAGACATGTAAAAACTTGATTACAGCTCTTGTGGACGAATATTTCTGTACATCAAATCATTGTAACAGCTAGTATTGATCTAAACGTTTGTGGAAGTACAGAGCAGTTTGTGACCACATTTCATAATATTGATTGAAACGTGGTGTTGGCGTACAATTGGCAGGTCAAAAGATAATCAATATTGAATACATTTAAACTTCCTGATAGCATTTTCCACCTTATTTTTTATTTTCTATCAGATCTTCTTTCAGGGTATACAAATAACGGAATACAAGGGAACACCACCGTCTTATATCTCTTTGTTAGATATAGATCGAAAACACGACTATACAAAAGAGTGAGGTTAATGTGAGTTAGAAGGAACCTTACAGGTAATACCCAATCGTTATCAAACTACCTAATCGTGATCAAACGCATGTAAGAAATAATGTAAATGAAATTTAAAGTCGTTCAGAGGTATGATCGCCTACAGCAGTCTTAAAGAGAAACATAATTTCTTATGTGAACATGTGTAACAACAAGCACGTGCCGAGTCAGCTGACACACACACACACACACACACACACACACACACACACACACACAGAGCCGTACCTATGGATTTTTCAAGATGGTGTGATGTCTCGTGATGACGACTCTGCCCCTCCCCCATACACTTTTCGTGCGCCACTATAAGTACTCTTAAAAGTTAGTTGCTTATCCTTTACAGGACGTGGCAATCAACCCCAGCTTTTATTGGCTGTTTGTGATTTTTCTAGGCAATTTTTTTTTCATTCAGTAGTTTGCCATTGCTTTCTGAACGGTACGGCGCTTATACCATTGTTAAAAATCCACACAAAGCGATCTGCTACCAAACCGCCTGCAGCAGGTTTCGAACCCGGTATATCTGGATTATGAAACTGCGTTCATATCCATTAGGCCACGGACGCCGACATAAGTACTCTTACGAGACTCAAACTCATACAACTGAGTTAGATCACACTATAATTTTCACAAGGGGTGTTCAGTTTAACATTTTACAGACACATAATACATTTACTGTAAAACAACAAAAATTGTAAGTCATCTTTTTAATTATTCGTGTTGAATGACATATGGGCACTCAATGTGCTGTGTTTGAGAAAGGAATAATAGTCATATAGGAAAACAAGCAGTTTCGTATAAGCAAACAATTATTGACTTTGAGATTTTTTATTTTATTTTCTTATTCTTTAAAATGTTAATGTTTTTATTTTCATTTATTTTTTTTAGAAAATGTCGCTCGCTGCTACAGCACTGCTCAAGAGCCGATTACTATTTAAATAAACTGCTTAATGACGTCATTAATTGATAAAAGTAGGTACAAAATTAAGCGCCAGAGTTCTTATTTCGTTACTAGTTCCAAAATATAGATATAGATATACATATAGTTGAACGTCTGTCGGTTTGTCAACTACAGAAACAGGAGACGCAATGTTTTGTTTATTTTGGGTATGGAAGTTAGTCATTAATTGTATTGTTTCTCTTAACATTAATTTTGGGTCAGTATATCAAAGGATGTCCCATTTTAACAAGGGGATTCAACAAGATCAGGGGTTGCAATTTTTTTGGTTCGTCTACTTTTAGAGTCTTCATTATCACACACAGCAAGAAACATCAGATGACATTCTACTTAGAACCTGTGGAGTTGGTGACCCACTAGCGCTAAGGATGAAATACAGAGAGGATCTTACTGTCGTGATTCGAAGAAATTTCTGTCACTTTTAGCCGAGTGGTCTGCCCTGTCTTGTTCTCTATTGTTTGTCTACGCCCACTTTTCTGTCTTATAGCTCTTAATAGCGCTATTTCTGGCATTGGTCATGTCAATCTTACGTTGGACAGGTTAAATTCCACCCATTTATACGTGGACATCGGCATCTAGCTTAAGGTCCTTTTATTCTACCTTTCTTGTAGATGGCGGCTAGTTTCCTATTCTTTGATTTACAGAGAACTCGTGGACACGGGGAAGTAACTTTAACTTTTCATCCTTCCGCCTGCGTCTAGAATCTCGAACTCAGGTCGCTCGTAAGACTGCCTAGTTTTGTTTCAGATTACGTCTTTTTCCTGTATCTAAAGTCGCCATGGAAACATTTCCCTAGACCCTTATGTCTTGTTACGTTTGAGCCTTGCGCGTGCAAAAGCCACGCTCAGCCACCTGCAGACTTTATCTTACTATTTAAGCGAGGTGTCTTTATCACTCAATACTATTGTCTCAAGAAAATTCTGCCACTGGACAAAATGATATTCTGCACCAGAACTAAATAGCAGTTGTAGTGCAGGAATTATTCTTTATTCGAGCCTTGGTCAGAACATTTGTTCTGTGCTTCCTGATGTGATTGCTGCTGTCTGTGGATCACAACTTCCACATAATAAATATTACAAGGCAGTTTACACCATACTGCTAGGTTTTAGCTATAAAGCCGCAGCGTGGATTACCAAACCACAGCCTGTTGTTGAAAGTGTCTATCGCTCCAGCACTAACGGGCTGTCGCCTTTGCCATCCAGTCATTTTGACAACACTGTCCGACCCATTAACAGCCAGGTAACTCGGAGTATACGGGCATGCCGACAGAAAGGATTCGTCGATAGCCAGTACTTGTAAAGCACACATTACTCGTGCTATCTGGAGTGTACCACTCTACATCGATTTCTGTTACCTACACGTAAGCAGTAGTCTTGCGCCCTGGATTATTTATCTACAGCACATATTGCCACCAGTTGCAGTTAACCATCATCTCAGCGCATGCGGGCTGTCGCCTTTGCCATCCAGTAATTTTCGGCACCACGGTCCGACCCATTGATAGTCGGTTACCTCTGAGTATACTGACAGACGACCGAGAGGAGTAGTAAGTTGCCAGTACTCCTCACATGTTTTATGGTTCAAGTCTTTATTATCCAGTGTAAGAGGCGCCCCAGCGCGCCTACTGGATACTCTCTCGCCAGCAAAAGTTCTCGTCGTTTGGATCTATATATCAGTGGGTGCAAGTGTTTCTGTACTCGTTGTAATCTCCTTCACCTGCTAGTGCAGCCCCATCCACAGGAAATTGTGAATGCATAGGATTTATTACGACATTGTTACAGAGAAAGCTTATCTCCATAGCCTTTGAATATCAAATTAGGTGGAACAGTGCAGTGTTATTTTTCCTAGCTGAGGAGTAAATTTACCTACCAGGATTTGTTAACTTTACAGGAGGCCGTTTTCGTCACGAAAGCTGGGGGCCTACCCCTTTCAGTTAGATTATCTTGGTGGTGAAAAAGTGTACGGGTGTTGGTGGTTTGGAGTGAGACGTTTTGCCTGAGAGATTTTCATTAGTGACTTTACTCTTCTCTACTTTCACATTTCTCATTCATATTCTAACTCAGACATTCTCTATTTCCATACTCGCAACACTTACAGAAGATTTTAAACATCAGGCTCAGTTAATAAACACTGAAATGGGGGGTCGGAGTGGCTCACATGTATGGCGTCCACCTCATATTCAAGAGTACCGGGTTCGAATCCCAGTTGAGGAATTATAATTGATTGAAATTTTGTTTCAGAACCAATGGTCCTAATTACATCATACTCCCCCCTGGTCTCATGGGTAGTGAGATCGGATGCCCAGCCTTCTCGGATAAGGGTGAAAAAATAGGAGGTCCCGTGTGCAAGTTGCGCACATTAAAAATCCCACGGCAGTTGGAAATCGTAAAGAGTAGGCTTATCAGGCCGCTGCCCTGGCAAAATTTGAAAATTAGGAAACCTACCCACCACAAAAGTATTTATAGAATGTGTGATTCCTATACATTATATACACACACTGGGATTCTTGCCGGTGCTACGGAGTTCGTGCACTGCGCTGAGATCCTCCTTGTGTGAACTAAGGGAGGAGATCGAAGCACTGATGGTGTTGTCCGTGTGCAATGAAGATAGTCCTAAAAAACCAAACCCTGAAATGGAAATTTGTTAGTGATGAAATTTACAGCTTTAATTGCCATAGAAAATAAGTTTATTTCTATGGAAGGCGAGGAACTGCATACTCTTGGTCTCCCTCAAACTAACCGAACTGAAGGAGGTACAGTGGTGGAAACGATTGGAGTAGGTGTGCTAGAGGTGAAAAGTATGGCGGAGAATATGATTGGAGTAGATGAGTTGGAGGTGAGAGGTATGGTGAAGAACATGATTAAATTAGATATGCTGGATGTGAAAGGGGTAGTGGAGGAAATGATTGGAATATGTGTGCTCGGAGTGAGAGGTATAAGGGAGGACATGATTGGGGTAGATATCCTGGGAGTAAGAGGTATAGTGAAGAACGTGATTGGAGTAGATATGCCGGAGGTGGGAGATACAATAGAGGGCATGACTGGAGTAGATGTGCTGGAGGTCACAGAGGCAATGGAGGACATGATTATAGTGGGTGTGCTAGGAGTGAGAGGTATCGTGGAGGACAAGATTGCAGGTGAGATGTATGGTTGTCATTGGGTTAATCCGAGAATTAACCGTGGAGGGTTGGTCCTGCTTGCTCAGATTATTATGGTAACCCAGAAGTACCGCAACGAGGATATATACGTATTAAATGTTCAGTTACTTCTTTTACTTTGGCAACGCTGGGTAGGTATATATAAGCGAATCGATCACCGATTGCCTTGACTTGTGACACCATCTCGTGATTGCTCGCGACATTTCCCGTCATCCGAAGAACCTGCTCTAGCCAGCTGAGCTTCTGTTTCTCACCGATGTATGTTTGGTAAAGAACCAGACAAGTTCTGGTAGATGGGAAGAAGACGCAAGCGTTTGGACTGATCGCACATTGAGAAAATCTACTGATAGAATTACAAGGCAGTCCTTGTACTGGAGTCCTTAGGGTAAGAGCGGTGGAGCCAGACATAATAAACATATGGAGAAGGGAGCTGGAGATCGAGATGACAGTGATAAAGATGACATAGAAAGAACTTGAACGAATGGCACAGGTCAGGAAGGCTTAGCATGAATTTGTTGAAGATATCTGCTCCTTGGATGATGATGAGGGTAATGATGATGAAGACGGTGATGATGATGATGATGATGATGAATGCAAGCATACACTTCAGACTTGCAATGTCTTTCGCCGCTGACTCTTCGGGGGTGGGGGGTTGGGGTCACTTCATGGTGTGAAACAAAACTCGGTGAAGTTATTATGGTCGGGATTTTTTCCACACCATGTTGTACCTCAACTAAATGTGTAAAAGATGTAAAAATACGTTAATGTGTTGATGAGAGTATGTATCTAAGGATGATTGTGACAGACGAACTCAGCCGACCCTGAATGACCCTGAAGCGTTGGATGATATACTACGACCTTCGTAGCGACCCCTTGGATAACATCAGTGCCCCCGAATATTGTAACCTTTCGTCAAACGGGACGGATTTTTCTTTTCACCTGGACTCATTAGCTATGCAACCGTTCCACACGTTTGCTGATTAATATGTGGACAGTTTTATCTACCGTTCATTCTGGTCATCGCATTGATTTAAGGAGAGATTAAATCTTATGCAGTAATTTCATTAACTTGGCCCAGAGGGGGCGGCGCCAGAATCAAACAGATAGTAGCGACCACGATCAAAGACACAGACGGGGGGATTTCAGGAAAGACTAGCGCCACGATCAAAGACAGTAGTGGTCCCTGAAACGAGCGACGCAAGTTCCTGCAGGTATTTCGCATCTCGGTGTTAAACACAGAACCGATCGCAGCAGCGAGCGGAGATACGAAGACCAGGGCCGGAATCTCTCTTTAGTCTGGCGGTCAGATCCCCAAAAGTGTCCTGTGATCTAAAAAGGTGTCAATTTTCTCATGTCCCACTCATCTTGCAATTAAGTTAGATATATACAGACCACGTAGAAATACACTTTATCACTCGTTGGCCAGACCTTTACAGAAGCACTAGCTATATTTGAAATCCTGCTAGATTATCCCCTGGATTTTTATATATATTTGCAGTGAATTCTATTTCTGTGCAAAACGGTATTATATATTGTGTAAAGTGATCAGTGGTCTAGTTCATTCATTCTATTTCACTGGATTTTGTGTTAATTTAAATCTATTAAATTAAACCATCTCAATAGTTCCAGTTGTAAATGTAATGATATATCTGCTATATTATTTCCAAAAAAGATAATAGAGGCTGAAATGCTTTAATTAACTTTTAAAGTCGCGAAGGAATTTATAATTAATAAATTTAATTAAGTCCTATATTTATAGATGTGTGTTTTAACCATTAGAACTCGCGCAGTTTTTATTAAATACATAATTAAATATGCGAGTATATACACATATAAATAGTCTTAACGGGAAATTCATCGCGCTATAGAATGTTATTTGATTTTTCGGTATATTACATGTCTTTTTTCTTTCATACAGATTGATCGTAACCTTTGCGATCCCAGCAATAAAGAAATCATCTTAAAAAACTTCCAGACATATTGATGAAACATTTTTAAATTTAGTCTTGTGGCGGTTCGATGCGACCTAGCGATCATACTTACATGAAAGAAAGCCTACCCAAGACTATTTAAAGAACAATCATCATATTAAAATTACAAATCTGTAAGATAAACTGGAAGTTGAACCGTGCCAGTAGCGATACTTGATTTACTGCCCTACTGTGAGAGAGTACATATTTTCCTGAACTGTGACGGCTTAAGTTTTTCCTCACTGGATTAATAAACTTACCGGTCAGTTACTATCATCACGCATTGAAGGAATTTTACCACTAGCGGAAGATTAAAGAGACCACTTCATTTTCACCCCGTGTCGAACTGTGTCAGTGCCATCCCATAGACTCCTTTTATATAATAAAACACAATAACTCTTAGGCCTTCAAGTCCGGCGATAAGTGAGAATAGTTGCTATCAGCAAACCTCGCAACATCTGGGGCGGGACACGGAAGTACCAGACCTTTTCATGGGTCAAGAGTGTAATTGCTGTTTATATAATGCTATTGGAGTGTCTGATGCTGTAATCGGTAAGTGTGTGAATATATGAGTGTGGATCCTCACGCGCGTGTATGAATGACAGGAAATTTAATCTTTTTTGTAACCATTTTGTTAACTTGCTTATCTGGTAATATAATTTTCTGTATACCCTGAATTGTTCCTTTTAGTGGGATAGTTGATAATTTGTTAACTCTGTTTAAAAACCCCCTCCTTTTCATTTGCTTAGTAAATGGAAGAACAATTGGGAAGAACAGGATTCTTTCTACCACCCATACCTAATTGTGTAACACCTCTTTCAGAGTAATTAACTTCACTGTTAGGTTAACGTACCTATGTTCCTGATAACTATCTATCTTTGGACTGGGTTTATCTTTGTCTAATAAGCGAGACGGGCTTAGTCGATACCAATCTTCTTCACCCCCTCCCTACCTTGTTATTTGCATTTTCTGTACTTATGATAATTTTTGCTGTAAACACATGATTTTTGTAGTGATTGTTTTTTTAACTTTAATAAACCACATAAACTTAATTGTTCCTGTGTTGGACTACCCAAAGCCCAAAATTTCCCCTATTTGTTTAATATAGTTTGTATCCACGTCGTCTGTGTGTTTGAAGCACCAAATCGGTGTGAGAGCAGGTGTGTGTCTGGAAACTGGCAAATAATTGTTTGACCAGGAGAGCCTGAAGAGTAGATTGAGAGAAACGATTTGTCGTAAATAAGTCTGTCTTTACTCTCCTCCAGCACTCTGTGAAGCAACTATTTACTCTCTACATTTCTATCACTGAGCGTTTCACCATCATTCTACACTCTAAACCGGACCACTATTTCTAAGACTCTTTCTCTCAAAATAAATTTACGACAATGATGTGGGGGAAAAAAAGAGTTTTGTGTAACGCTGTCTTAGCGTTGATACGTGTTCCTCAGTGTGGCTATTTGCAACTTAGGAAAGTGTGGCGTTGCCACTTATGTTCATTCTGTCTGCTCAGGCAAGTGTGATAAATATAAGAATTAGATGTGTTTATGGGGCAGTGGCATTGCCCCCAGGGCCGGATTAAGCTAGTGCGGTGCCTGTAGCATATGTTAAGAAAGGGGCCCTATATTTAAAAAAAAAAAATAAAACAACACAAACATATCTGAACACGTACATTTTTAATTTGCATAGTAATTATCATTATCAATTAATTCGTGCTTGTAATCCTATAAACTTGCCACTCATGTTGCTGGCGTTGTCATAACTTTGACCACGGCAGTCTTTAATATCAATGTCATTTGCCTTTAAAAAAATTAAGTAGACTTTTAGTAAGCTGTTCAGCACTATGACCTTCCATATCCAAAAATGTCACAAATCTTTCAACTGGTCCAGATGGCAAAACATAGCGCAGAGACAAAGTCAGCTGGTCCATATTAGATATATCTGGAGTAGAATCCAATGAAACGGAATAATACTTGTATTTCTTCACTTCACAGAGAATGTGATCCAGTATGCTGGATCCAATCAGATTGATGAATTCCTCACACGTTGTTTTAGATAGATATGATGTATGTCCAAATCCTTTGTTTGCATGAGTACTTATATGCTCTGTCAGAAAAGGGTCAAACTTGGCCAGTAATTCTAACAACCCTAAGTAATTCCCGTTATAAGGGTACCCAACAATTTCATCACTGCCACGAAATGAAAGGCCTCGTTCTGCTAAAAACTTCACAACTTCAATTATTCGCTCTAGAAGTGTGTGCCAATACTTTTCTTGAATGTCCATTTGTTTCACAAGATGGGAATCGACACGTTCACCTTTGTTTTTACGCATCAACAGTGGAATTAAAGCTTTTCTATGTGAGGAGCTTTCTTCATGTCGACGCAATAGATTGCTTGCATTTTTCCAGTCATTAAACCCTTCCACAGTAAACTTTGATGAATATTCTGAACTCATAAGCTTGCATGGGAAACAGAATAGGCGCCCTTTACTTTCTGAATAGCATAACCATTTTCTTGCATGTTGCTTGTTTGTAAGTTTATGAATATGTGTAAAATAAGACTTCTGACAGTATCGAGTTTTCTTTTCAGTGTCATACAATCGCACGGATGAAGAGAAGGCACTATCAACATGTTGACATTTTTCACTTCCCTTGGATATCCAATATTCACGCTCATAGTCATCTATATTGTTCGGCCAGTCACCAATATCATTAGAGTACTTCTTCGTTTCACTTATTCTTCCACATTCAGACTCAGTGTATACTGGGTTTTGCTGTCTGTTTTCTGCTGCACAGCCTGCACTAGTACTAGTTGTTCCTGTACTTCCAGCTTCAGCGTTTAGAGTACCACCACCATGAACATCAAAATATTCTGTCAGCTTACGTGTTTTTGATATCACAAGTTGATCTCTTCTTTCTTTTTCTTCCTTCGCTTTACGTTTTTCACTTCCAGAAGCATAATTACGTCCAATATCTCTGTGTCTACTGCTCATTTTTTGAGTTTTCTAACCTTACAAATCAAGAAATTTTAATCAAGATCGAAAGAGAGTGCGAGCACGCCGTATACCTCAATTAAAACAGGAAATTTCCGTTTCCTAAATTCTAGTTTTTATTGTTAATGCAAATTCATTTCACAAAGAACGAAACAAAATTAGAGGGGCAGTCGCCTAGAGCCAAAAAAGTGGCTTCCGTCCAAACGTGACCAAATTTTCAACGCCACTTAAATGGCTTCCGTCCGCAAACAGTTAAGATAAAAATAATGAAGAGTCACACTAAGTCACCCTCTTATGCTCTTTCTCTCACAATTTCGTGACACCAAATGAAAAGGCGCTAAAGATGGCATAAATCACAAGATCGTTGGTTTAACGCTCGTTTTTTTTTCTTCTCTCTAACCAGCGGGCGACTCGAGCTTTCCAGCTCTTTTGGCCCAATCCAACATGTCCCATTGCGAGGCTGTACATATTTATTGGCGCGGGGCCCCTAAAAGCGCGGGGGGGTCTTGTGCTACTACTTTCCTTCCAACCCGGTCAGGAGCTTCGCTCCTTCCCATTCAACGCTCGTATTAGAAGATGACCAAAAAATTATGTACATATTTATTGGCGCGGGGCCCCTAAAAGCGCGGGGCCCGTAGCACATGGCCAGCTGCTACTTGTGCGAAGAATTGAGAACTACGTTATGGAAAAAAAAATATCCGGAACCAAAATCTCCAAATGCCCTTGTCGCGAAGTAGATTTACGTCTAGAGGTTGTCTGAAAATAGAGACAAGACCCTAGTAGTAAGAAAGTCCGAGAAGATAGAATTTTGATGAAAATAATGACGTGACTGTGGAAAGATGAGACTATTGGCTCAAGGGTGAGAACCTGGATTGACTCTCCCTTGCCGCTTCGTGACTTCAGAATTGCTATAGCCTCATCCCCTCTGACTACCTTTAAACAAGAGGAGATAAGGTTATACACAAAGACCACAGATACACTATACAGACGACATATACGTACAGTACAGTATAGAACCTGATCCAGTTTGCAATATATGTATAGTTTATTTACACAATCAGAAAATAAAATTCATCACACAACAAAGAAATAAATATCGTGCACTGTTGCACAGACCTGAAAAAGCAAAGAACCAATTAAATAGATAGCCACATAAAACCACAACAACATTCACTCTGTCAGTCACCCTGCTGGGGAACAAAATAGAATGATTAATGATTGAAACCACAATCTAACTGGTGGGGCATCTACTTTAGCCACCACTTCCTAATATTATAATATTTTCTACTGTCTCTGTCCTGCTGACTCTGCCTAAACGAATGTTTACACAGCTTCCAACTTGTTAGGCGATATGCGCCACTAACTAAAACACTGGACTGCTACCTAGTAGACTTTTGTAACATCTATTACTCAGAAACTATCCTCTAAGGATATCATCAGACCCTACTGGTCCCGGCTATCTCCTCTCCCTCTCTCTCTCTTTCTTTGCTTCAGTGTCTCTCTGACACTCTCGACCTCTGTTGCGGTAGCGTCTCCGTTACGCCTTCTCTCGTTGACTTTTTCAGAACCAGGAATGTTCACCCTTTCTCCTGTGTTATGACGACTGCTCTGATGACTTGATTATCAAGCACAAGGTACTTGACTTATATATATATATATATATATATATATATATATATATATATATATATATATATATATATATATATATATATATATATATATACAGTAGAACCTCCATAGTTGACCACCTCCCTACATTGACCACCTCCCGAAGTTGACCACATTTTCATAGACCGGACACGCACCACATGTACTCAATGGAAGACGACCTCTATAAGTTGACCACCTCTGTAAGTTGTATCTTGACCACTTGGACTATGACACACAATAGTAATTTACCCTCTATTACTTGACCAGTTTTTAAAAAATCAGTGTCTTTGAATTTTGTCGGCACAGGCTTTCTGACCGCTTTTCGAATGATGCTTGCCGACAAAGAAAATTAACTTAACCTCTTTGATTTTTTTCGCAAACATGCAGTATAAAAAGACCAACTTCTAAGCAATATAATTCTATACTACCCTGAGACCTAAAGGTCTTTTATATTTGGACATGTGCCCTAATATAACCGACTAGGTTGAACGGGACACGCCTCGCCAAAACGAGGCAAAAGTTTTACAAAAAAAAAAAAATCTTTTATTCTTGCTATGACTGCCCTGCCGGTTGATAGTAATTCAACTACTAAACTGTAAGTTCTCTCTCAGACTGTGTTTTATACACTTTATCGTTGACAAAATTAACCTAACCTTTTTGATGGCCCAAAGGAAAGAACTCAAGGAGCTGACAATGAAGGAAGAGGTTGATCTTCTACATTTTCTGGAAAGCAGCAGCCAAAGAAAATCGGCAGAACATTTTGGGGTTAGCAAGACCACAGTTAGCAACATCCAAAAAACGTAAACATGAGTACTTGGAGAGATGTAGTAAGGAAAGCGGAGATCTACAGCGGAAAAGGAGGAAAACTCCCCTAGATGAAGTCAATGAAGCCAATTAAACTGGTTCAAACAAATGAGGGCAGTTAACGCCCGAATCTCCGGGCCGATGATTCAAGAAGTTGCTAAAAAATTTGCAAGGGAATTCGGGATGGCAGAAGATTTCCAAGCATCAAGTGGTTGGCTCGAGAAATTTAAACTGCGACACGCGATCTCCCAGAAAGTGTTGTGTGGTGAATCCAATGAAGTTCCAGTAGAAGCTGTGGAAGAGTTCATCAAAAAGTTTCCTTACTTCACCAGAGGCTTCAAAGACGACGACATCTTTAATGCTAACGAGTGCGGACTCTTTTTCAAGGCGATGCCTGACAGGAGCCTCGCCATGAAGGGTGACAAATGCAAGAGCGGAAAACTTTCCAAAGAATGTTTCACAGTTATGCTTTGCGCTAGCTCAACCGGAGAGAAACTAAAGCCCTTGGTGATTGGTAAATCGGCAAAGCCACGCGCATTCAAGAACCTGAAGCCCGAAGTCCTCCCCGCCACTTGGAGATCAAACAAATCCGCATGGATGACTGGCGCCCTATTTGAGGAGTGGGTAAAGGGCATCGACCGAGAAATGAAGAAGAAGAAGAAACGGTCTATTCTACTGACAATAGACAACTGTCCTGGCCACCCACAAGTGGAACATCTCACAAACGTGACACTGAAATTTCTGCCTCCAAACACGACCTCAAAAACCCAACCTCTTGACGAAGGCATCATCAAAACATTTAAAATGCACTACCGGGCCCAGCTCCTGCAGTGGGTCATTACTAAAACACAGATCTATGGTCCGCCTGTGGAAGCAACTTCATCCGCTGCATCAGTTAACGCTCTGGATGCTGTCCTCTGCATCAGTTCTGCTTGGAATAAAGTTCAGCCGGAAACGATACAGAAGTGTTTCAAGAAATGTGGATTTGTCACAACCCAAGAGCATGACGTTTTAGCCCCATCGGACAGTCCATCGCCAATGGCAGAATTCGAAGGAGTAGATTTTGAAGGTTTTGTTGCAATGGATGATGAGGTGGCAACCTGTAATGAACCTGACCCAGAAGGAATTTTCCAAGCGATATTGACCGAAGTACAGACAAGCATAACAGTGCATGAAGCAGCTGATGAAGTTGAAGAAGCAAGTGACGATGACTCAGAAATTGCAGAGACTCCAAAAGAAGAGGCTGTCAGGCATCTGATAATGCAGTTGAAGTCATTTGCTATGGAAAAATGCCCAGGTATGTTGAGTGGTGTAGCCAGCGTTGAGAGTGCTTTCTCCACTTATGTTTGTAATAAGAATAAGACACAGACCAAGATTGACTCCTTTTTTCAGAAAGAATGATTAACCCATGATAAAACAGATGTTGATGATTTGATTTGATGTTGTGATTATGTATGATTTCGTATGGTACTGTATTCTCCAATATAAGCTGTTCAAGGAAGTAAAGTATCAGAACAATAGGCCTCGTTCCGTATGTTGACCACCTCCGTATGTTGACTGTCGTAGATTTTAGATAGGAGTATTAAGACTAGGGGTGGGTCCCTTCTGAATAGGTTGGAGTGAGTGATAGATACAGTGAGAGCTGGTGAAAAAGCAATAGAATTTCCACACGTGAGATGATAGAATGTGATATAGAGGCTGTCTTTGAGAATCGAGATAAATCTTCTCACTCTCACCTATCATCTACGACCGCTTTTAAAGTGTCTGACAGTCTAAACCACATATATATATTACATAAATCTCTATCTACTCACGGGCACGCACATACACGTGACGACAGTTAAACACACAGACGTGGGAAATCTATAACCATGTATATATATATATTATCTGAACGAGCTGACCAACGCACTGATTTAGTTCAAGAGAGATTTTATTTATCATGTAAAACCTTCTCACAACACCAAAAATTACATCAAGGAAAAACATATACAAATAGTCATAAAATTTAAGAAAATGCTACAAGGATGATAGCCCCGTTATGATCTTAGCTCTAGGTTTAGCCCACAGCCCCGTTAAGAGAACAGATGATGGCCCAAAGAGTTATAGATACGTAGGGTTTAGGCTAAGAGTTTTTCTTCTTTTCTCGTAAATGTATGCACAGAGTTGAATAATCTGATTTAGCCTAAGAAGTAAAGAAACTCTAGCAAATAGTAACAAATTCTGCAGATTAAAAAAATTTAAGACAGCAAATGTGTGACAACAATACACCGGTAAAATAACACTCAGACCTGTGTACTCTCATTCATCCAGCCATGGCCTTTCTCACACATATATAATCACAACTTTGCTCGCTGCCTCTGGGAACATAATAATTCCAGGACCTTCACACAGACCCGAAAAATGCAGTCATCGACCAAGAAACCCCCAGTTCCAAAAGACGTACTGAACTCTCTGTCTCAGGGAACCGATTCCTTGGGTGTTCTAATTTTTCTCGAATGTCTGATTAAGTCACATAAAATTTGTCCAGGCACGAAAGTTAGCAGAGCACAATGTCATTAGCTTTGGATTCTAGGATTTAAGGAATGTCAGATCGGTGTCTACTTCCCGGAAGGTACTATATTTGGTCACCACAATACTAGTCACAATCTCTGTCGGAATGTTTAATGTTTCTTGTAATATTCTCGCCGCCAGGCAGCATGTACATTTAAATTTGTGGAGCAATATGAACTGGCTCAAAAGCCCAATATATATTTCTAGTCTTTAGAAACCGTTAGTGGGATTGCTATTACTGTCTCTCTCTGATGGCATATGCACTGTCAGATTAGGGTTACTTGAAACAAAAAAACCCCACGTGGTTAAAGATAGGAACTGTCTATGCTTCACACAAATATGTCTCTTTACTAAACGCTGGCAAGTTGGGTACCACCGTTTCACTATATAAAAGAAAGAACACATATCAAATAATTTACATATATGTACTCATTATAACTTACATTAAAAAAAAACAAGCCGACCGCTTGACTTACATTTAAAACTTCCCGTAAAATAAGTTATATTAAATAAATCAAACATCATGAATTAGAAAATACATACGTATTTCGTCAACACTCAATGATGTATCTAGCGTTATAAGTTTAGTTTTTAAAATATATTCTCTCGTCTGATTATTTAGAAGTTAAATTAAATTTCTTTATTAGCCGACTGAATTTAAGCAAGAAATATAATTTCTGTTTTCCACTGAAACGCGTCACTAGAAAATAATACAGACTATATAGATTAAGCCCTCTGTTCAAAAGAACTAGTTTAAAATTAAATCGGCGATTTTAACACTAAATCACTTCACAAAACTAGATATCTATATTTACCTCAAACACAGAATTACTAAGAACGTTAAACCACTTCGACCAAACTAAGGCCATCTCTATTTACAGAGATTATTTAGAAATCGAACGAAGGTTGTTCTAGTCTAACTGCAAAGTTACTGAGTGAAATGAAATAGTTTCAAACGTGGGTTAATATTTGAAACAGACAAAGGATGAACTATCTCCCCCGCGCCGATCTCTCCCCCTTCTCATAACAGCTACGTTATACTTAGAGGCGTGTCGTAACTGCCACCAGGGCGATTACGCACCTGCGTTGACAAACTGACCGGGAAAAGCGCGTGTCAGTTGCAAATCACAGACAACCGTCTACAACTGCGTCGTACAGATGCAGAGTTTGACACCTTAAGCTAGTGACAGGTGAAAAATGGTAGACCAAAAGTATGCTCTATGTCCAGCGAAACGAATTTTTCGCACATTTACGTCTTACCTGCGCGACTGACATCTGATGCAATAAGGTTACTAGTCAGTATGAGAAAGAAAAACGATGATGGGAAAGAAATATATTTTTCGCAACGAGTGATGCGAAAAAAATACAGGAAAAACAAGTACGGAAAGATAATAAAATAAAAGGATGCGGGTGAGAGAATAGGAAGAAGATGTAGGCAATTTAATGATATAAAGACCCACGTGACATTGGCCACCTCCGTATGTTGACCGGTTTGCTACAGTCCCTTGGGTGGTCAACTTATAGAGGTTCTCCCATATATATATATATATATATATATATATATATATATATATATATATATATATATATATATATATATATATATATATACAGTAGAACCTCCATAGTTGACCACCTCCCTACATTGACCACCTCCTGAAGTTGACCACATTTTCATAGACCGGACACGCACCACATGTACTCAATGGAAGACGACCTCTATAAGTTGACCACCTCTGTAAGTTGTATCTTGACCACTTGGACTATGACACACAATAGTAATTTACCCTCTATTACTTGACCAGTTTTTAAAAAAATGAGTGTCTTTGAGTTTTGTAGGCACAGGCTTTCTGACCCCTTTTCGAATGATGCTTGCCGACAAAGAAAATTAACCTAACCTCTTTGATTTTTTCGCAAACATGCAGTATAAAAAGACCAACTTCTAAGCAGAATCTTCATTCTTGCTATGAGTGCCCTGCCGGTTGATAGTAATTCAACTACTAAACTGTAAGTTCTCTCTCAGACTGTGTTTTATACACTTTATCGTTGACAAAATTAACCTAGCCTTTTTGATGGCCCAAAGGAAAGAACTCAAAGAGCTGACAATGAAGGAGAAGGTTGATCTTCTACATTTTCTGGAAAGCAGCAGCCAAAGAAAGACGGCAGAACATTTTGGGGTTAGCAAGACCACAGTTAGCAACATCCAAAAACTTAAACATGAGTACTTGGAGAGATGTGGTAAGGAAAGCGGAGATTTACAGCGGAAAAGAAGGAAAACTCCCCTAGATGAAGTCAATGAAACCACATTAAACTGGTTCAAACAAATGAGGGCAGTTAACGCCCGAATCTCCGGGCCGATGATTCAAGAAGTTGCTAAAAAATTCGCAAGGAAATTCGGGGTGGCAGAAGATTTCCAAGCATCAAGTGGTTGGCTCGAGAAATTTAAACTGCGACACGCGATCTCCCAGAAAGTGTTGTGTGGTGAATCCAA
This sequence comes from Oreohelix idahoensis, assembly GCA_024509875.1. Lineage (NCBI taxonomy): Eukaryota > Metazoa > Mollusca > Gastropoda > Stylommatophora > Oreohelicidae > Oreohelix > Oreohelix idahoensis. The sequence goes on from JAMPIV010000222.1 coordinate 87,417, forward strand.
TGAAGTTCCAGTAGAAGCTGTGGAAGAGTTCATCAAAAAGTTTCCTTACTTCGCCAGAGGCTTCAAAGACGACGACATCTTTAATGCTGACGAGTGCGGACTCTTTTTCAAGGCGATGCCTGACAGGAGCCTCGCCATGAAGGGTGACAAATGTAAAAGCGGAAAACTTTGCAAAAAATGTTTCACAGTTATGCTTTGCGCTAGCTCAACTGGAGAGAAACTAAAGCCCTTGGTGATTGGTAAATCGGCAAAGCCACGCGCATTAAAGAACCTGAAGCCCGAAGACCTCCTCGTCACTGAGAGATCAAACAAATCCGCATGGATGACTGGCGCACTATTTGAGGAGTGAGTAAGGGGCATCGACCGAGAAATGAAGAAGAAGAAACGGTCTATTCTACTGACAGCAGACAACTGTCCTGGCCACCCACAAGTAGAACATCTCACAAACGTGACACTGAAATTTCTGCCTCCAAACACGACCTCAAAAACCCAACCTCTTGACGAAGGCATCATCAAAACATTTAAAATGCACTACCGGGCCCAGCTCCTGCAGTGGGTCATTACTAAAACACAGATCTATGGTCCGCCTGTGGAAGCAACTTCATCCGCTGCATCAGTTAACGCTCTGGATGATGTCCTCTGCATCAGTTCTGCTTGGAATAAAGTTCAGCCGGAAACGATACAGAAGTGTCTCAAGAAATGGGGATTTGTCACAACCCAAGAGCATGACGTTTTAGCCCCATCGGACAGTCCATCGCCAATGGCAGAATTCGAAGTAGTAGATTTTGAAGGTTTTGTTGCAATGGATGATGAGGTGGCAACCTGTAATGAACCTGACCCAGAAGGAATTTTCCAAGTGATATTGACCGAAGTACAGACCAGCATAACAGTGCATGAAGCAGCTGGTGAAGTTGAAGAAGCAAGTGACGATGACACAGAAATTGCATAGACTCCAAAAGAAGAGGCTGTCAGGCATCTGATAATGCAGTTGAAGTCATTTGCTGTGGAAAAATGCCCAGGTATGTTGAGTGGTGTAGCCAGCGTTGAGAGTGCTTTCTCCACTTATGTTTGTAATAAGAATAAGACACAGACCAAGATTGACTCCTTTTTTCAGAAAGAATGATTAAACCATGATAAAACATATGTTGATGATTTGATTTGATATTGTGATTATGTATGATTTCGTATGATACTGTATTCTCCAATATAAGCTATTCAAGGAAGTAAAGTATCAGAACAATAGGCCTCGTTCCGTATGTTGACCACCTCCGTATGTTGACCACCTCCGTATGTTGACCGGTTTGCTACAGTCCCTTGGGTGGTCAACTTATAGAGGTTCTACTGTGTATATATATATATATATCTCACACTCCTTCCCTTCCCCGCTTCAACGAAAGTCTTACTGGTACGTAAACAAACTCCCGACACTGTCTGACCTTAATCTTTTGTTACGTGAATCTACCTCGTGTCAAAACATTCAAACTAGGGAAATTTTACTTACTTACTTACTTAGTCGTTCCCCTTCTACCGTGAGGTGTAGAGGTTTGGAAGAGAGAGCGCCAGACTTCCCCATCGGCTGTTTTCCTCCTGGCCCAGCTCCACTCCAGTCCTCGGTCCCTCAAAGACTGTCCAATGCTGTCCTCCCAGCGGACTCCGGGTCGTCCTCGGGGTCTGGATCCTTGGCTCTTTGTTTCTCATGCCTGTCGTGGCATCCGATCCTCTCCCACTCTGCAGACATGGCCAAACACTAGGGAAATTTCCTGTCCGAAATTCTTTGGTCTCTTTTTTTTAACATTTCACATGAGGTTTCCTTGCTTAACCCAAAATTTAAATTACTCCTCTTACTGCATTACCAAACATTTAAGGCACAATAAAATAACATACGCACCATTAGATGCCTAATAAATTACACTTGTAACTCTACAGAAATTAATGGTGGTTTACCCAACACTCTACATACTACAGAGCGCCCATGTATTAATAGCTAACCCACACACGGTGAATATCTCAAAACTTCACACACTCCTATATACTGCCAATTATGCTAGAAAGAATTAGGCACACTTTACCTTTACATCGTTCTCCAAAGATAGTAACGGATGGCACTTACGTTTATAACTTTAAGTTAACTTCCCGAAGAAAACTTTACTTAATCAGACTACGACTCTATTTAAGAACCCACTAATATTACGGCTGTAATAAAATATGAACATGCCAGTTTATCGCGTTTTCTTCCGCGTGCAGCAGAACGATAAATGCTAGATTCACGGTAGTGAATTTCATCAGACAAAGGGGGTCCGTTTTGTTGTTGTTGTTGTTTTCTCCTACTATGTTGCTGTAATACCCTGTTCAACCTGAAAGTTGGTTATAATTGGGGTATCTCGTTCGTAGTCCTGGAGGTGACTGGTCCTGAAAAGGACCACTAGCTGGCTGTCTTGAGTTCCTCTTTGTCCGTTTGTGGTGCCGTATCGCGCTCATGGTGTTTTTTATGTCCTGCCTCAACTATCTGGCTTGTTTGGTTTTGTGTGTTTCTACGCTCCTAGTTTCTGTTGCTTTTTGTCTTCTTGCTCTCCTGTATCTGTGACAGTGCTTTTTTAATTATCGTTGGTAGTAGCTGTTCTAGCGTTTCTTGGATGATTTCTTTTACTGCTTGGTTGTTCGATTTAGTTTCTCGCGTGCTGTTTGATGATATTTCCTCAATGGCTATTCTTTCTGCTTCTATTCTTTTGAGTAATTTTGCGTTTTCTTCCTTCAGCTCTGTCAGCTTCTTGACATCTGTTTCTACTTGCTGCTGGATTCTTGTTGTGCGTTGTCCCATGACTGTCTTTATAGTGTGTTTGGTAGGGCCTCATTCATGGCTGCACATGCTCTTTCTTGATTGCGTATCATTTGTTGTACGATTTCGATTCTCATTTTGTCTTTCGTTTCTTTGTTTTGTTCTCTAGTTTTTGTAAGGATATCCTCAACGATCCTTCTCTCTGTTTCAATTCTTTGGAGGATTTCTTCGTTCTCTTCTTTTAGCTTTGTGAGTTTGGCGATGTCGACTTCTATCTCGTGTTTGATGGATTTTGTTTCCTGTAGCATTGCCTGGGCGCTCTGTACCATTTCTCTGACGCTCTGCATATCTATTACGTCTTCACCTCTGTCCTTGTCGTCTTCGGGAGCCTTCTGGAATGTTGACCTGGGTGTGTGTTGATATGCCGCACACACGGCAGCTACTAAGATAATCTTCATATGGCCTAAACAGTACTCCAATACTCACTAAAGCCTGCATCACACGGCAGCTATAATAATCTTCATATGGCCTAAACAAATCTTCAATACTCAATAAAGCCTGCACCACACGGCAGCTATAATAATCTTCATATGGCCTAAACAGTACTTCATTACTCCATAAAGCCTGCAACACACGGCAGCTATAATAATGTTCATATGGCCTAAACAAATCTTCATTACACAATAAAGCATGCTCACCCGGCAGCTATAATAATCTTCATATGGCCTAAACAGTACTCCAATTCTCAATAAAGCCTGCATCACACGGCAGCTATAATAATGTTCATATGGCCTAAACAAATCTTCATTACACAATAAAGCATGCTCACCCGGCAGCTATAATAATCTTCATATGGCCTAAACAGTACTCCAATTCTCAATAAAGCCTGCATCACACGGCAGCTATAATAATGTTCATATGGCCTAAACAAATCTTCATTACACAATAAAGCATGCTCACCCGGCAGCTATAATATTCTTCATATGGCCTAAACAGTACTCCAATTCTCAATAAAGCCTGCATCACACGGCAGCTATAATAATGTTCATATGGCCTAAACAAATCTTCATTGCAGTGTATCACATAGGCTGTACACACAGCGAAATATATAAGTCGACATTTTCTCAAATCCTACGTAGGCATACATTATCCAAAAAACACTGGGACTCGACCTACACGGTCCACGCCCAAAACACAACTCCCCAAATCACACACTAGTCCCGCCAAAAAAACCCGTCACGAGATTCGGCTGTCTTGAACACCGTTCTCGATAACACATGCAGACTAGCGAGCTATTCACATGACTCAAAACAGTACAGAATAAATACATTAAACAGCGTTCACACGCTTATCTGTACTCTGTCACCCGAAAAATAGGAAAAGATAATTCTATCCTAAAGTCAGACAAGTATCCGCTTAATCAAGCGTTGCAACTCGAAATTTAATTTGTTCAAAACATTCTAAAGATTACTTCCCCTTCCATAAGTTCCACTTGCAACAGTATGTTTTTAGACACGGCCTCCTTCAAGATGCTCTTAGTTTCCTGGAATACAGGGCATCCTCTGTACCTTGCCCCGTGGTTTCCGTGGCAGTTTGCACAGGTACGGTTTGCGTTAGTTTCTTTGTAGTTGCGGTCCTCCTTTGCCCTGGGGCAGTCGCCATATTGGTGACTACCCGCACAATACCGGCAAACTGCATCTCTCCTGCACGTTTTCTTTGTGTGCGAAAACTGCTGGCAGTTAGAGCACTGCATGACCGGCGGGATAAAAGCCTCTGTCTTTTTTGAAATAGTTTCGAGCGTCAGTTTCTCAGGTCTTGTCGGCCCTTCGACGGTTACCACAATCAGGTTTGTGTCTTTGTTGTTCCATGTTTTTAGCCTTTCGACCTGAGTGAATTTGATGTCTGCGTTTTCAGTCTGAAGTTTGTTGTGAACCTCGCTTGCGGGCCATCTGGTGTCCACCCCTCTTACGACAAACTTCTTTGTAGTCTTGTTGGTCTCCATCACTACTTTTATCTGGTGAGGCAGCATGAATTCTTTCGGTCCTGCCTCCAGTTCTGTCATCAGTGCATTTGATTTTTCCGTGCTGTTGAGCGAAAGCACAACTCCCTTTTCGTGCCTCCGTACCTTAGCGATGCCTCTCTTGCCAGTTATTGCTTCTAGGATAGTGATTACTTTGTCGTCGGGTAGGGCCCTGAGCGAGGCCTCACCTCCAGACATCTGGGTGATCTTAATTATTCTCTCCTGTAGTGCCACGTTGGATACTGCGTTTTGATGCTTGCGAAGTTGGCACGTTCCAACTTCTGTCTCAGATTGTGTGTACGGTCTGCGGGACGGGTTCGCATTCTGGCTCGTCTGCATCTGGTCAAGTTTCACCGGAGTTGGCTGGTCACTGTATGTTGGAGACTCGACAATGACATCTCGTTTTGCCGGTGGATTGATTTTGTTGGGTTTCAATGCTTTGTTACCCTCTGTCTTCGATGTTGCCTTGTCACTGCACAATGTAGCTACCGCCTCGACACCTTGTTTCAGCGGTGATGTTGCTAGGTCTGGTTTCGGAGCTTGTTTGTCATCTGCCTTCGAATCTTTGGGTCGATCATCGGTCGTAGTATCAGAGGTTGCGTTGTTCGTCTTCTGAGAAGGACTGGCCACGACGCTAGTAGTTGGAGTATTCGTGCTCTCTGGTTGCCTCTGTTTGCTCTTTGTAGGTTCTTGTTTGATGCTGCTGACAAATGTTTGAGGGCTTGTATAGACTTTCCTCTTTTTAGCTTGTTGCTTGGTACGAGTCATTTTTGTAAATTCTGACGGCTGTGTTCGCCCTGAAAAGGACGCTCGTTTTAGTATAGTGCTGTTTTCTCCGCTGTGAGACGAACGATGGGGGTTGTGGACTGGCATGAGGGGGTCCGTTAGAAGACCACTAGAGTTTATATGCAAGAAAATCCCCGCGGACTTTCGGTCTACGTCATAGCTATAGCTTCTTACTAACCCAATGGAATCACTTAAAAAATTATAACGGGGTCTATGCCAATAGATTTGAAAGCACGTCGTGACCTGTTTAAGCGCGCGTTCCAATTGCATCATGTTACGCTGACGGCGATATGTCTTTAACAAAGAAACTGGGACTACGTGATCGCGATTATTTTAACAAAGGAAGATCCTCGTGATTGCAATTAACTTTAAAGAAAAGAACACTGGTGCGAGTATAAACTAAACCTACCGTCAGAAAACGCAATAAAATACCTGCAGAAAAAGACCAAACACCTAATAATTTCGAAAGAGAAGAAATCTGGGCCTCTTGAAAAACAGAATTACAGCACTGCATCACAGAGGTAGGGTGGCCACTTCCCTTTCTCGCTGCCTTTGCCTTCCCTGACTCAAGAGCAGAGTCGGATACCCATTTACAGCTGGGTATATTGCATGGTGCTACCAGGTTTTGACCCCGGAACCCGGTAACTTCGCCACGAGAGGCAAGCGCTCTAACCACTGTACCAGTCGGACGCTAAGCGAATATCAGTAAGTAAATGAAATGTTCTAGGGTTACTTTTAAGCATCATCTGGGGCCTCGGATGTCACCCTGTAGTGACTTAAAGGAATGCCAGCACAGGAAGAGAAGTAGACAGCATGCCTTCACCAATCCACTTGAGGTAGACACTGTTTGGCCATGAGAGATGTCCGAAAGAGGCCATGACCTTGTTTTACATTTAAGTTCAAGATTCTTATTTTTATGTTGAATTTTTCTTCTTCTTGGACCCTTAGCCTCTGACTGACAAAGTCGTAAGTGGTCCTCACGCCTGGTGGCGTCTTGTAGGGCAGCAACAAACTGTCTCCACTATGCTCGGTCGGTGGCCACACTTGATGCAGTGCCCCAACTCTGGTTCATGCTTTGCATCTCAGCCTCCACAGTTTTCCGCTAAGTGGTCTTTGGTCTGCCTCTCTGTCGCCTACCTTCTGTGGTCCATAGCATGACAGTTCTTGTGGTGTTGTTGGTGTCTCTTCTGAGGGTGTTGAATTTAATTTTTTTAAATCTCCATGCCTTTCCAGTGCAGTGAAATCTCCTCTTGCCTCTGTATTCTTATTTTGATATCACTGTCTGTTCTTCCAACTGCGCATGCGTTGCTGCAAGATGTTTGTATGTTTCTACCAGTGGCGTAGCTACTGCCCCAGTGGAACTAATTCGTCTCTGGGCCTCATCACCGTGTGGGCGTAAGAAAATAGTGGTCGGAAGGGAACTTCCCTTATATATATATAGATATATATATATATATATATATTCATATATATATATATATATATATATATAGATATATATATATATATATATATATATATATATATATATATATATATATATATATATATATATATCCTTTTAATTTCCTGTGTTCTTGTGTTTAACGTCATATCATGTCCCAGTTTCTTATACCCTACATTTTAACCAATGGGTCGCGAGAAGTATTGCCATGAAGTTTTAAGCGGGATGCCATTGGCTGAATTTCTTTAATTATTATTTTTGTTGTAGTCAATTTTGGTACATGGATCGCCATGTTTCATCAACTGTGAAATTAGAGTCGTGATCGTAAATAGGTTGAAAACCATTGATCGATGGGATGATTGCTTCTGTGCGTTCGAAGTTCAAATTCTAAACCCATCAATGGTAGAGAATTCTCCAACTCGTGGCATTACACCACTCCGCCATTTAGAAGGCGTGGTTTTTATACCAATATGAGCTTACTGAGTTGGTGTAGTTCTCTGGGTTTGCGAGAAAGCCCTGGAAATACAACCCTTGTTGTTGCTCGTTGTTTCTTTTGGCGAGTTCTTTTTACTTCTTCTTGTTGTGAGAGCTTCTTTACGTCCAATCTGAGAAGGCACCGTAGGAAGCATCGCCACTTGGGGCGATTGGCAGCTTCATCCTCCCAGGCTGCTGGATTTATGTCTAGTGCATTCATGTCTCTCTATAGCACACGTCTTTGAACCTCAACTGCAGCCGCCCGGTTGTTCTTTTTTGCCATCTGCCAGTTGTCCGTAGAAAATATACTTGGAAACACGACCATTGTCCATGCGGCGGACGTAGCCAAGCCAGCGTAGTCCGTGCTGTCTAAATAGTGTCTACATGCTTTGAAGGGCAGCACATGACAGCACTTCGACATTTGTCCCTTTTCTCCTTTCATGAAATACCAATGATGTGGAAAAGACACCTTAGGTGGAAAGTACTGAACCTTCTTTCTTGCTTAGTGTAGAAATAATGGGGAAAACGGAATGAAAACTCAAATCCCAAGGACTCTTCTTCTTCTTCTTCCTCGATCGTCCTGAAAAGGACATTGGTTGCGTTGTGTCGCCGTTTACAGCGAAGCTGCGATATTTGCGCCTTTCGGCCCGACACATCCGACTTCCGCACGGCATTTTTTGGGACCTGGTTTGCCTTCCCTTTTCGATCCCTACTCTCTTGGCCAGACTGCAGTGATGCAGACTGTTTCCAGGACCACCACTTGGAGGTGGAGTAGGGTCTTGGTCAGCTCTGGTTCGCTGACCCTGACGCAAGCAGTCAAGCTATAAGTCGCTGACTGCATTCATCTCTTTTGCTGCGTCTTCGGTCCCAAATCCCAAGAACTCGAACACAAGGGATAAAAAAAGGTTATGTTCTAACCTGTCTAGTTTTCTAGTTAATCCTGTGAAACGGTTTGTGCCGGTATGGGGGGGGGGGGGCCTTAACATTGTAGTTACGCCACTGGATCCTACTTCTCGTAGAAATGTCTCTCCAAGTGCAGTCTGGGTATCTTACTAACTTACTTACTCGTTCCTCTTCTACCGTGAGGTGTAGAGGTTTGGAAGAGAGAGCGCCATACTATCCTATCGGTTGTCTTCCCCCTGGCCTGGTTCCATTCTAGTCCTCAGGCAGTCTGGGGATCATTTGTCGTATTTATTCTCATCATTACTTTTCTTCTTCTTTGACCTTTTTCTCTCCTCATGGAACAACCACTGATGTTGGCCCTCCTGTATGAAGCCTGCGCTAAATTATTCAAGCGCTCTTAAAGTGATGCTTTCCGTATTTTACTTGATGAGGTTGCCAGCCACGTGCACAATTTCATTTTAGTGGCCTCCTACGACATACGTGAATGATCTGTAGTCCCATTATTTCTTTAAATCTCATTAAGACCGAGAAACACGCGCAGTATAATTGTCTTTACTCTGTGTACTTTCACGTGCCGGAATCACCACGCCCTAATTTATAATGGCGCGTTTCCTAGCAACATCCAGTCACATTCACGCAATCACTTTCATTCTCAAGCGCGCAAGAATGAATTGTTCATATTAATGTGAGTTTCCCCTTTCATTTAAATCAGCTTTTCTTCTCCTGTCCTCTAATTACGCACAGATTTGGAGCCACCCCCGCTCCTCCATTGCGGGACATACTGTAGCAATTTAGCCGTGCTAGTGTTACATAAAACGGATTCGATAGATCGACAGACTAGTTAGTTCGAGTCTCCCACAGTTGGCGTGGATGAGCAAACATGATTTAATGGCGTGCGGATGAGCAGTTACTATGGACGTACAAATTGCATTAAACTAGTCCCTTATTGATAAAAGTGTTGTATAGAAATTAGTGAATGTACAAGTTTGCGAATGAATCACGAACTATTTATTTTGGCGGATTCACACGGAAACAGGAGTGAGTGGAGTAGTTGTTATATTGAGCAAAGTTTGTTTTCGTAGGCAGTAATAAAACAAAAATGAAATTACACAGACTAGCTAGGTCGTTGGCGTAGCTGGCGAGTCCTTTTTAGGGCTTTATGCTAGCAGATAGATAATGTTGGTCCTTTTCAGGACTTAGTATCTATCAACCCTGATCGGGTTAGCAGTCAACAGAGCTGACTTTTTTTGGGGGATGGTAAATGCGCTCTGATATAACCAAATAGGTTGAAAGGTACGCGCCTCGCCAGAAGAAGGCAAAAACCGAACCAAAAAAAAAAAATTCGTAGGCAGTGGCGTAGTAAGGTAATATGTCACACAGGGCAACAGGCGTATGATGCAGTCCTTAGACAGGGACTATCCAAACGGTGCATCGCCTCGCTACGAGAATAAACCATGAACGGTTCGAGAGCCAACTAAGCACCCCCTAACATAATTGCTTCATTGGCCGTGGTCATTAGTCACGACACCATATGCAACAATGGAATATGGTAGGCGTACACCTGACAGCAGAAAAAGTAACAGAAATGATATGCTCAACGGGGACTCGAACCAGGAGCCATCTGATCAGCGCCATCGCCTCGATGCGAGAGTGAATCGTGAAAGGACACAGTCAACAAAACATGCCCCAAAAAGTGCCTCATTGGTGGCGGTCATTCTTGAAAATACTGCTCAGCCTGCTCAAGTTCGCCCGGTGTAGTTTCCGGGGGTCTGTAGAAATAATCAGACTCCTGATTTCTCAGGCATGTCGTAAGAGGTGACAAATATGAGATTGTGCATGGACTGGCAATCTCACCGAGTCAAACATATTGTTGCTGAAACTAAAAGTGCAAGAGCACTGAATGCTTTCGTGTTGGCTTCCTGCAAATAGACCAGCTACAGTGGTTGGCTACATGTTCCGTAGGGAACGAAAAGAGGACAAATGATGACCATAATTATGTCCAGGTGTATGTTATTTCAACTGTGATAGGCTTTTGGGTACATTTCAAATCTTTAGCGCTCAAGATTGTATGTTTCGCTCATCGTAGCCAGCTGAAACGTTGCAAGCAGCTCTAACTTCTATGTACATTTTATTTTATACAAATTTTATTGGGATTGTCAATTTTGTATAATAATTAAAACAATGCAAATTCAGGTGGAAATAACTCCATTAAAGTAAGGATTTTTTTAGTAAGGGAAATAGTGAACTGCGAATATAGACTGTGTTTTACATTTAAGGGGCGTACATCGGATGGTGAATATTATTCCCCAATTAAATGAATGTGTTATTTATTTAAGCACAGTTTTCGTAACGATCAGCTTTCATGTCAGTTTCACAAACAGGTTTGATTTGGTTTTAAGGACCATCTTCATTGCACACGGACTACTCCATCAGTGCACCAATCTCCTCCCTTAGATCACACAAGGAGGATCTCAGCACAGTGCACGAACTCCGTAGCCCCTGCGAGAATCCCAATGTGTGTATATAGGAATCAACATTCTATAAATATATTTGGTGGGTAGGTTTCTAATTTTTAAATTTTGCCAGGGTAGCGGCTGTATGGCCTACTCTTTACGATTTCTAACTGCCGTGGGATTTTTAACGAGCCGAACTTGCACACGGGACCTCCTATATTTCGCCCTTATTCGAGAAGGCTAGGCATCCGATCTCACTACCCATGAGACCGGGGGGAGTATGACATGGTTAAGAACACTGGCTCTAAAAAAAATAATTCCATAAATTATATTTCCTCTACTGGGAATCGAACCCGGCCCCTCTAGAATCCTAGGCGGACGCCATACTTCTTAGCCACTCCTACCCCTACTCACAAATAGGTGATTAAACTAATCAAAGTATTTTATGTACAGATACACTTTACTTTAACAAAGCAATTTTAGATACAACTGTACAAAAAAATATATCATTTCACTGAACGCCATAATGCATGGACAGGTAGAAGGTTACTCTTTTATCTGTTGCATATGTCTTTAAGCGTCTCAGGAAGAACGAATTACTGGTTTCTGTAGCGTGAGGTTTTTATTGTATATAGGATCAGTATAGGACTGACAATACAGAAATAGAATTTCTGCAGGAAAATTGTGAAGTCCCAGTGTATGAGAGAAATACTGGTATCACAACTTAGTTACGGCTGTGAATGATCTGATCTCGAAAAATTTGTAGAGTGGAGACAGTCATAGAATGCCATCCCGCTGGGTAACTAACTGTGATATTAAAACAAGGAAACAGATTTCACTTAACAATTATAAATTTGACAAGTCGTTCAAATACAATTTCCTAATTTATTAAGTATATACACTATCTACTCTTGTGCTGAAGGGTGGATGTTGGAAGATGGAATGCAATGGATTTGTAAGTTTACAGACGATATATATATATATATTTATATATATTACAACGTCCTTCTTCCAATTATTGGAAAAAAATTATATCACTCATTATTATGTGTATATCACTCATATTATATTATATAATTACTCTCTAGGGAGCCCTTCAAGTTTGCCAAAAAAACTGTTTGAGCAGCCACGGTCGGGTACGCTAAACATCAGGAAAGAAGACCTGGAAGAACACCTTAGAATGACAAATTCATATGGTCGCAAAGATGAGCCGCTCAGCAGCATGGCATGCCTTAAATGGCCGAGTAAGCCAGGAGCTGAATTTAACACCAAGCCCCCAACGGTGCAAGAGGTAGAAAGCATTGTCCAGAAAGCTCGGTGCAAGTCAGCTCCGGGTCCTAATGGTGTTCCATATGTGGTGTATAAGAGATGCCCTGATGTGCTCAAACGACTGCTCCGTTTACCGAAGAATGCGTGGAAAACCCAGCTTGTAAGCAAGGAATGGAGAAAGGCGAACGGAGTCTACATCCCGAAGGAACAAAATTCCACAGACATCAGTCAGTTCAGGCCAATCTCACTACTCAATGTGGAAGGGAAGATATTCTTCTCAGTGATGGCGAAAAGACTCACTACATACCTCCTGGCAAATGACACTACCATTGACACTACCATTCAGAAAGGAGGTATCCCAGTTACACCAGGATGTCTAGAGCATGCCACGATGATCTGGGAAGCAATCAAAAAGGCAAAGTCTGACAGAACAAACCTCCATGTAATCTGGTTGGATCTAGCGAACGCTTATGGATCCGTTCCACACCAGATGTTGTGGCAGGCCCTAGAAATGTATCATGTTCCACAAGAGATTGCAGCAATGCCGAAGCTGTATTTCGCAGGGTTTTCTGTCAGATTTTCAACCAGAGAGTACACAACGAAGTGGATTGGCCTTGAAGTTGGAATTGCGATGGGATGTACCATCTCTCCGATACTATTCGTGATGGCTATGCAGGTAATCCTCAATGCGGCTGAAGGAATTGCTATAAGTCCAAATCTCGGTGGAATGTGTCACATGCCACCGCTCAAAGCATTCATGGATGACACAACAATTCTGACATCAGATGAACATCAGGCCCGGAGGATGTTAGCACGCCTGGATGAACTAGTCAGTTGGTGCAGAATGAGCTTCAAACCCAAGAAGTCGAGAAGCCTATCAGCCAGGAAAGGGAAGATAGCAGAGGTCATATTCATAGTTTCCAACCAAAGAATCCCTACTGCCATTGAGAAACCTGTTAAAAGTCTTGGCAGGGTGTACGATGCCTCATTAAAAGACTCGAAGGCAGTGCAACAGACAATAGAAATGGCAAACAGAGGACTACAGATCCTGGAAAAGTTCAAACTGTGGTGCCTCCAGTTCATGTTGATACCAAAGTTGCTGTGGCCACTGCTTATATATGAAATAAGCACAAGTACAGTGGAAGCTATAGAGCAGAAGGTCAACACGTTCATGAGAAAATGGCTAGGGGTGTAGCAAAGTTGATTTTGCTGGGGAGGTTATGATGGTATCCTAACAAAGAATGAAATCGGTGTCTGCATAAACCGTGTGAGGTCAAGCACATGTAGGCCCCTGACTCTAAAAGATGATGATGATGAATTATGTGCAGGGTACCTAACGCTACCTCCCTAGATCTCACACGGTCACTCTTGTGGCTCTAGTGTATGGTGTATGATGTACCTAGTGTCTAGGGGAGAAATGAGATGATGGTACACACCACAAAAACACTTTAATTTTCTATGAGGAAGTGAATAAAACAGTGGTTAAAGTTTTCTATTAAATTAATCTTTTCTGTACAATTTATTTTGCCTGTCCAGTCATATCTCTTGGACAGGTCTTTGAAAATGAGGACAAGATAGTTTACATAAAAAGGATCAACTAAAAGTATGTGTGGACAATTTGCCCAACACTATAGAGTTAATATATATATATATATATTTATCTCTGTCCTGTGGGAAATGTTCACAGCTATTACTCTATTAATCAAGCAGGGAGAGTCACTGTGTATGAGGGGCTGTCGTTTCATCACGCCCCAAAACTTCCTGAGTATATGTTGAAATATCAATGTTACTTAAAGCGAAAGTGTCAGATGTACCCCGATGCCTAACTCATCACCTGGGGTTCCTTGGTAGAATGAAATACAATATGTAGATGCAGAAAATCTCTTTCAAACGTGCACCAAGCTCCTCCCGTTATCTGTTGACAGCATATGAAGGGTCGGAGACTTGATAGTATGTTTCTGACTCAGCAGGTTTACTGTCACCAGCTGGCACCAGGAAATAGAACCTCTGCAACAAAAGGACACCCTGGCCTTTTACATCTGATCACTCACTATATTTGTTATTCTCCTAAGGAGGTATGGGGTCAGCCTCTTGTGTGCCTTACAGGAGCACTCGCCCCAATTTTACATGACTCCCACCTTGCTGTGACCACACCTCAGGTCCCTATGGCAGATACGCCACTGTACGTCTACATATTTTTCCTCAATACAATAATGTGGAGTAACCACATTTCCTTTGGTATGATTTTCTCTTCTGTTTCTTTTTTAAATATAAATATATATGCTTCAGGCATGCTTAATAGTGTTCATAGAAGACAGAGGCTTCTTACTATTCTAATGCAATAATATTCAAACAAAATCATGACAACATACACCAGTTAGACTCTGCGTCTGTTAGTCGATTGGCCAGCCTGCCCTAGTTATGCCAATACAAAAAGATGTTTCGTTTTGAATTACATTTTTCCTACCGCCCCCCTTTCCCCCTATACTCTCTGTTTACCCAAGCGAATTTGAATGTACCTCAATGCCGCTATTTCTAAGCCGGCGTCCCTACTAACGAAAAAAAAATTAACAAGCAGGAACAACCGTCAGTCTATTAGTGCGTCCGTAGACATTTAGTATTTCTTCAATAACTTGGCTAATATTGTGACTATCATATTATTTCAAACATATTCTTGCTCATTAAACTTTAAGCTATATTACCATATAATTATTATGGTCAGTTTGATATTGGTTTAGATTTTACAATTTTTCCACTGACAATCGTCAAGTAAAATTTTTTTTCAAGGCGGCCATCTTTTCCTCTCTTTCATTCCGCCAGCATGTATTTTCAAATAACTAACTTGTTTCAGTTACGTCAGAAATGCTACCGCGAGAATGAAAATAAATTTGTCTGCGTGGTTTTGCTTTGGCTGGCTTTGCTCGCGCGTGTATATCTGCATGGCAGAATGTGTCAAACTAAACGGGGGGAGGGCATGGCGGGTTAAAAATTGGCGTTAATAATTTGTATTTTATGGTGTAACACTACCAAAATTGTAAGGATTACTACTAAATTTGCGTTAAAGTTGACAGAATACGTTAATTCAGATAGTTATTTTGCGGCGCACTTCCGCCAAAGCGTTAATTGTAAGTCTTGCCATAGTCTCTATCAAATCGGGCAAAATGTTAAAAATGTACGTCACAAGAAACGCGAGTAGGTTTAAACGGGGGGAGCGGTTCTAAGCCGTTCCTATGCACTAAATTCAGCGCTTGCTGGCATGTGAGAACATCACCGTCAGACACAATAGGGCTGTTGTATTTATTATCATTTTATGACAAAAATCTTACTGAAATGAGCGATTATTCTCGCAGATTTTACTACAAGGGGTACCACCAGGTCTGTCAGATGTAGCACTGTACTGCAAAACGTCAAAACTTCTGCTTCCCTTCAAGTCAGTTGTTGAAGAGTACAAAGTTGGAAAGGCAAGGCTTGCAATGATGCTACGCGAGTCAGCTGATGACGTGGTTAAGTCCATTCAGCCCACACTGAAAACGGGAAGGAAGTGGAGAGTGGAAGAAGCTGTTGATGCTGCCCAAGAGTCACTCAAACTGAGGGAGGTAATCGGATACACACAAACGAATAGACGGGGATTTGGTCATGGAGACATCCGCTGGTGGTCCAAGGCATCAAGCAGGGAGGGCAGAGACATGGTAGTTCAGGAGACACGAGGAGCTGAGAATGATAAGAGGTTGCAAAAAGCAGTGCAGCAGGTCCAACAAGGCCAAATGGACTACATGGGAAGGAGCCCTGCAGAGGTCCTTGACATGGAATGATATATGGCATCTCTTAGGCTCAGCGTCGTTGTTAGATCAATGTATGACCTGCTGCCGTCGGCCACCAACCTTGTGAAATGGGGAAAGTCGGATGATGAGCAGTGCCCCCTGTGCCAGGGGAGGCAGACACTTGAACACGTGCTCTCAGCGTGTAAGGTGTCATTAGGGCAAGGGCGATACACTTGGCGCCATAACAAAGTGCTAAATGAGCTTGCTGCGACAATAGATCTGGCAAGGATGAAGGCGAAAAGCAAACCCAGGCCGAGCATCGCAAATACATACTTTCTGAGGGCAGGAAAGTCAGCACATCCCAAACCGAGTAAACCTGGTAGCAGTTTACCATCTTTTCTTGACTGTGCAAACGACTGGGAGATGGCGGTAGACCTACCTGGACGAGGAGCATATCCAGAGAGTATCAGAAAATCGTGGAGACGGCCGGATATAGTGCTTCATTCTTCAGCAACGCTCCAGGTCATACTGATTGAACTGACCGTGCCATTTGAATCCAGATTAGACGAGCAACATTCGTTCAAAGCGGCCAAGTATAGTGATCTGGCCGCGGATCTGAGACACGATGGGTTCACTGCAAGGGTCATGGCTGTTAAAGTGGGCGCAAGAGGGCTTGTGGCTGCATCAGTGTATGATTTATTGAAACTGTTGGGGCTGAGGGGACAGTCGAGAACAAGGGCACTGAAGAGGCTTAGTGAAACTGTCGAAAAGGCTTCATGCTGGCTGTGGAACAACCGCAATGGGCAATGGAAATCGTGACAATAAACGCTGCGGTACAGAAAACATGAAATTTTTTCAAGTCCACAATACGCTGAGTTTTTTTGGTGTACTAGTGAAAGGGCTGTGACTGAGGGACAACAGGCGGCGTATATTATAAGGGGTGTCAGGCACAGAATGTCAGTGGCTAGCGCGCAGTGGCTAGACTCGTCGGCTTCGCGCAGGTGTGTGTCCTTAGTTGTGATGTGCGACGGAACGAACGGAATAATTTGTCTTCTCTTTGTTACTTTCACAATTGCCTCCACGGCTGGCGGAGTTGTGGATTTTAAAGTTGCTACCATAAGTGAAATGGGTTCATTTTCGATACAAGACAACAGGAGGCTGAGACGCTTGGGAGTCACGACCCAAGTGGGCCCGCCCCCCTTAGAGTGTAAAGGAGTAAATCGGGCCGAAACACTTGTCGGACGGGGGGGACTTCTTCTGATGATCAGAATGCTTCCTGTTGTATCGCTCTGTAAAGAGTTTCCTATCATCATTGTAGCAAAGTTAGATTTTGCTGGGGAGGTTATGATGGTATCCTAACAAAGAATGAATGTCTGCATAAACCGTTTGAGGTCAAGCACATGTAGGCCCTTGACTCTAAAAGATGATGATGAATAATTATGTGCAGGGAACCTAACGCTACCTCCCTATATCTCACACGGTCACTCTTGTGGCTCTAGTGTATGATGTACCTAGTGTCTAGGGGAGAAATGAAATGATGGTACACAACACAAAACACTTTAAGTTACTATGAGGAAGTGAATAAAACCTGTGGTTAAGTTTTTCTTTAAATTAATTTTTTTGTACAATTTATTTTGCCTGTCCAGTCATATCGTTTGGACAGGTCTTTGAAAATGAGGACAAGATATCAAATTTCCGGTCGTAAACATTTCTTCAAACGCCGACGGCCGGGTTTGAACCATGAACACCTGGTCGCCAGTACAACGTCGTAGCCATTACACCAGCGCGGCTCCCAGATAGTTTACATAAAAGATTAACTAAAATTGTGTGGACAATCTGCCCAAATAACTACAATGTTATTATATGTATTTCCTATTTGAATGTTCACAGCTTAAATTTATTCTTCTAAGAGAGAGAGTCACTGTGTATTAGGGGCTGTAATGTCATCATACCCCACAAAAGTCCTGAGTATGACTTGAATTACCAAGGTTTATTTAAACCGAAACGGTCAGATGTACCCAGGTTCTTAACATATCACCTGGGGTTTCCCGTTGAAAGATAAGATATTGTGTAGTTGCAGAAATATCGATATCAAGTCACACACCCAAGCTCCTGCTGTTATCTCTTGACAGCATATGTAAAGTGTAGGAGACTTCTTGGCGTAATCGTCACTCCTCAGGTTTCCTGTCACCAGCTGGCAACAGGAAACGAAACCTCTGCAACAAAAGGACACCCTGGCCTTTTACATCTGATCACTTATTCTTTTATTTAATTTCATACGTGGGTATGGGGTCAGCCTCGCGTGCATTTCAGGTGCACTCATCCCCTAATTTTCATGACTCCCACCTTGCTGTAACCACCCCTCAGGTCCCTATGGCAGATACGCCACTGTACGTTTACATAGTTTCCCTCAATAATATAATGTGGGGTAACCACATTTCCTTTTATACATTTTTCTCATCTTTTTCTTTTTTAATATGAATGCTTCAGGCATGTTGAACAGTGTTCATTGAACACAGAGGCTTACTAATATGCTCTAATACAATAATATTCAAACATAATCATGACAACATACATTAGTTAGATACATTTCAACTTGAGGGCTCAACAATGTCTGCTCCCGGCACGTCCTTCACTTTTTCCCAATAGCAGTATCTAACTTTGGTAATGGGATTAAACATATTAAATTCCTAAAGCCTCCTTACCACAAATCAAGAAATATAAACAAATGACGCTGACTTTGCAAAGAAATGGCCTCAGTTTCCTCTGCTCCGTCCAGACTGTGAAATACTCATATAGTTATTTAATTTACTTTTAAATTTAACACAGCTGTTCTCAGCGTATCTGAATCAAAAATACAGTTCAACTGGCAATGAATAGTGAAAGCTTTTTGCTAATATTTAGTAGCACTGGCCAATCGAAAGCTTGCGACTACCAGAATTCAAATACAGTTTTTGAAAAACCAAAAATAATTCCAAACATACTCTGCGTCTGGTAGTCAATTGGCCAGTCCGCTTTAGTTATGCCAATGCAAAACGATGTTAGTTTTTGGTAACAATTTTCCTATCGCTCCCCTCTCCTCCTATACTCTTGTTTCCCAAGCTAATATGAATTTCCTCAATGCCTCTCTTCTAAGCCGGTGTCCCCACTAACGTTAAGAAAAACAAAGCAGGAACAACAGTCTGTCTGGTCGTGCGTTCGTAGACATTTAGTATTTTCTCAACAATTTGGGTAATACTGGGACTATCATATTATTTAAAACACATTCTTGCTCAGTGAATTCTAAGCTATACTACCATATATTTTTTATGTTCAGTTTCATTATGGTTTTAGATTTTCAATTTTGTCACCGGTCATCGTCAAATAAATATTTTACACAAGACGGCCATCTTCCCCTCTCGCTATCTCGCCAGCATGTATTTTTCAAATAACTAACTTGTTTTTGTGACGTCAGAAACATTACCGCGAGGAGGCAATAAAATTGTCTGCGTGTTTTGCCTCTCTTGGCTTTGTCGCAACGTGTATATATGCATGGCAGAATGTGTCAGGCTAAGCGGGATTGTGCATGGCGGGTTAAGAATTGGCGTTAATAATTTGTATTGTATCGTGTAACACTACCAAAAAATGTAAGGATTACTACTAAATTTGCGTTAAAGTTGACAGAATACGTTAATTCAGATAGTTATTTTGCGGCACACTTCCTCAAAATCGTTAATTATAAGTCTTGGCTGCAAAGTGTATGCAGCAGATCTGGTAAAATGTTGGTAGTACGTTTTCGAAACCGAAACTTTGTAAGTTTACAGACGATATATATATTTATATATATTACAACAAGTCCTTCTTCCAATTATTGGAAAAAATTATATCAGCTGTGCTGTTAATCAATTATAGAAAAATTATATCAGCTGTGCTGTTAATCAATTATAGAAAAATTATATCAGATGTGCTGTTAATCTTGTCTCTGACTACGCTAAATCACGTTTTCTTCATGAACAGTTAATTGTCCACACTTGCCGACGGAAATGGTACTAATGTGTACTCATCTCTTAAAAACTCCGATACAACCACTATGCTCCTGCGAAGTTCCAGGCAGCTGGATTGACCTGAACATACGACCTCAGGGTGGATGACACGAATAAACCTGTAACAAGGATAAATAGGGGCTAATTTCTGTCATCAAGCCCACCTATCTCTAGCGTATATGAGATGAGCGTGTCTCAGGTATCTGCATGTAGGATGAATGACAACATGGCTCAGTATGATTTAGCAATAGCGAGACAAGACATGTGTCTACTTGCAAAACATTCTAATAATTCAATACATGAATACATCCAATAATTTGTGCACCTAGGTATGATGCAACCGTTTCCTTCCACCTATAATATACCAGGCCATCTCTGATAAGTACTATACTAGATGGTAAAATATATCCTAACAATACTGTTGTAGTTATATGAGTCCTAACAAGGACTGTTAGGTCATATTCAGGTTGGAGTTATATGAGTCCTAACAAGGACTGTTAGGTTATATTCAGTTGGTTTTCTTCTTCAGCAATCATACCAGGAAATACAATCATTATACCTGATTCCATAAAATATAATCATTATACATGATACAGTCATAGTAAAACTAAAATCCTTAAGTGATATTAATTATATACAGGTGTAGGTTATTTTCAGGTGGTTTCCTTCTTCAACAGTCATACCAGGAATTACAATCATTATACATGATACTATAAAATACAATCATTTTACATGATATAGTCATATTAAAATCAAACTCCTAAAAGTGATATTAGTTTCACAATTATTTATAGTAAGTTTACATTCCCTCTAAGATTATTACAAGCCAGATTTTGACTCGACTCACTAAGTCTGTCCGGCATGCGTATAAGCAGGAATCAGTCTTGGCAGCTTTCTCTTCTCTAGTCTATTGTTCTGGCTGGTCTTCGTGTTTGTGTGTAGATTTGAATAAAAACGCACACAAACACACACACACACACACACACACACACACACACATATATATATATATATATATATATATATATATATATATATATATATATATATATATATATATATATATACATATATATATATATATATATATATATATATATATATATATATATATATATATATATATATATATATATATATATATAGGTAGACGCAGGTAGATGCGAATGCGTAAGGGAACCCGTTGATTGGCTCGCTGCGTTTTAGTATTTTTCGATTGCAGAGACACCGCCGATTGGCCAGTTGCGTTTTAGTACTTTTCGTTTTTCAGAGTTCCGAACCAACAGTGTTTTATGCATAATTTATTCTGTCTGCCGACCATCTTGCGTGAATCCTTAAGCGCGGATTGGCTGTGCATATTTAACTAAGCAGCAACAAACAACTTTACGACAGTTTCCACCCAGCGCATGCACTGCGGTCTCGGGTGTTGTCCTAGATTGTTGTAACCTCTTAGTATTAAAGAAAAGAGCCTTTGATTGTAAAGATGGTTAACGCGCTTTCCTTTCGCTGTAACGTTCCCAAGATCTGGGATCAAAACCTGTAAGCTACAGTTTCATCATCATCATCATCAGTTGCCATCTCCACAACGAAGGTTGGCTGTAATGGATCTCCAACGTCTTCTGTCTCTTGTCTTGGTGGTGCACTCTGATAGACTCTTTCCTGTCCATCTCTTGATGTTGTCTTCCCACTTATAGCGCTGTCTTCCCCTTGCACGTTTACCTTCAACTCTCCCTTCTGTTATGGTCTTCTGCAAGGTGTTATGCCTTTTTATGTGGCCAAAGTATTTTAGCTGTCGAACTTTGACCTCCCTCATTAGTTCTCTTTTCATACCTAGATTTTCTAGGACCTCCTTATTTGTTTTCATCTCTTTCCATGAGATACGCCCCATTCTTCTATATATCCACATTTCAAGAGCCTCAATTCTTTCTTCCAACTGCTTATTCATCGTCCATGTTTCTGCACCATACAGAAATGCAGAATATATATAACACTTTATGATTCTCAGTTTTAATTTGTGAGATAACTGTTTGGATGTCAGTATATGTTTCATGTTGTTGAAGGTAGCTTTGGCCATTCCTATTCTCTTCTTGATTTCTGTTTCACATCTGCCATCTTCTGTTATTATATGACCGAGATATACGTAGCTCTTGACTTGTTCCAGGATTTCCCCATTTACGCTTATCTTTAATGTGGGTTTATCGTCTGTTTTGCTAATTATCATAGTTTTTGTTTTCTCAATATTAATGTCGAGTCCATATTCCTGACTTATACTGTTCATTTGCTTCACTAGTTCTTGTAACTCCTGTTCGCTTTCAGCTAACAACACGGTATCATCTGCATATCTAAGGTTGTTTATTGACCTTCCACTGATGTTCAGTCCTGGTATTTCTTGTATCTGTTTGAAAATTTTTTCGGTGTATAAATTAAATAGGCAGGGGGACAGCACACAACCTTGTCTGACACCTCTTTTTATGTCTATTTATGGTGAATAATTCCTTCCTGATCTTACTGTGGCAGTTTGCTCCCAATAAAGGTTACTGAGTATTCTTATATCTTTTCCATCAATACCTATGTCTTCGAGGCATTCAATTATTTTCTCATGATGGACTCTGTCAAAAGCCTTCTTATAGTCAATGAAGCACATATACATACTTTTTTGGACCGCTGTATATTTTTCTGCTAATATTCTTAGGCAAAATATTGCCTCTCTTGTTCCACTGTTCCGTCTAAAACCAAACTGCTCTTCCTGGATTTCGCTGTCTACTTTACTTTTTATTCTTTCCTGTATGATTTTGAGCAGTATCTTAATTGCATGACTCATCAGGCTGATTGTTCTGAAGTCTGAGCATTCTGTTGCATTTGGTTTTTTGGGCAATGTTATAAAAACTGATGTCTTCATGTCGTGTGGTATATATCCTGTATTGTATACATCGTTGCATATTTCTGCGATTGTATCTACACCAAAGCTCTCCAGAGCTTCTATCATTTCAATTTTTATGTTATCCATGCCTGCTGATTTTCCTTTTTGTATCATATGAATGGCATTCTCTACTTCTGATCTGAGAATGTTTGGGCCTTCATTAGAATCTGGTGATGGTTTTTTACCCAGTTGTAAATGGGTATCTGACTGTTCTTGAGTTAGGGACAGCAATGACAGCGAGGAAAGGTGCTGGATACCCTGCCTCATAAAAGGGCTGGACCTACTATGTTGACGTCTCTAACACATCCCTCCCCTACAGCTGTTCCTGATACATGATTGCCTTTCCCTTTATTAAAGAGGAGAAATGCAGATGGACAGGTTTTTTACTTCACGTAAAAACCAACCAATGCAGCCAAACAGGCAATTGACTGGAACCCATGGGCGTAGAGACTAAAGACTTTTGCCCTAAATATACAGGGTCTCCATAAAGTCTCTTTACAATTTAACAAATTTATTACAAAGGCAATTGATGAGATATCTTAATCAGATTTGTTCTATGTACTCAGTGGTTATCAAAGTTTTTAATCACATACCACAATGTGAGAATCTGGGGATCAGAACACCCCCATGTGACTAGGGAACTTCACCGAGATAGTCCAAAGGTGAATGTGTGGTGTGGGATCATGTGCAATCGAATAATTGGTCCATTTTTCTTCAACGAGACATCAATTACTGCAAATGTTCACCTTGACCTTTTGACTGAATATGTGGCACCACAACTAGATGACCTTCAACCAACCTGTCACGTAGGTCTTTATATCATTAAATTGCCTACATCTTCTTCCTATTCTCTCACCTGCATCCTTTATTTTATTATCTTTCCTTACTTGTTTTTTCCTGTATTTTTCGCATCACTCGTTTGCGAAAAATATTTTCTTCAGTATCCTCAAACTTTACCTGTTTCTTTTCTCAAAACTGAGAATCGCACTAGCATTCTATTACGCAGATGTCAGTCGCGCAGGTAGACGAGAATGTGCGAAAAATTCGTTTCGCTGGACATAGAGCAGACTTTTGGTCTACCATTTTTCACCTGACACTAGCATAAGGTGTCAAACCCGGCATCCTCACAGCGCAGGAACGAGACAGCTGTCTACAGTTTGCAGAAACGCATGAGGTTTTTCGTCAGAAAAATCCGGCGTAGCGTGAAAAATCGCCCGCACCGCAGACAGGCTGTCTGGGATTTGCTACTGACACGCGTACATCTCGGTCAGTAGGTGGCAGTTACGACACGCGTTAAGATGACGTAAATGTTGGGAGTAGGGGAGATAATTTCGCTTGGCGAAATAAGTTGGGGCCCTTTGTCTGATTTTAAGATATTGGCCCGAGTTTGAAACTTTATTTTCATTCTCACTCAGTAACTTCGCAGTAAAGACAGAACTAGCCTTCGTTCGATTTCTAAATAATCTCTGTTAATAGAGATGGCCTTTAGTTTGGTCGAAGTGGTTTAAGTTCTTAGTACTTCTGTGTCTGAGTGAAATACTGGGGTGACCCGAACTTTACCGGCATTTAGTAAAGAGACATATTTGTGTGAAGCATAGACAGTTCCTATCTTTAACCACGTGGGTTGTTTTTTTGTTTCAAGTAACACTGGTCTGACAGTGCATATGCCATCAGAGAGAGACAGTAATAGCAATCCCACTAACGGTTTCTAAAGACTAGAAATATATATTGGGCTTTTGAGCCAGTTCATACTGCTCCACAAATTTAAATGTACATGCTGCCTGGCGGCGAGAATATTACAAGAATAACATTAACATTCCGACAGAGATTGTGACTAGTATTGTGGTGACCAAATATAGTACCTGCCTGAAAGAAGACACCGATCTGACATTCCTTAAATCCTAGAATCCAAAGCTAATGACATTGTGCTCTGCTAACTTTCGTGCCTGGACAAATTTTATGTGACTTACTCAGACATTCGGAAAAAATTAGAACACCCAAGGAATCGTTTCCCTGAGACAGAGAGTTCAGTACGTCTTTTGGAACTGGGGGTTTCTTGGTCGATGACTGCATTTTTCGGGTCTGTGCGAAGGTCCTAGAAAGTATGGTGAAGTGTAAGTCACAACAACAGACAGATAAACAATTTAATTTAATCCACTACTCTTGACAACACTGTGACACTCACATACATATAACACTCTACAAAGATATCTTAAAAGAGTCACTGATAAACTTTCGAATAACAATATGTATTCATTACTGGCATGAATGAATATGTGTCCTGATTCAACTACAAGGGAACCAGGAATCACAATCAATTTAAATTACAAGTTATGTACAGAATGTATTTAATATGAATATTGTAGTGACATATATTATTACAAATGTTCTATGTGTGTCAGTTGTGTAGTAGTAAAAATGAGGTAATACTGGTTTTGTTTTGTTCAAGCTCTGTTGGTATTTGTCATCATGACTTCAATAGTTTGTCTTTAGGGACCAGTATTGGAGATGTTCACAGTTCCTGATTTTAAGACAAGTAAATTCCCCTCTTAATGTTAATTTTAAAAAGTCAGTTCAAGATGAGGGGACATAATGTTGAGCTCAGCTGGCCAATTCGCTTATCTGGCGTGATGGCGGCAGGAAAGGACTCCTCTGCTCGAATTCTCCTCTGGGTTCAGGAGACACCTCACTGATAGCTAAAAAGACCAAGGAGTATGCTGTCCGACTCAGGATTCAGCAAAGCTCTGACTAGGTGCTGCTCAGTACCATCAAGACCACTGTCCCTGAAATCAAGAAGGATGTACCTTCTACTTGATAACTAATTTATATTTTCTTTTTACACTGATCACAATACATCACAAACATTGCGTTCAGAGCGTTAGGCCAACAGTCAGCTTCATCTGAAATACTTTATACCAGCATTACCATCCTTAATGGTCACTACGCCTCTGCACTTCCAGCATTATTTCTGTCTAATCAATCATCCAGGTGTCAGTGTACTATTTGGCCATTCCATGCCGTTTTACTTCTCTCCGACACCCTCTGTTCCGGCTGGAGCATTACAGGCTTTACCTCACGTTGGCCACTGAACTACACATATATATACAGGCATAAATCAACAATTCACATTCAATTTTCATTAAAAGATATTGAATGGTTCAAGCTTACCACAATTCATACGAATAACACAGATACGTTGATTAGCAATGAATTCTGGCACAAACTGGCACAAATTTCCATCTGCCTATGTTCCAGGCTTTTATTGAGCAAAATATATGCTGGCTTCAACGCACTGATGCTTTATCAAGCTATTTTAAACAAGTGGTTTCGAACTAACGCTCCCAAGTGTGTATATCAGCGAGTCTGACCAATGAGCCCCGTTTCGACAAGTGTTTGAAAAAATGTTACCTTTCCCCGTTTCCCCTAACAACCAAGATAGTATTTATAGCCCGACCAATCGTGGTTAGGCTTTCATTTGTTGCGCTCCAATCAATTTGGAGTTTACATGGTAGGCTATTTCTGTAACGTAAATTTTTTTCAAACACGTTAAAAAAAAAAATCTTATGAGCAGAAATGATTTTATGCTGTCAGGCACCCCCAATATTTTATTTTGGGTATAATTTATTAATTCCTGGACTATTTGCGTAACGTTTTACATATTATTTGTCAGCAAGCCCTAAGGAACCCAAAAATACAAATTTAAAGGAGCTACGTGGCTGCGTTCAAAATATGCAATTTCTTTTTACCTCCTGTTTCGAAGATGTTCTGTCTGGGTACTGTTATGTTCTCAACCGTAAACCCATCTAATGTTATCTTTTCTAATAAGAGTTTTTTTATGATTTATAAACCTAACTCTGGGAAAGGGTAGTGTATTTTATCACTGTCCGTCTGAAAAAGTTAGTGCTTGTAGACTTACACGCGTGATAGTAGTAATTGTGTATCGCGCGACGCGTGTTTAATGTTCGGCTTTCTGCCTCTCCCTTCTCGCTATCCTTTTGTCCATCTGTTCGTTCGTTTTGGTAACGTAATGTAGAAAAAGACATGAATGGAATTTAAAATTTAGGTCATTACGCAGTCTGCCTCTTAATGTTTTTCCAAGAAATACAGCACACGTTTCATTGAAGAAAGCGGGTATAATACAGTAAGCTTTTACTATCAACGTGAAAGCGTTACAATTTGCAGACGAAGCAGAAAACAAGGGGGATTTCGAGTACATTCTTTGTGACAGCACTGTCATTTTACCATTGCTCTTCTCTTTATTAATTTTATTTGTTAGGCTTCATATTTACCTAATAATTTATATATGTGGATTAGAATATTTCATGACACCTCCCCTCTTAAAACAGACATTATATGTCAGTCCTTTATTCTATATACACATATAGAAATTATTATTATTATTTCTGGGGTTTACGGTGATTCTCATCACACGGATGGCGGCTTAAAAAATCCGCTCCCAGATTGGTTTTTCCAGATATATATTCAATGCTAAAATTGTATGGAGCCAGAAGCAAAGACCATCGGAGTAACCTAGAGTTCTCATGCTTAGCCTGTGCTAAAAACGATAAAGGTTTGTGGTCAGTTTGCAACTTAAATGCCTTCCCATATAGATAAATATTGAATTTCTTTATTGCCCATATTACTGCAAGACATTCTTTTTCGCTAGTTGAGTAGTTGATTTCAGCTTTATTCAACTTTCTGCTAGCATATGCCACTGGGCTTAATTCCCCATCCAATGCATCTGATTTCTGTAGTAGAGTTGCACCTAACCCAATATTACTTGCATCCGTCCTTACTATGAATTCTTGACTTAAGTCAGGTAATTTCAAAATGGGTTTACTTGTGAGCTTTTCCTTCAATTCTTGGTAAGTCATTTCACATTGTGGTGTCCATGTAATGCGATCTGGAAGTCCTTTACGTGTCAATTCCGTTAAAGGTGCACATATGGAATTAAAGTTTTTGATATACTTCTGGTAGAAACCACATAATGAGACAAAGGATCTCACGTCCTTCTTGGTTTGTGGTCTCGGGGCTTTCTGTAGTTTCTCTAAGTTCTTTGGGTCAGGGGTCATGTTTCCCTGATAAACTGTGTGTCCCAAAAAATTCCAATTCTTTACATCCAACGCAACATTTGGTTGGTCGGGCTGTTAAATTTGCCTCCCTAAGTCGATCAAACAGCATGTTCAGAGAGTCAATGTGTTCCTCAAATGTTTCTGTTGCTATAAGGATATCATCCATAAAATTTGTTATACAGGGATTATTCAGAGGATCCAATAATATTCTCATCATTCTAGAGAAGACACTAGGCGCATTCTTCAATCCAAATGGCAATCTATTAAACTCATAGTGTCCTTCTGAGGTACTAAAAGCTAGGTATGGTCTAACCTCAGGCTTTACTGGAATCTGATAGTATCCTTTACTCAGATCCACTTTTGAGAAATATTTAGCTTTATTTAGCCTGGCAAACAGCTGATTTGTATCCGGCAATGGATCCACCTGTCCTTCTGTAATAGCATTCAGTCTCCTGTAATCTATACAGAGTCTATGTTCTCCAGAGGGCTTCCTTAAGAGTACAACACCGGAACTATACGAAGACTCACTGTGCGAAATAATTCCTTCCTTCAACAGATAGTCTATCTCTTCCTTCAAAGCTTTTTCCTTAGCAAACGGAATCGAATATGGTTTCATACAGACAGGTGTGGAGTCTATGAGTTTCATATCATATTCCAATAGGTTTGTATGCCCTGGTCGGTCTGTTAACACCTCTGCATGATTATTTAGAACCTGTTGCACTCTCTCTTTCTGAGTTTTCGTTAAATGTGTACTGATTTTCACCTGTGCTGCTGTCTCACAGGGGTGTAATGGATATTCAAATGATGAAAGTGGTTCCTTTTTCATCTCCATGGCGATGGACAAGGTCAACAAGTGTGTCTCTTCCTGATGTTCTCTTTCCAAATATTTCTTCAGGAGATTCACATGATAGATTTTTTCTTTCCCCTTCTTATCTATCTTATAATTTGTTCTAGACACCTTCTCTAGAACTGTATATGGACCCTGCCATCCAATTTGTAACTTATTCTGACTCCCAGGCAAAAGAAGCAGTACTTTCTCTCCCACAGCCAAATTTCTGTCTTTCGCCTTCCTGTTATAATAGGCAGCATGTTTCTTCCTGGCTTGTTTCAAATTTTCATTGGCAAGTTTCCAGCCAGTTTTTAACCGAGTGGTCAGCTCATTCACATATTGGTATGAAGATGTAATGTTTTCCTCTGCCTTTTCATCAGTCCACGTTCTTAACAAAGCTTCAAGTGGACCTTTTATTGGCCTTCCAAACAATAATGTTGCCGGGGCCATACCGGTTGAACTATGGGGTACCTCCCGATAAGCAAAGAGGGCGGCGTGCAGGTACTGGTCCCATGTATCTGGTTTTTCGTGTGCCAACTTTCTCAGGATCGACATCAATGTGCCGTTAAATCTTTCCACTTGGCCGTTCCCTTGGGGATGATACACACTACAATGGAAGTGTTTGGCCTGGAAGATCCTGAAAACTTCTTCAGTTAGTTTCCCCTTGAACTGAGAGCCATTATCAGTCAAGATTTGATTGGGAAAGCCTAACCTTGTGAAAATTGTGAGCAATGCCTCTGCCACATGTTTTGAATCAATCGATGACAGGGCTACTGCCTCTCCCCACATAGAACAAGTGTCCACCAGAGTCAGAATGTAGCTGTTCCTTCTCTTGGTTCGGGTGAGAGGTCCCACAAGATCCACGGCAACTCTCTCAAAGGGTGTTCCCACTATGGGCATTTCCCCCAGAGTTGCTGGTGCAGTCCAATGTTTAGGTGCTACTCGTTGGCACTCTGGACAGGATTTTACATATCGTTTGATATCTTCAGTTATTCCTGGCCAGAAATAGTGACAAGCTATTCGCTGTCCTGTTGCGCTGATTCCCATATGACCACTGAAGGGAATCGCATGCCCTAGTTCCAACACTTTAGTCCTATATGAAGTGGGAAGGACCAGCTGTCCGTGACCATTGGATTCAGATCCAGCCTTCCTATATATCAATTTGTTCTTCATATAAAACTCTCCCTTGCCTGGAGGTGTATGAGATTTGGGCAACTTCTTGAAACATGGCTTGAGTGTTTTGTCCTCAGCCTGTGCCTTCCTCATCTCATCTGGGTGAGTATTTATTGGATTATCCTCCTCCTTCTTTGTCTGTGATCTGGTCTGCACTGTTGCCAATATCACAGGTCTCTTGGGATTCCCCAAGAAGACATATCTACACCCCAATATTAGAGGGTAGATTGGCTCATTTATCACTGCTGCTTTTATGATTCCTTCCACATATCGCGTTTTCACTTTTATTCGGGCGACGGGAAGTGTCATGGTAGCTACATCCTTGGTTGCAGTTTGAATCTCCACTGTTTCTGTGGTGTATTGATCGGCCTGCACCAGGTGAGAACTCACAACGGAATCGTAATCTAAACCGGTATCATATAAACATCTTATAGTGACACCATTACAAATGACATCTTCACACACTGGGGGGTGGTATGGTTCCTGTAATTCTTCAGGTTTGCCCTTCTTTTCCTTTTTCCCCGATGTCATAGCAGCAAAATGAGGAGGTTTCCTTCTACAATGGTCAGTGTCATGATTGTTCATCTTACAATTTTTACACCACCTTTTTCCTTGGTTGAAAGATTTTCTTTCATCATATTTCCTTTCATCGAATTGTGGGAATTTATTTTTATTGTCATACCGTGGCCTATCAAATTGGTGCTTACCTTTATTTTGATCCCTAGGATCAAATTTATTAAAGTTCTGTGGTGCCCTGAAGTTATCCACCTGTTTCTTTTTATTACCTGTTACCTCTGCTTGAGCTGCTTGATACCTTTCAGCAACATTTAGCAACTCACCCAGCCTCTCTGCACCTTGTTCCATGAGAAACTTTCTCAGGTCTGGAGCCATGGACTCTCTTAGTTGCTCTATAAGGACCATTTCCTTAAGATCTTGGGTTTTCCCCAGAGAAGTCCATTTCTCCAAGTATGTCTCGATTCGTGCAGAGAACTGGTGATAGGTTTCACCTGACAGTAGTTTAGCATTCCTAAATTTTTTCCTGTAAAACTCTGCATTCTTTTCATACCTTAACAAAAGAGCCTGCTTTAGCATGTCATAATTTTCCTGATCACCTCTGCTCATTTTTGCAAAAACTTCATAAGCTGCCCCACGAAGTCCCTGAGATAACTTTAAGCTCCACCTTTCTCTCTCTAACCCATACGTGGTGGCTAATAGTTCATACCTATTTATATAGCTCTCAATATCATCGTCTTTCTCAACAAAATGATCTAAATGAAAGTTCATAGCTGAGGTTGAGGCTCCCTGAGTAACCGTAGCATCAGAGGCAAAGGGACTGGCACCATTTTCAGGAGCATGGCCTTGAAACTCAAACTCCCTTAGTCGTAACTCATGTTCCCTTTGTAATCTCTTCTCCTCCTTTTCTGCTTCTCTTCTCTCTCTCTCTGCAGCTAATTCTCTTCTCTTCCCTTTCTGCAGCTAATTTCTTCTCTTCTCTTTCTGCAGCTAATTTCTTCTCTTCTCTTTCTGCAGCTAATTTCTTCTCTTCTCTTTCTGCAGCTAATTTCTTCTCTTCCCTTTCTGCAGCTTGTCTTCTTTCCTCGGCTTCCAATGCTTTAGCCTCTTTGTCAGCCTCAATCTGCAACCTCTTAGTCTCAGCCTCAGCTTCAAATTGTAACTTCTTAATTTCCCTTTCAGCCTCTAACCTTCTTTCGGCTTCTTTTTTCTAATCTTCTTTCTTCGCGTTCAATAAATTTGTCACATTCCGTTGTGACATAGGCAACCATAACTTGCCCATCTAATCCTAACTCTTTTGCAGTCTGAACCGCAGCAGATCGAAATTTGGCCAGGTCCGCCATTGTCTATCAGGTAAATTTTTTATAATGTCTACCCAACAATTCAATTTCTAACTATATATCTAATGGACAACACAGGCACCGTGAGCTCAACCTTATTTAATTCCACCCAAGGATACCTTTTAATTCTTATATTCCCTGAAGTGAATTACCCCCAATATTTTTAATAGTTAAAGATTCAAAATCCCAAGAGCGAGACCCCAATATATGTGGTGAAGTGGGATGTTATAAATACTTATAGGGAACTTAGTGTACTGACTGAGATCAGCTGTGAAGGTATCTATATCTATTAAGAGTAGTGTATTATAGATAACCTTACTTGCTACCACATATCTATATATCTCAGTCAGAATTATTCTGGAATAGTGTGATGCTACGTTATGTGTCTAGGGTATGAGTATGGTGAAGTGTAAGTCACAACAACAGACAGATAAACAATTTAATTTAATCCACTACTCTTGACAACACTGTGACACTCACATACATATAACACTCTACAAAGATATCTTAAAAGAGTCACTGATAAACTTTCAAATAACAATATGTATTCATTACTGGCATGAATGAATATGTGTCCTGATTCAACTACAAGGGAACCAGGAATCACAATCAATTTAAATTACAAGTTATGTACAGAATGTATTTAATATGAATATTGTAGTGACATATATTATTACAAATGTTCTATGTGTGTCAGTTGTGTAGTAGTAAAATGAGGTAATACTGGTTTTGTTTTTGTTCAAGCTCTGTTGGTATTTGTCATCATGACTTCAATAGTTTGTCTTTAGGGACCAGTATTGGAGATGTTCACAGTTCCTGATTTTAAGACAAGTAAATTCCCCTCTTAATGTTAATTTTAAAAAGTCAGTTCAAGATGAGGGGACATAATGTTGAGCTCAGCTGGCCAATTCGCTTATCTGGCGTGATGGCGGCAGGAAAGGACTCCTCTGCTCGAATTCTCCTCTGGGTTCAGGAGACACCTCACTGATAGCTAAAAAGACCAAGGAGTATGCTGTCCGACTCAGGATTCAGCAAAGCTCTGACTAGGTGCTGCTCAGTACCATCAAGACCACTGTCCCTGAAATCAAGAAGGATGTACCTTCTACTTCATAACTAATTTATATTTTCTTTTTACACTGATCACAATACATCACAAACATTGCGTTCAGAGCGTTAGGCCAACAGTCAGCTTCATCTGAAATACTTTATACCAGCATTACCATCCTTAATGGTCACTACGCCTCTGCACTTCCAGCATTATTTCTGTCTAATCAATCATCCAGGTGTCAGTGTACTATTTGGCCATTCCATGCCGTTTTACTTCTCTCCGACACCCTCTGTTCGGCTGGAGCATTACAGGCTTTACCTCACGTTGGCCACTGAACTACACATATATATACAGGCATAAATCAACAATTCACATTCAATTTTCATTAAAAGATATTGAATGGTTCAAGCTTACCACAATTCATACGAATAACACAGATACGTTGATTAGCAATGAATTCTGGCACAAACTGGCACAAATTTCCATCTGCCTATGTTCCAGGCTTTTATTGAGCAAAATATATGCTGGCTTCAACGCACTGATGCTTTATCAAGCTATTTTAAACAAGTGGTTTCGAACTAACGCTCCCAAGTGTGTATATCAGCGAGTCTGACCAATGAGCCCCGTTTCGACAAGTGTTTGAAAAAATGTTACCTTTCCCCGTTTCCCCTAACAACCAAGATAGTATTTATAGCCCGACCAATCGTGGTTAGGCTTTCATTTGTTGCGCTCCAATCAATTTGGAGTTTACATGGTAGGCTATTTCTGTAACGTAAATTTTTTTCAAACACGTTAAAAAAAAATCTTATGAGCAGAAATGATTTTATGCTGTCAGGCACCCCCAATATTTTATTTTGGGTATAATTTATTAATTCCTGGACTATTTGCGTAACGTTTTACATATTATTTGTCAGCAAGCCCTAAGGAACCCAAAAATACAAATTTAAAGGAGCTACGTGGCTGCGTTCAAAATATGCAATTTCTTTTACCTCCTGTTTCGAAGATGTTCTGTCTGGGTACTGTTATGTTCTCAACCGTAAACCCATCTAATGTTATCTTTTCTAATAAGAGTTTTTTATGATTTATAAACCTAACTCTGGGAAAGGGTAGTGTATTTTATCACTGTCCGTCTGAAAAAGTTAGTGCTTGTAGACTTACACGCGTGATAGTAGTAATTGTGTATCGCGCGACGCGTGTTTAATGTTCGGCTTTCTGCCTCTCCCTTCTCGCTATCCTTTTGTCCATCTGTTCGTTCGTTTTGGTAACGTAATGTAGAAAAAGACATGAATGGAATTTAAAATTTAGGTCATTACGCAGTCTGCCTCTTAATGTTTTTTCCAAGAAATACAGCACACGTTTCATTGAAGAAAGCGGGTATAATACAGTAAGCTTTTACTATCAACGTGAAAGCGTTACAATTTGCAGACGAAGCAGAAAACAAGGGGGATTTCGAGTACATTCTTTGTGACAGCACTGTCATTTTACCATTGCTCTTCTCTTTATTAATTTTATTTGTTAGGCTTCATATTTACCTAATAATTTATATATGTGGATTAGAATATTTCATGACAATTATGTTCCCAGAGGCAGCGAGCAAAGTTGTGAGTATATATGTGTGAGCAAGGCCATGGCTGAATGAATGAGAGTACACAGGTCTGAGTGTTATTTTACCCGTGTATTATTGTCACCCATTTGCTATCTTAAATTTTTAAATCTGCAGAATTTGTTACAAATGTTAGAGTTTCTTTTTCTTAGGCTAAATCAGATTATCCAACTCTGTTCATACATTTACGAGAAAGAAAGAAACCTCTTAGACTAAACCCTATGTATCTATAACTCTTTGGGCCATCATCTGTTCTCTTAACGGGGCTGTGGGCTAAACCTAGAGTAAGATTCTAACGGGCTATCATCCTTGTAGCATTTTTTTTCTAAAATTGTATGACTATTTGTATATGTTTCTCCTTGATGTATTTCTTTGGTGTTGTGAGAAGATTTTTTTTTGATGATAATAATAAAAATCTCTCTTGAACTAATCAGTGCGTTGGTCAGCTCGTTCTAAATATATATATATATATATATATAATTATATATATATATATATATATATATATATATATATATATATATATATATATCCATTGTTATAGATTTCCCACGTCTGTGTGGTTAACTGTCGTCACGTGTATGTGCGTGCCCGTGATTAGATAGAAATATATGTAATATATATATCTGTGTTTAGACTGTCTGATTACTTTAGATCTGTCGTAGAAGATAGGTGAGAGAGAGAGAAGATTTTCTGCTCTCAGAGACAGCATCTATCACTATTCTACCACCTCACTCGTGGAAGTCTATGTTTTTTATTTCCATCTCTCACTGTGACTATCACGCATTCCAACCTATTCAGAAGGGACCAACCAAAGTCTTAATACTCCTATCGAAAAATCTACGACACAACCATTATTTTCCAGCAAGATGGTGCACCACCACATTGGGGACTGCATGTTCGTGGGTTCCTAAATCAAACATTTCCAGACCGGTGGATTTGAAGGGATGGCCCATTTCCCTGGCCACCTCATTCACCAGACATCACTCCCCTGGACTTTTTTTCTGTGGGGTTATGTTAAAGATATCGTGTATCGAACAAAGATACGGGACATCACTGACCTAAAGCAAAAGATCACTGATACCATTGATGAGGCTATGCTACAGCGAACATGGCAAGAAATCGAGTACCGTCTTAATGTGCTTCGTGCAACTAATGGTGCCCATATAGAGGTGTATTAAATGAGGCACAAAAAAAACTTCAATATCTACTTCTCATTTTGTAATAATTTCCACATATTTGTCTTTTCATTTGCCTTTGTAATAAATTTGTTAAATTGTAAAGAGACTTTATGGACACCCTGTAAATCGGTAGCTAACATTAGTTGCTGCTTTATTTTCCGCAAGGAATAAACAGAAATAAAGATAATATGATAGGACACATCTATAACTGCTAATCTAACATCATTATATAATATTCCGGCTGACTCGCTGTCGCGATAATTTGTCACCGTTTATCTCTCTTGAAGGTGAGACTTACCACACTCTTTAGTCAATGTCATTCTTTATAACTAACCAGTATTGTCTCCCCTGTTGCCCTCGATTTCGTGAAAAATTAAATTATTTCTCTGAGGTAGTTTCCCAAACTTACAATTATTGCGTACCCCTTATAAGTGCTTAGTCACACCAGCGCACCCCACTGCAGCGAGACGGGCAAAAACTTTGGAAATGGCATCGTAAAGGATAATTTCTCTGAGATTTTTTATTATTAATATCATTCTCACGTAATTTTAGCCAAGGAAAATAAAAGCCTTTTTCTGACTCTGCTATTTGGGTTGTATTATAAGTACTGGATTTCGTAAACATGGTGAACATCAAAATGTGGCGATATATCTTGTGGCCATTAAGAAACATAGCTTGAGAACACCTTCCCCATATATGGTGTCCATTATTCATCATTCAGAAATGAAAATGATGAGTGAGACTTTGAAAGACCTTGAACTGATGACACATGGCAGGAGGACATGGCACGTGTTTGTTGAAGGCCTATACTCCGTTGGGAGCCGACTGTGATGGGAATAAGTGTCGTCGTTACTTCGCATCTTCCTTTGGAAAAAAGACCTTTAACTAAAGCAAGTCAAGCGTTGCTGTCCCCTGCCGTCCTTTTAA
Organism: Oreohelix idahoensis; assembly: GCA_024509875.1. NCBI lineage: Eukaryota > Metazoa > Mollusca > Gastropoda > Stylommatophora > Oreohelicidae > Oreohelix > Oreohelix idahoensis. Next base: position 123,931 of record JAMPIV010000222.1, read on the forward strand.
GGTCAGCTCATGTCTTCCTTATTTTTGTCATGTTGTCTCCATTTCCCTTTTCTTTATGTTTTAAGTCTCTCTCTCTCTCTCTCTCTCTCTCTCTCTCTCTCTCTCTCTCTCTCTCTCTCTCTCTCTCTCTCTCTCTCTCTCTCTCTCTCGATGTTTCTTTTGCCATGGGGATTCCAGAACAAAGGGCTGCGTTGCAATGCCTGCAGCTGGATTCCTCAATGTGTTTGCCATCCAACGACGACTCTACCCCACCACTTGCTCCACTGGAATGTGTGTGATTCTTGTCATCAGTTCCACACTAGTGACTTGCCAAACCATTTCCTAACTTATATTCTGTGTGTGCAAGTATCAGTCTATCCAAGTCTACAACTTTCTGGTTGAATTTGTTCCCCTCCATGTTTCAGAGGTATACGCCAGGCTTGAACTGACATTTGAATTAAAGATTTGTTTTTATTTATTTCGATCTGGTTTCTTTTGGTTTTAATATATTTCCAAATGCATTTAATACTCTTCTTGTCTTTTGTATTCTAACTGTACTGTTAGTATCTGTTCCTCGAATTTTGCCTAGATTTATATCTGTCTATCCGTCTGTCTGTCTGTCTGTCTGTCTCTCTCTCTCTCTCTCTCTCTCTCTCTCTCTATATATATATATATATATATATATATATATATATATATATATATATATAGAAACCAGTGCTCTCCAGGTTGTTCGTTGTGACGCCAAAGTGTAATAAACTCTCTCTATATATATATATATATATATATATAGAAGAACAACCACCACAACAATGGAAAGACAGTATTATTGTAAAGTTACCGAAGAAAGGTGATCTATCAGACTGTAATAACTGGCGTGGTATATCTCTATTATCAGTACCTGGAAAATTATTATGTTGCATGATGTTAGAAAGACTTAAATTGCATGCTGACGAAAAGATCAGAGAAGAACAAGCGGGTTTCAGGCCGAAACGATCATGTATTGATCAAATATTCACACTAAGAACAATTATAGAAGAATCAGTGGAAAGGCAATCGCCACCTATTATCACCTTCGTCGATTTTCAAAAAGCCTTTGATAGTCTACACCGCCCATCATTGTGGAAGATACTTACAATCTATGGTTTTCCAACAAAATATGTGAATATAATCAAAGCGCTATATGACAATGCAAGATGTTGTGTTAGAACAAATAAAGGGAATACAGAATGGTTTACAGAAGAAACAGGGGTGAAACAAGGCTGTATTATGTCACCACTACTTTTTGGAATAGCTATTGATTGGGTTATGAGAAACTATACCCACAATGAACAATTGGGTATAAAATGGACAAATGGAAAATTCCTGGGGGACCTGGATTTCGCAGATGATGTAGCATTCTTAAGTTCAACACCAAGACAATCCCAAGAAGCAATAAATAATTGTGTCATCTCTCGGTTAAAATAGGTCTCCAAATAAATGCCTCTAAAACTAAAGCTATGAACTTTTCTAACGAGACCTTTGATATCATCTTGAACGGGGAAAAACTACAGAAAGTTGAAAGTTTCAATTATTTAGGCAGTAAAATGACTCAGGATGGTGACACAACAAGAGAAATCCATACTAGAATTGCTTTGGCAGCTAGCGCCTTCAATAGATTACACTGACTAACAAAAGAAAACTTTTTTTTTCTTTCTCTAACATTTCTATGTTTTTCTGGTCAATTTTCGTGCGCTGTTTTTAAATCTGCAAACCGTTTTTTCTCTATCAGGTCGGGATCTCTAGAAATACGCAATTGAAGTTTTTTAACAACGCATACAGTATTACAACATCATTCGTACAAGAAGTATAACAGTTATGTAGGCTTGAATTTCTTTGCAGTCGACTTTCGTCGGTGAATGACGTGTGGTACATCGCGATGAAGCATCCAACAATAATCGGCAAGCATGGTCACACTCCACCGTCCTTGATAACGTGACTCCATTACGGCGATATCTTGATGGAATCGTTCTCCATGTTCATCGCTGACTTCGCCAAGGTTTGTCAGGGAAAAAGTCAAGATGCGAATCGAGCAAATGGATTTTGAGGGACATGTTACAGCCCATAATTCTGTATGCATCTATGCACTGCTTAACAATATGCAACATAGTCAACAGATTTGTGATTTCCCAGAAAGTTATCGACGATCGATTTGAATGCCATCCATGCTCGAAGTTCACTACCATGTAACAAGTTCTCGAATTGTTTGTCTGCAATAACTTTCCTAATCTGAGGTCCTACAAAGATACCTTCCTTTATCTTTGCATCGCTAACTTGCGGAAACTTTTCTCGAAGATAAGTGAAAGCTTTGCTCGTTTTATCTAACGCTTTTACAAAATTCTTCATGAGCCCCAACTTTATATGTAACAGTGGTAAAATGAAGCTGTCTTTGTTAACTAATGGCTCGTGTATTACATTTTTATGCCTGAGCTGCATACGATCCCGGATAGGCCACACCTTTCTTGCATAATGTTCCTGTCTGTTGCGGCTGTCCCATTCACATCGGAAGCAACAAAATTTAGTATACCCAGTCTGCATGCCCGTGAGAATTGCAATGACCTTAGGTCTCCACAAATCCGCCATTGGTAGTCATTGTACTTTATTTTTTCCAAACGTTTAGCCATATTGTCATAAGTTTCTTTCATATGAACAGAGTAGGCGACTGGAATTGATGAAAATAAATTTCTGTTATGCAATAACACGGCTTTTAGACTAGTCTTGGAAGAATCGATGAAAAATCGCCATTCGTTGACTATGTGCTCATGACCGTTTACATCTTTGCAATAGCAAATGTCATCATCCATCTCAAAGTATTGAACAAGTTCTCTGTGTCTATGACGAAATTTAGATATCGGAGTATTGGGCGCTAAAAGATTCCATTCTTTGAGTCGCGAACCGAGTAATTCCGCTTGTCCTTTGGTAAGAGCGAGATCACGTATTAGATCTGAAAGTCCTGAATGGTTAATTAAGTAAACACCATCGTTCACCGGTATGTAATCTGAGTCAGAATTAGTTTCTAAAGCAGGTAAACTATCACTTTCTGATGGATCATTCACGTCCAACGGATATTGTTCTGGTGGTACTTGGATCGGACACGTGATTGGATCATGAGGCACTGGTTTCGAAACCAATTCAATATTTGAATAAACCACAGACTTTCTAGTTTTAAAAGTGAAACCATGGATATTTGTCAAGCAGAAGTAACAATCAGTAGTGTGATTTTTATGTTCACGCCATATTACTGGCACTCCAAAAGGCATCGACTTATGCTTCGGCGATTTTCGTAACCAACCTGCCAATGTATCGAACAAACTGCATTTGGTTTCCAAGATTTATTTGCATCATCAACTTTCGAATCGAAATAAAGTTCATATGCTTTCTTTAGTAATGGTGTAAAGTTTTTCTGGTCAACACGATCGGTAAAATATCCGCACACGTAACAGAACAGATCAGCCGAATTTCTACAACTTCTAGAAGCCATATTTTGCTCAGAATTATTTCAAAATACAGTAACTATTTGAAAAATCACGTAACATATGTCATGCATCTTTTAGCAGTATAAAAAGTAGAATTATGTTGCTTTTTATTAATTTTTAATAAGTTATATAGTAAAAATGAAACGGAGCAAATAACGGTTTCCCAAAAATATATTTATTCACAAATATCTTAAGAACCCGACGTGATAGAGATAAACGGATTTCAGATTTGAAATCAGCGCAAGAAACTGACCTAAGAACACTTATTCTTATATAAGAAAGAAAAATGTTGTTTGTCAGTGTTATCTAACATTTGGAAATTACGATCATTGAATATACATACCAAGCTTCGTCTGTTTAATTCAAATGTTATCTCAGTGTTAACATACGGCTGTGAGAGTTGGAAAATAACAAAATCATTGGAGAACAAGCTGAATACATTCGAGAACAAATGTCTTAGAAAACTCATGAACATCAGTTGGAAAGAATTCAAGACTAATCGACAAATAAGAGAAGACTCTAGGCAGAAATATGTCTCCGACTATATAAGGAAAAGACGATGGTCATATATCGGTCATGTCCTACGAATGCAAAACAACAGAATACCACTACAGGCGCTCACTTGGGTTCCTGAGGGTAAGAGGAAAAAAGGAAGACCAAAAGAAACACTCAGAAGAACAATAATAAGAGAAGGAAGAACGTTGGGCCTAAATAATGTGCAAGAGCTAAGAGGAGTGGCGTCACAACGAACAACCTGGAGAGCACTGGTTTCTGCCTTATGCGCCGTGTTTGGCGCTTAAAGAATTTATTATTATTATTAATATATATATATATATATATATATATATATATATATATATATATATATATATATATATATAGATATATATATATAGATATATATATATATATATATATATATATATATATATATATATACCAACGGGCTGATCACCCGTTTGCCAGTCACTTCGATTACGGAAACAACGGCAGATGGATTGATTTGCCGTTGCCCTAAAGACGCCAATAGGCGTGATGGGAAACAATGGCAAAGAAAACCTATCTGCTGTTGCCCTAAGACGCCACTAGGCGTAATGGCCACTGACTGCTTTGACGGTCGGTGGCTAAGGAGGGAAGAAGAAGAAGAAGATATATATATATATATGTATATATATATGTATATATATATATATGTATATATATATATATATATATATATATATATATATATATATATATATATATATATATATATATATATATATATATATATATATATATATATATATATATATATAGCATTTGCTATAAAGAGCACAAAACAATTGTCTATGTTAGAGAGAAAATAATCACGTGTGCAGGCCACCAAGAACCACTTTTGTCAGTAGTGAAACGTTGAAAGCTTTCCTGGTTTTGGCATGTAACAAGTCATGACTCCCTTTCGAAAACGATCCTCCGGGGAACAGTCAAAGGTAAACGCTGAAGAGAAAGGCAAAGAAAATCCTGGGCTCATAACATCAAAGAATGGACAGGGCACGGTTTTTCCACACTAGTACGCATTGCTGAGGATAGAGAGCAGTGGAGGACCTTGTCTGCTGATGCTTCCACCATGGCACCCCTACGACCCATGACGGGTTACGGGTTGAGATGATGATGATGTATGTATAAGTCTACTGTAGAGCCCTTTTCGTAGACCTCTACAGTCCTTTACAGATGAAGGTAGTCTCATATTATTAATATGTGGTCCTACCTCTGTAATAAACTTTACGCACCGACTTACATGATAGTAAGTATTATTGGTGAGTTTGATTTCATTAGCGCACGGTTGTGCACTAATGCGAATAGGGGTTATCCCGTCCGCACGTGTATCTAGACAGTCAGTTGACGTCATGTGTGGGTTTGAGAAGCGAGAATCCCAAGTTCTACTAATGAAGCTTTGGGAGTTCGAAACCCGTGTTTTGAGTAAAGTATTTATGTTTAGACCCGGCCCTGCGGATTAGCAGTCGTAACCGGTAGTCGTCCACGTAAGTGTCGATTCGTTGGAAGAACCAAGTATGTAATTATTATAATAATAATGATTGTTCTCCAAAGTCGTGAGTATCTAGTCGATGACAGGTAACTAGCCTGTACCGAAATGGATTCACAGCTGAAGATATATTTTTATATGCCTGTAAATGCCTATCAAAGGGATCATCGGTAACTACCGTGGATCTCCGTTATATATATAATATTGGGAAGCCGTTGGGTCAGTCACGGCTAATCTAAGAGGTAATTCAAGTATCAATGCCTAAGTAACTTTACATGCCTAGAATGTATTTAGTAGGAACCTGCACCTACGTTCGACTATGATTAGTTAATGAGGACTTCTTTACAAATGAACATACTCAAGATCGGGATCTTAGATACTACCAAGTATAATGAGAATCTCCTGTCCTTGAGGAAAGGTCAACCGTGATCAATATAACCTTGTACTTAACTACTTCATGACCTTTATGACTATTGATGTATTAACTCAGAGACCTGGTCAGAATTTGCTTGAGGATTCTTCTGAGACTATTTAATTGAATTTTTATTGAGGACATACGTCCACTATCATCATGTTGAATTACCTATTAACCGTCAACGTTGAATGTCTCGTCCCGTATGATGTGATGTCAATAAACAATGTATCAATTTCCAAGTAACGAGTTTGACTACCACAGTATTGGCACTTGTTGATGTGCCTACGTTGAGTTTTCATATTACTGCATCAATATTAAATATATTCGCGAAATCAGCACGATTCAGTAGTCATGCAGAAACACCCATTGACATTGACACAATCAAAGCAGTCCCAACAATATAGCAGCTCAACAATATGGCGGCGCAGTGTGCTCTGAAAATATCCAGTTTTCAGTAGCGGAATCGAACTCAAGTCTACATTCAAACTCGGTTGAATAGAAGTATGCTGTCTTTCAAGGCGACAACATCCTGGACCTTGCAGCAATTTTAACGGGCATCCTATGTCAAGGACAACCCAGGGACTTTAACTTTCAAGTTTCAACATTGGACTCCGTCATTACAGTACTTCAAGTAGATGACTCAAACATGCAGTCCCGGATGCGAGGGATATCCTTTTTTTTTAGCCGGTTGAGATAAGTAAAAACGTCGTGTTGTTATTACACCGTTTTACGTTTAGCTGTGCCTTGGCTTAGTAATATGTCCACTACTTTTTATTCATGTTTCATGTTCCATGTTCTATGTGTTTACGTGGGCGGTAGGGAGGTCGATCTGACAAACGAGGTTCATCTCGAAGCCGATTCGGGCTCTTTGTCAGATGTTCTATAACGTTCACCAGTCTCTGAGACAGAATAAATTAACGGCCATCTTGTTCACGCAAGATGGCCAATGAAAACTGAATAAAATTAGGCTGTATGAGACCAGGTACAAAACCGGAGGAAACCAATCAACTTGCTCCGCCAGGAACCAACCGAAAGCTTTTCTCAAGTAGTTACTTGACTATATAATCGGGCGGATTTTATGCTAACCACGCAACCCCGAACTTGACGCCAGAGATACAGACTGAAGAGGGAGAAGCTGTCACCTTGATTTATGGTAACTTACCTGAGGGCATCGACCTGCAACCTACTTCACTAAGTCGCGTCAAAACCTGGCCAGTTTAAAATCTTAGGAGGGTTTAATTGTGTCCTAAAAACCTGAGGTCGTATGTTCGAGTCAATCCCGCTGCCTGGAACTCCGCAGGAGCATAGAGGTTGACCAGACTCTACATCTTTGGTCCCCCTCAGTCTTGGGTGGGCTAAAGGAACGATACTCTTCCGGTGGGTTGAACCAAACAAAGAAGAACAGACTTAAGAGAGATGAGTACACATTAGTACCATTTCTGTCGGCATTGTGAGCATAGAACTGTCAATGAAGAAAACGTGAATTAGCGTAGCAAGAGACAATAATAAGATCATAGTGGATAAATTATACGTAAATAACAGCATAGCTGATAAACGTTATATCCTTAATTAACAGCACCGCTGATATAATTTTTTTGTTCCTATAATTGGAAAACGTGTTGTAATATTTATAAATATAAATATTTGTAAATCATATGTAAACTTACCAATTCATTTCATTCCATTTTTTTTTGCAACATTCACCTTTCAGCACAAGAGTAGATAGTGTATATATACTAAATAAAATATAAGGAAATTGTATTTTGAACGACTTGTCAATTTTATCATTGTTAAGTAAAAATCTGTTTCCTTGCTTTGTTTAATATCACAATTGGTTACACAGCAGAGGTGGCGCTTTATGTCGGTCTCCTCTATACTATTGTTTCGAGATCAGATCATTCACAGCCGTAACTAATTTGTGATACCAGTAGTCCTCTCAGACACTGGGACTTCACCATTTTCTGCAGAAATCCTATTTCTGTAATTGTCAGTACTATACTGATCCAAGAGCCAAAATAAAACCTCTCGCCACACTGGGGGCTCGTTCCTGGGATATTTCTGTATATCTTGAGCCATACTTAGTCTATTCATCTATCTACACTCTATCTTGTGCCACCCACAGGTAACATAAGAAAATAATTTTTTTTTTTTTTGAAAAAAAATTCTATTTTAGGATTTTTAAAACAATATTTTCTTAGGAGGAGTACCATTTAGTACTCAGTAAATAGTTGATGCTCACAAAGTTGCACGGAAATTTTTTGTTCATTTAAATTAATTAAGTTTAATTACAATAATTTGGTTATAGTAAATTTACATACCCTCTCTAAGCAACGCCATGGCTGATCTAGTGAAGTTCAGAACTGCGATCATGCAGATGGGTAAGGAATTAAATTTGACAGGTGATGCTCTCACTCAGTATGTCACAACAGAAGTGGACAAACACATGGATAGGGAAGAAAGAAAGTTGCAATTAGAGACTGAAGCAAAGAAATTAGAGGCTGATAGAGAAGCAAAGAAATTTGAGGCTGAAGAAAGGAGGTTGCAAGCTGAGAGAGAAGACAAAAGACTGGAAGCTGAGAGAGAAGACAAAAGACTGGAAGCTGAGAGAGAAGACAAAAGACTGGAAGCTGAAAGAGAAACTAAAAGGTTAGAAGCTGAGGAAAGGAAATTACAAGCAGAGAGAGACCATCAGTTGAGATTAAAAGAGCTTGAAATTCAGGCAAATACTGGCAATAATGGTGGTAGCTCACCTCACTCTGAGAGTAGCTCCAGCCAGAGCACCTCAAGTGGGGCCATGAATTTTCATCTCGACCCATTTGTTGAGAAAGAAGACGCCATTGAGTCGTACCTGGATAGATACGAAAGACTAGCCACTACCTATGGCTTAGTGAAAGAAAAATGGAGTCTTAAACTATCTCAGGGATTGAGAGGTGTGGCCTACGATGTGTATTTGAAGCTCTCAAGAGATGACCAGGAAGATTATGAAATCCTGAAGCAGGCACTGCTTGTGAGATATGAAAAGAACTCAGAATCATATAGAAAGAAATTCCGAACAGCTAAACTTCTTCCAGGAGAAAACTATCACCAATTCTCTGCTAGACTGGAAACCTATTTGGAAAAATGGAGTAGTTTAGGAAAGTGTCAGGATCTGAAAGAAATGATAATGATGGAGCAAGTGAAAGAGTCCATGCCTCAAGAAATGAGCAAGTTTATCATGGAACAAGGAGCAGAGAGATTGGAAGATATTGTAACTGTTGCTGAGAGATATCAAGCAGCTCAGGCAGAATTATTAGGAAATAAGAAGAAGCAGGGTGAAAACTTCAAATCATCACAAAACTATACCAAATATGAACAAAAGGACCATACCACAAGGAACAAACAAAGATTTGACCAAAAGGACAAAAACCCTCTAAGATCTGATAAGACACCTTACCGGAAGGAAGGAAAGTGGTGTAAAACTTGTCTAATGAGTAACCACAATACTGCGGACTGCAGAAGGAAGAATCCTCCTCATCATGCTGCATGTCTTACAACAGGGAATCAGGGAAGGAATGAACTGGCAGTAAGTCAGAAGGACTTCCATCATCCCCCTGTCTGTGAGGAAGTGACCGTGAATGGCACTCAAGTACTGTGTTTATATGACACAGGATTGGACTTTGATTCAGTTGTGTGCTCTTCTCTAGTGAGTCCTGACCAGATAACCACAGAAACAGTGGAAATCAGAGGACCGATCAAGGGAGCAAGAACCATGACACTACCCATAGCTCGAATCAACATAAGATCTCGCTATGTGGAAGGAGAAATCAAAGCAGCAGTGATGGACGACCCTATTTACCCTTTGATTTTGGGGTGTAGGTATGTTTTCCTTGGAGAACCTATAAAACCTGTAGTTATGGCAACAGTCCAGACCAGGGAAAGCTCCAGGAAAATGGAGGAGAATCCTATCAATACTCATCCAGAAGAGATGAAAAAGGCTCAAGCAGCAGACAGCACATTGAAGCCTTGTTTTGGCAAATTGCCTAAAGCCCATAACCCTCCAGAGAAAGGAGACTTGTATATGAAGAATGGCCTACTATACAGAAAAGCTGGAACAGGACCTAAAGGGCATGGACAGCTTGTAGTGCCAAAATCTTACAGGGAGAAGGTTATGACGCTAGGACATGCTATACCCTTCAGTGGACATATGGGAATAGGGGCCACTGGACAAAGGATAGCCTGTCACTACTTCTGGCCAGGAATTACAGAGGACATAAAAAGATATGTAAGATCCTGTCCAGAATGCCAAAGAGTAGCTCCTAAGCATAGGACTGCACCAGCAACACTGGGAGAAATGCCTATTATGGGAACCCCTTTTGAACGTGTTGCAGTAGATATTGTTGGACCCCTCACTAGGACCAAGAAGAGAAATGCTTACATCTTAACCTTGGTTGATACTTGCTCTATGTGGGGAGAAGCAGTGGCCATGTCAGCTATAGATTCAAAGCACGTGGCAGAGGCCCTGTTGACAATATTTACCCGATTAGGTTTCCCACATCAGATATTGACTGACAATGGGTCTCAGTTTAAGGGAAAGCTAACACAAGAAGTATTCAGGATATTTCAAGCCAGACACTATCATTGTAGTCCCTACCATTCCCAAGGGAACGGTCAAGTAGAGCGGTTCAATGGTACGCTAATTTCAATCCTTAGAAAGCTGGCGAGTGAAAAACCTGATACTTGGGATACATACTTACCCGCTGCACTATTTGCATATAGGGAAGTACCCCACAACTCAACTGGATTGGCTCCAGCTACATTGTTGTTTGGAAGACCAATAAAAGGTCCACTGGAAACATTGCTGCGGACATGGACTGATGAAAAGGCAAAGGAAACAGTGACTTCCGCATACCAGTACGTCAACGAGTTGACATCTCGATTGAAAGCAGGTTGGAAACTGGCCAATGATAACTTAAGACAGGCCAGGAGGAAGCATGCTGCGTACTACAACAAAAAAAGCAAAGGATAGGGAACTGGAGGTGGGTGAAAAGGTGTTATTACTGTTGCCAAGCAGCAATAATAAATTGCAGATTGGATGGCAGGGACCCTATGTCATACTGGAGAAACTTTCCAGGACCAATTATAAGATTGACAAGAAAGGAAAGGAGAAGGTATATCATGTCAATCTTCTTAAAAAATACTATGACAAGGAATCATCAGAAGTTGCACATATTATGACCCTAGCCATTGCAACAGAAATGCACGGTGAACCACTTCACTCTATGGAGTATCCACTCACAACTACAGAGGATTATGTTCAAGTAAATATTAGTGAACATTTAACTCCAGAGCAGAAGAAGAGGGTTCAGAAAGTGTTGGAAACCCATGCTGATGTGCTCACAGATAAACCAGGTCGTACGAATCTGTTAGAGTACGACATGAAGGTTACCGACCCTACCCCAGTATGCATGAGAACATACCCTATACCCTATGCGAAAGCCCAAGCACTAAGGGAGGAAGTTGATTATCTGTTGAAGGAGAAAATTATCTCGAAGTCAGACTCTCCCTATAGCTCAAGTGTGGTGCTATTGAGAAAACCGAGTGGTGAACACAGGTTATGTATTGACTACCGGAAGCTTAATGCGAGCACAGAATCTCAGGTGGACCCATTACCTGACACCAACCAGCTGTTCTCTACACTGAGTAAGGCTAGGTATTTATCGAAGGTAGATCTAAGCAAGGGATACTACCAAATACCAGTGAAACCAGAAGTTAGGAGAATGCTGGCATTCAGTACATCAGACGGACACTACGAGTTTAATGTACTCCCCTTTGGGCTGAAAAATGCTCCAAGTATCTTTTCAAGAATGATGAGGAAATTACACTGACTAACAAAAAAAACTTTTTTTTTTCTTTCTCTAACATTTCTATGTTTTTCTGGTCAATTTTAATGCGCTGTTTTTAAATCTGCAAACCGTTTTTCTCTATCAGGTCGGGATCTCTAGAAATACGCAATTGAAGTTTTTTAACAAGGCATAAAGTATTATAACATCATTCATACAAGAAGTGTAACAGTTATGTAGGCTTGAATTTCTTTGCAGTCGACTTTCGTCGGTGAATGGCATGTGGTACATCGCGATGAAGCATCCAACAATAATCGGCAAGCATGGTCACACTCCACCGTCCTTGATAGCGTGATTCCATTACGGCGATATCTTGATGGAATCGTTCTCCATGTTCATCGCTGACTTCGCCAAGTTTGTCAGGGAAAAAGTCAAGATGCGAATCAAGCAAATGGATTTTGAGGGACATGTTACAGCCCATAATTCTGTATGCATCTATGCACTGCTTAACAATATGCACATAGTCGACAGATTTGTGATTTCCCAGAAAGTTATCGACGATCGATTTGAATGCCATCCATGCGCGAAGTTCACTACCATGTAACAAGTTCTCGAATTGTTTGTCTGCAATAACTTTCCTAATCTGAGGTCCTACAAAGATACCTTCCTTTATCTTTGCATCGCTAACTTGCGGAAACTTTTCTCGAAGATAAGTGAAAGCTTTTCTCGTTTTATCTAACGCTTTTACGAAATTCTTCATGAGCCCCAACTTTATATGTAACGTGGTAAAATGATGCCGTCTTTGTTAACTAATGGCTCATGTATTACATTTTTATGCCAGAGCTGCATACGATCCCTGATAGGCCACACCTTTCTTGCATAATGTTCCTGTCTGTTGCGGCTGTCCCATTCACATAGGAAGCAACAAAATTTAGTATACCCAGTCTGCATGCCCGTGAGAATTGCAATGACCTTTAGGTCTCCACAAATCCGCCATTGGTAGTCATTGTACTTTATTTTTGCCAAAAGTATAGCCATATTGTCATAAGTTTCTTTCATATGAACAGAGTAGGCGACTGGAATTGATGAAAATAAATTTCCGTTATGCAATAACACGGCTTTTAGACTAGTCTTGGAAGAATCGATGAAAAGTCGCCATTCGTTGACTATGTGCTCACGACCGAGGTGCACCATTAGACCGTTTACATCTTTGCAATAGCAAATGCCATCATCCATCTCAAAGTATTGAACAAGTTCTCTGTGTCTATGACGAAATTTAGATACGGAGTATTGGGCGCTAAAAGATTCCATTCTTTGAGTCGCGAACCGAGTAATTCCGCTTGTCCTTTGGTAAGAGCGAGATCACGTATTAGATCTGAAAGTTCTGAATGGTTAATTAAGTGAACACCATCATTCACCGGTATATAATCCGAGTCAGAATTAGTTTCTAAAGCAGGTAAACTATCACTTTCTGATGGTTCATTCACGTCCAACGGATATTGTTATGGTGGAACTGGGATCGGACACGTGATTGGATCATGAGGCACTGGTTTCGATACCGATTCTACAACTTCTAGAAGCCATATTTCGCTCAGAATTATTTCAAAATACAGTAACTATTTGAAAAATAGCGTAACATATGTCATGCATCTTTTAGCAGTATAAAAAGTAGAATTATTTTGCATTTTATTAATTTTTAATAAGTTATATAGTAAAAATGAAACGGAGCAAATAACGGTTTCCCAAAAATATATTTATTCACAAATATCTTAAGAACCCGACGTGATAGAGATAAACGGATTTCAGATTTGAAATCAGCGCAAGAAACTGACCTAAGAACACTTATTCTTATATAAGAAAGAAAAATGTTGTTTGTCAGTGTTATTGGAACCTCTACAAAATCCCCATATCACTAACTTTATGGATGACATTCTTGTTGCAACAAACACATTTGAAGAGCATATAGTAGCGCTCTCCATGTTGTTCGACAGACTGAGAGAAACTGGATTGACTGCACGTCCAACCAAGTGCTATATCGGTTGTAAGGAGTTGGAATTCTTAGGTCACACTATTTCTACAGGTCATATGTCTCCTGACCCAAAGAATATAGAGAAGCTAAAGAAGGCACCCAGACCTCAAACGAAGAAAGATGTGAGATCATTCGTGTCTTTATGTGGGTTCTATCAGAAGTACATACCCCACTTTAACTCTCTGTGTGCACCATTAACCAACTTAACGAAGAAACGACAGCCTGACAAAATCAAATGGAATGCTGATTGTGAAAAAGCTTACACAGAGCTAAAAGCAAAACTCACCAGCAAACCAATCCTTACACTACCCGATATCACACAGGAATTTGTATTAAGGACGGACGCTAGCAGTATAGGGATAGGTGCAACTCTCTTGCAGAAATCAAAAGCCCAGCCGGAGGAACTTTTACCAGTCGCCTACGCCAGTAGGAAGCTGAATGCAGCTGAGTTGAACTACTCGACCATAGAGAAGGAATGTTTAGCTCTAATTTGGTCCATCAACAAATTTTCACCTTATCTGTATGGGACACACTTCATTGTCCAAAGCGATCACCAACCTTTAACATTCTTGGCTGCATCTAAAAAGCTAAATTCGAGATTGTTAAGGTGGAGTCTGCTTCTGGCGCCTTATTCCTTTACCGTGAATTACATTCCGGGAAGAGACAATGTAGGAGCTGATTTTTTAAGTCGACACCCTAGTACTCTGGAAGGACAGACGCAAAAGGATTAACCACAGCAGGGGTTTACACGTCAGCTATGACAAGTCACAGCTAGGAAAGGAGGAGGCTATGTCGTGAAACGAAGTGTAACCCACTACTTTGTAAATCACTATGTCGAGATACAGATTTGCTTCAACCAATCAAAGATCAACGTTCACCAGTCTCTGAGACAGAATAAATTAACGGCCATCTTGTTCACGCAAGATGGCCGATGAAAACTGAATAAAATTAGGCTGTATGAGACCAGGTACAAAACCGGAGGAAACCAATCAACTTGCTCCGCCAGGAACCAACCGAAAGCTTTCCTCAAGTAGTTACTTGACTATATAATCGGGCGGATTTTATGCTAACCACGCAACCCCGAACTTGACGCCAGAGATACAGATTGAAGAGGGAGAAGCTGTCACCTTGATTTATGGTAACTTACCTGAGGGCATCGACCTGCAACCTACTTCACTAAGTCGCGTCAAAACCTGGCCAGTTTAAAATCTTAGGAGGGTTTAATTGTGTCCTAAAAACCTGAGGTCGTATGTTCGAGTCAATCCCGCTGCCTGGAACTCCGCAGGAGCATAGAGGTTGACCAGACTCTACATCTTTGGTCCCCCTCAGTCTTGGGTGGGCTAAAGGAACGATACTCTGCCGGTGGTGTGAACCAAACAAAGAAGAACAGACTTAAGAGAGATGAGTACACATTAGTACCATTTCTGTCGGCATTGTGAGCATAGAACTGTCAATGAAGAAAACGTGAATTAGCGTAGCAAGAGACAATAATAAGATCATAGTGGATAAATTATACGTAAATAACAGCATAGCTGATAAACGTTATATCCTTAATTAACAGCACCGCTGATATAATTTTTTGTTCCTATAATTGCAAAACGTGTTGTAATATTTATAAATATAAATATTTGTAAATCATATGTAAACTTACCAATTCATTTCATTCCATTTTTTTTTTGCAACATTCACCTTTCAGCACAAGAGTAGATAGTGTATATATACTAAATAAAATATAAGGAAATTGTATTTTGAACGACTTGTCAATTTTATCATTGTTAAGTAAAAATCTGTTTCCTTGCTTTGTTTAATATCACAATTGGTTACACAGCAGAGGTGGCGCTTTATGTCGGTCTCCTCTATACTATTGTTTCGAGATCAGATCATTCACAGCCGTAACTAATTTGTGATACCAGTAGTCCTCTCAGACACTGGGACTTCACCATTTTCTGCAGAAATCCTATTTCTGTAATTGTCAGTACTATACTGATCCAAGAGCCAAAATAAAACCTCTCGCCACATATACTACGTCCTTCTAACCTGACTGTCGTTCAGTTTTTTACACCATTGATGTCTATACACTGTGTTGTCAACTGTCTTGTGTATTATCTGATCGTAGATGTCATCGTAATTTTTTACGACATCCTGTTTTAGTTCCATATTTTTATTTTAGTTGATTTCTACGATTGTGTTCATTTGTCTTTGATTATCGTGTCTTGTCAGCATTGTGCTATTGTCTGTCACGTTATTGCTTTCATAACATGTCATTGCATAAATTACTTTATTAATTATTAATATAATTGCCTATTATATGACTTGAATTTACCGTTCTAGGACAGGAACGAAGACCACTCGTGATAGTAACACTTTTAAGTAGAATTATTACAGAATAATATTGAATAATGTCTACCTTAGACTATTTTATTAAGCAGGCTAAGGCGCTTAATATACCTCCGGAAGAGATTAGATCATTTGCCATGACGGAATATAAAGAATCTCAGAGGCTGGAATCTCAAAGATTAGAAGCTGAGAAATTAAAATCACAAAATCTTCAGATGGAACTGGAACATAAAAAGTTTGAGGCTGAAGAAAATGAGAAAAAAATGAAACTAGCGGCTGAGGAAGAGGAGAAAAAAAAATGAGATTAGCCGCTGAATTAGAAGAGAAACGGGCTGAGGAAAATGAAAAGATGATGAAATTTGAGGCTGCAGAAAACGAGAAAAAAAATGAGATTAGCCGCTGAATTAGAAGAGAAACGATTTCAGCGTGAGTCCGAACAGAAAAAATTCGAGGCTGAAGAAAAATTTAAAAGAGATGCGGCAGAAAAAGAAAGGCTACTTAAAATTGAGATGGAAGTTAAACAAAAGGAAATGGAAGTTAAACAAAAGGAAATGGAAGTTAAACAAAAGGAAATGGAAGAAAGAAGATTAATAGCTGAACAAAATACAAAAAGGCTTCAGCTTGAGACAGACGAGAATGAAAGGAAACGTCAGCATGATTTGAAACTTGCCGAATCTGAATTTGATAGAATAAGGTTGTCAAGTGAATGTAATACACAAAAGACTCAGGAAGGCCAGTCTTCATCTAGACATGAGAATTTTAGAGAGGTTCATCTCAAATTGCCAAAGTTTACTCCACCGACGATGTGATATTTTTTTTTGGGGACAGATTTGAGGCTACATGTCGGTCGTACAACTTGGATAAATCATTATATTGCACCCACTTATCCAGATTACTAACAGGAGAGGCAATGGCTGTTTATCACACTACTAGCTCTATAGATAAAAATGATTACGATGCTCTTAGGGCCGCCCTTCTTAACAAATTTCAAATGACAGAAGATCAATACAGAATGAAGTTCAAGTCTATGCTCCCACAATCTAGCAAGAATTTTGATGATTTTCTTTCTCAAATACGTCTTACCTTGGAAAGATGGATCGAACTATCCAAGGTAGAGAAATCGTATGATGGTATTTTCGACTTATTATTACGAGATAAAGTTTTATCGGCAGTAAGTCCTGCATTTCTTGCGTTTCTACATGAATGTAAGCCTGGTAATATAAAAGAAATGTCAGAACATTGTAAAAATTTCTGCACCGCTCATCCCAACATGGATGTCAGCAATGCGCAGCTTAAGGACGATTTACCCGTTGCTTTCGCTATGCAACAAAACAATTTCCCTAGAAATCGTTCGATGAGTAGCGATAGAAATTTTCAAAGGGGAAGTAATAATAATTTCAACTTTGGTCATTTTCAAAAGGGGAAACAATACCAACAGTCTGCTCCATTTAATGTATCATGGGGTCAGTCTCACAGATCTCGAGATTTTATTAACAACAATCCTACATATAATCAAGGTAATAATAATAAACAACATTGGAGATCTCAATCACATCATCCTGAAAATAGAAATAGATTTATGAATAAGTCATTTCGCCAACATCACAACAGTGATAACTTTCATTGGCGGACTCATCCAAATTTTAATGATGGCAGAAACAGTAATTATAGCAATTTTTATGACAACAGTCAAATTCGATCGTGACGTAGAGATAGATCGTCGAGCACGCCACGACAACATTCAAATGTTGCTTCAATTGAAGCACAAACTAACAAAGATAAAGATAATAATGTTAATCAACATAACGCTATGTCTTGTATCGATCTAGAACAGGTAAAGACATGTCAAGAATGCTCAACGCTATTCCAGCCCAAGGCGATCACAACGCTGCGATGCGGGCACATTTTACCAAGTCTACCAGCAGTTTGTACAGCTACTTCTGCATCAGTTCACCATGGAAAGGGGTGTTTAAAATTTAACAGAGGATACGTCAACTCTATTCCTTGCTCTATCTTGTTTGACTCAGGCTGCAGTACGGTGGGAGTGCGGAACTCTTTGGTCGACCCCGCCTGTGCAACTGGAGAGACCATCCAATGTGTTACTTTTAGTGGGACAGTGGAAACATTCCCCACAGCCATTATTGTTTTAAAAACACCTTTCTTTTCAGGAAAAATTCACGCCTGTCTGCTTCCAAATCCAACTAGTGATGTGATAATTGGTTGTATACACGGTATAAAAGAGTGTACCCCACAGCAGATTGCTGATTGGGAAGAGCAAAATATACATGATGCCTATGCATTTACTACTATTCCTAGATTTGTTTCACATGCACATATTGCTAAACTGTTATGTAATGAAAAGGTCTTGGAATCTAGCATTGAAAATGATTCCACTGTTCATTACGCCATTGTGGCTAATTCGTTACAACCTTTACGACATGCGTCCATTCTTAAGAAGGATATTAAGGTTTCAACGCAACCTGTGAAGACTAGTAAGTCATTCCGGGGGACATATACCTTCCCTCGACTTGATCAGCAGGCAACTGATCGTAAGAAAAAGGTTACGTTTGAAAAAAAGGGAAAGGATGTTCCTAATAAAAATAAGAGTTGTAACTCATATAAAAAACTTAATACCAATAAGGTTGCCAGTAAGGTTTTAACTTTGCCCAGCAAGCAGGTGTCTACGACATGCCGTACACCTACACCTTTGTCTGGCATAAGTAATAATAATCAAGTACAAAAGTATGGTACATTTAAGAATAATTCTACAAGTAGAAATAATAAATATTATAATATACCTAAGAGGACTAATGTTACCCATCAACCTTGTTCACATTCTTGTGACTACGGTACCACTTATATTGGTAGAGGTGCATCTTCTCGCACCATTCTTGTGCAAAATCTGCCACAACGAACTACATGGCAGGCACTCGGTAATTTCTTTAATTACACGGCAGACGTTAGGTTCGTGCGTCTGTTATCTCATACCAATAACAGGTATGGTGACGCCGTGGTTACTTTTAGGACCAATAGAGATGCTCGCATGGCTATCGAGCGGGACAATGGTGTGTATTTCCACCACCATTCTCTCCGATTACAATTGGTTCCCGATTCTGCGTCACGCAGATAGTAACCTACGAATATTTGATTTTGATTTCACATTCTTTGATGACTCAGCCTATGCAGTCATCATCTCTTTCTTGCAATAGTTATGTTACGTGCAGTCTTTGATATCTTAAAATATAATACATTTGTATGCTTGTTATGTTCGCAAATATTTTGTAAACAAAATAGATACTTGTTAGTGCTTAAGGAAAAGTCATTATTGAGTTTCTTCCCTTGAAAGGAGTGTCGTCTCTTTCGATCGAACTCCGCGGATGAATCCAGTTTTACTGCGATTTATTCTTTGTTTGGGTAGAAATAGGTTGTTCTTGCTTCAGTGTATCTATGGCCTGAATTTATGTGTATTGTTTGTCTGGGTAGGACGAGTCTGTCTTATATCTGAATATCTTTGCATGTCTAAGTCGAACTATATGGTCTTTTGTCGCGAGAAAGGTCAAAGGGCTGTTCGGCGGATGTGTCGCTAGAGAGGTGTGATTTGGCTTCGCCCTGATGGGGCTGTGATTTTTCTGTGTCGGCTTGTCGCCGGAAAAAGTGATCTCAATATTTATGGGGAAAGTGATAGTCGTCTAGACCTATCGTGTATGCTTTACCCCAGTGTTTATTCTTATTGCCAAGGAATGGCAGAATCATATTTCTGATACCAAGGTAACAAAAGATACTCCTTATGAACTCTCTTACGAAGCCACCGTTTTTCGATAGGCACGATTTGTACGTCTGAGAGAATATATTTAACTAGATGAAAACGACATTCATTCCTAGCAGCACTATATCTTGTATGATGAAGTCAATTGTATCATGATAGAATCTACAGAGCAATGAGAACATTTAATGAATGACTAACTTTAATACAGATTCATTGTCTGTATCCAAACGTGAGTGACAGCTCACGAGAGAAGCCATCTTGTATCCAAATATTTTGTGACTTTCAAGAAGAGAAAGGGATGCCCCGTATTATCGCTTGATAAGTCCAGAGATCACTGCTACACATGAGAACCCATTACTAGCGGTTCAATATGATTATATGAAAAAATATGTGCTGAACATTATTTAAAGAAATCTTCGCTAGACGAGGTTAGGTCTAGAAGCCATCTTGAATGTTGTTTATAATCTGACGTGCTTTGTCAGTAAACTCAGATGATATATATATATATGGGCAATACTGAGTGCTTGTCTACTGACAGTCCATTATGCTATTATTCTACATGAGTGCCCATGTATCATTGCAAGACCATTTATCCACTGTACCATGATGTATTATGCCAACCTGTGATTTGTCACTATCCGTGCTGTCGAGTGTGTACGTCCAATTAAACTGTAGCAAAGGTACACAGTCGTTGCTGACCTTTGTCTTCCAGCACACACCCATCATTAACACCATAGGTTTATCAACTGGTGGACCAGCTTTCTGGGTTTGACCTCGCAGAAGTTTAGAAGTCAACAGACTACCGATACCAGACCGTTTCCTGTGGCTGATACGACACGCTGGCAGTATTAGTTTGCTCTTTGTCAACACTTCGTCACGTGACCTGTCAAGTGAATGCAGTATGTAGGTCAGCGTTGTTGACATTTTTACGCTTAGACATTACAGAGTTTCACAGTACAGAGATGATACTTTAAAGGCCATAAACTGTCCTGTTGTTGAAATGTGGTTGAACATAAAAGCCCTACTTTCATCGATGGATCTTCTTATGTTCTGCTATTGTGTTGAACTTTAATATTTAAGGCCAGAATTTGTAATTCAATAAAGTGGCAGTTTATTTATTTTCATAAGAATAACTTTGCCATTACTGTAAAACTGAGCCTATTTTGCAACACATACTATCATACACATAATTTATATATTTATGTTTACATGTTATTTGTTTGTATAGTATATTAGTTTATATGTCAGCGGGTTGTGTTTAGGTTGGGCGGTGTCCTCACAACAGAATATCCCACGTGATAGAGGGTCCGTTGTGGGCGTTTTCTTTAGGTGCAATTTCCTTAATTGGAAATTTGCTTGCAACAACTAGTTGCTATTTGTGTTAGCTGTGAAGACTGTAATTATTGTTATTTTTGTAATATTTCTTTGTTCTTTAGTTTTGTTTTGATTTGTTTGTAATTTGTTGGTCTACCCTTTTCTATCTTTCAGTTCTATTCACAATTTATATTCATATACTGTGACGTCATTTGTGTTGTTATTCCTTGCAGATTCAGTGATTACTTTCATTGATTTCCCTATTTGATTTATTTGATTTCTGCAAACGTTTTCGTATTGTCAGTCTTATTTGTACTTTATGTATTCTGTTGGTTGACATATGTTTTATATAGGTATATTTCATAAGACACTATTGCTTGTGCACTGCACTTGGATTATGGTATAAACCAGTACTTGATTATTATTACTGTTATACAAGACCTTATTAAGGCTTGTGACCCACAGATATTGGGATAGTGTGCTGATTAATCAAGTCATTAAGAACTTGTGGTATTATTATTGTTTCAAGTGATTAGTATTATTGTTAGACATCATGTCTACATTAGAATACTTCATTATACAAGGGAAAGCCCTTGATAAGACTGGTCAACAATTAGAAGAATGGACAGTTGCTCAATATGACAAGACATTAGCTGCTGCTGCAGAGGAAAGAAAAGCTGCTGCAGAGGAGAGAAAACTTCAAATAGAAGAAAAAAAAGCTGCTGCTGAAGAGAAAAAAGCTGCTGCAGAAGAGAGAAAAGCTCTGGCTGAAGAGAAAAGATTAGAAAAAGAAGCTGATGCTGCTGCTGAACAAAAGAAATTGCAGATGCAGGTGGAGGAAAGGAGATTTGAAGCTGAACAAAAAAAAATTAGAAAGAGAAGCTGCTGCTGAACAAAAAAGATTAGACAGGGAAGCTGAACAAAAAAGATTAGACAGGGAAGCTGAACAAAAAAGATTAGACAGGGAAGCTGAACAAAAAAGATTAGACAGGGAAGCTGAACAAAGAAGATTAGAAGTGGAAGAAAAAAAAGCAATAAGAGAACATGAATTTGAGTTAGAGAAATTGAGATTGACAAGTATGAGTAATGTTAATCAGGCATCTAGTGGTAATGGTAAACCTTCTACTTACAAGGTTAAGGTTCCACCGTTCAATCAGTCCAGTGACGATATTACATTCTGGCTGGATAGATTTGAACGTTCTTGTCGTACACATAATGTGGATAAATCACAATATGCTAACCAATTAGCAGAAAACTTGAAAGGTGAATCTCTGACTAGGTTATGCCTTGTAGGAGAAGCAGATAAGGATAATTATGATGTCATTAGGGCGGCTTTGATAAAAAAATACCAGCTAAGTGAGGAAGGCTATCGCCTTTTGTTTAAGACGATGGTGCCTGA
Organism: Oreohelix idahoensis; assembly: GCA_024509875.1. Classification (NCBI taxonomy): domain Eukaryota; kingdom Metazoa; phylum Mollusca; class Gastropoda; order Stylommatophora; family Oreohelicidae; genus Oreohelix; species Oreohelix idahoensis. The sequence continues at coordinate 146,530 of JAMPIV010000222.1, forward strand.
GACAGGTGTAGAATTCTCAGAATTCATTGCAAAGGCACGTCTCACAGTTGATCGTTGGATTGAGCTTTCCAAAACAGAAAAAACGTATGAAGGACTTATGGATTTGTTGCTCAGAGATAAGATTATGTCATGTGTTAACAAACCATTCCTTGAATTTATACATGAGCGTAAACCCAAATCTCTAAAGGAAATGGAAGAATATTGTTCCCAATATGTCACTGCACACCCCGACGTGACTTTTGGCAACACTAAGATTAAGGAGAGTATGCCAGTTGCTTCAGCAACACCATACAATCCCAATTATTCACACAGATTTCAGGGACCTCAAAACAGATTTGATAAAAAAGGTAACCATAATAGTTATCAAAACCAAGGTAACCAATCATTTCAGGGTTCTTCTTCAAAGAACTGGAGACGAGCTGATAGCTCTCGACACAGGGGTGGTCACAATTATAGGAATTTCCATAGAGGAAGTAATTATAGAAACTATCCGAGGTATCCGTCTTGGAGTCAACAAGATCGCAATTACAGAGATACTCATTATAATGAATATGATAATGGTAACCAAGAGAACTATGACTCAAACCCAAATAGGGGTTACAATAGAGGTAACAATAACTACAGAGGTAATAATAACCGAGGTAGATCTCAAAACAGAAGACATAAACCACATTTTCAGGCAAACTCTGCACAACAAGAGTCCCATGAAGCCTATAAACAGAGTAAAGACAATAATGACGCTAATAATATGGCATGTTCCGCTTTTGATTTTGGGAGAGCATCTCAGTGCCCCCAATGCAAAACATTATTTGAGCCAACCACAGTGTCTACTTTAAGCTGCGGCCATCCTCTTCCTGCTCTTCCTGCATCAGTCGCGCATGATGGAAGAGGTTCTCTTGTCTTACATAGGGGTTTAGTAAATAACAATCCAGTCTCCGTGCTATTTGATTCTGGATGCACCACAATTGGTGTTAGGCAGTCACTCGTAGATCCTTCCCGTGACACTGGACAAGTAGTCAAATGTGTAACATTTGGCGGCACATTAGAGAAATACTCTACTGCTATCATTAGGATTGCTACTCCTTTCTTTACAGGAGATGTACACGCATGTCTTCTTCCGAATCCGATCGCTGACCTCATCATCGGTCGCATTCATGGAGTCAAAGAATGCACTCCACAACAAATTTCCGAGTGGGAAAGGCAAAACATGCAGATTGCTAACGCTGTAGTCACTAGAGCTCAGGCTCTTAATATGCCTCAAACTTCATCTACTGAAGATAATGAAGTACATAACCAAGATGATCCCTTGGTAATTTCTCGTGACTCGTTTATAAAACAGCAAGAAGATGATCCCACTCTGAAGAAATTCTTCATTCTTGCAACTAAAGGTGATCCGAATAAAGACACAAGTCGTAAATCGTGGATTACAAAGAAGAATGGCGTACTTGTACGTATGGTTCAAGACTCCATTACGTCAAGTCATTCTCAAATCCTGGTTCCCAAGAATTTGAGAGTTAAAATTTTGCAGCACGCTCACGACTCTCAGTGTGCTGGACACATGGGTTTTTCCCGTACTAAGTCAAGAGTCCTTGCGGCTTTCTTTTAGCCATTGGTAAACAAGGACATACGGATTTATTGTCGATCTTGTAAAGTATGTCAGGAAGTTAAATCCAAAGGTCCACGGCATGCTGCACCCATTCAGGCGGCAGACATTCCTATTCGGCCGTTTCAAAAAATGGCCATAGACATTATTGGTCCATTTAAGATCAAGTCTGCCAGAGGACATCAGTTTATCTTGACGTGTGTTGATATGTGCACACGTTGGCCAGAGGCTATTCCTCTGAAGAGCATTACTACTGCTGATATTGCAGATGCTCTTTGACTTATATTTTCTCGTCTGGGGTTCCCCGGAGAGATATTGTCAGACCATGGCACCCAACTAATATCAGATACCATGTCTCAAGTAATGTCTACTCTGCAGATAGATAGATCTTTAAGTAGTATCTATCATCCAATGTCTAATGGGATGGTCGAACGCCTTAATAGAACACTTAAAAACTTACTAGGGAAGATAACTGAGGATCATCCTCAAGACTGGGACAGAGTTTTACCTGCGGCCCTCTTCGCTTACAGAGAGGTCCCCAATGAACATACAGGATTTTCTCCCTTTGAACTCGTCTTTGGCGCGCGTCCGCGTGGCCCTATGTCGTTACTTCATGATCTCATAACAGCTGACAATATTGACGATGACATAAAGTCATCCTACGAATATGTCATCGCGTTGAGACAAAAGATTATCGAAGCATGCAAATTAGCAACTTCTTCTTCTGAATTTGCGAAACAGAAGGCAAGGCAATTTGCCAATAAGAAGAGATGCTTACGACAACTTTTTCCTGGTGACAAAGCATTTGTATTACTACCTTGTAGGGAAAACAGACTACTTATTTCTTGGAAAGGTCCGTACGATATAATATCGAAAATTTCCGATGTCGACTATATTGTCGATATTGATGGGAAGCATAAAACCTTCCACATCAATATGCTTACTGAATTCCATGAACGTCCGGATTATTTACAACCCATTTTCCAAGCAACGGACTATTCTCCAGTACAACATGGTCATTACTCATCACTGTCCGTGATACAGGATGAGGAAACAAGTTTTTCAGATGTAAATCTTCCTCTTCCAATGATCCCACTTCATTCTAGTGAATCATGGAAGAACGTTACTGTCTCTCCTGATTTGTCTCTAGGAGAACAGCGACAAGTTTCAACTATGTTGCAAACATTTCAGGATGTACTCACTGACATCCCTGGACAAACTCATGTCATTGAACATGACATTGTTCTAACTGACCATACTCCTATTAGGGTTAGACCTTATCCTATACCTATACATTTTCAAGCACAGGTCGAGAAAGAGTTGGATGAGATGATAGATTTGAAAATAATCGAACCATCCACCTCTGCATATTCTTCGCCGATGGTTATTGTTCGGAAAAAAGACAATAACATACGTCTTTGCGTTGACTATCGCAAATTGAATCAAGTAACGAAGTTCGATGCCGAACCTATGCCTTTACTGGAAGAGCTACTTACTCGACTCTCCAAATCTCATTTTTTCACTAAACTTGATTTGTCTAAAGGATATTGGCAAGTTCCTTTATCTGAACGCGCCAAACCTCTCACGGCTTTTTCAACACCTAGAGGTTTGTTCCAATGGAATTTTATGCCTTTCGGTCTTATGAACGCACCAGCTACATTCGTACGCATGATGCGCCGAATCCTATCTTATCGGTCAGATGTCATTGCATATCTAGACGACATCTGTCTTTTCAGCGATACTTGGGAAGATCACTATTCAGGGTTAGATGAATTGCTGTCTACTTTGCGCGAGCACAACCTGACAGCGAAACCCTCTAAAGCCTATATTGGTTTTAGCGAAATTTCTTTCCTAGGCCACCGAGTTGGTCATGGTTTCCTAAAGACAGAGGACCATAATACTAGTAAGATACTTAACATCTCTATCCCTAAGACTAAAAAAACAGGTGAGAAGTCTGTTAGGTCTTATTCAATTTTATGGCAGATTCATTCAGAATCTATCCTCTATCATGGCACCTCTTTCTACACTTTTAAAGAAAGGTTCGCCTAATATGGTCCACTGGTCTCAGGAATGCCAATGCTCTTTGGATAAGATTAAAACATTGTTTTCAACACCACCTATTTTAGTGTTACCTACTAAAGATAAGACATTTGTTCTTCGTAGTGATGCTTCATCCACTGGGATTGGAGCGGCACTAATGCAAGAGTACTCTGGAACTCTGCATCCTGTAATGTATATTTCCAGAAAACTTAATGCGGCAGAAAGGAATTATTCGGTTTTAGACCGTGAGCTATTAGCTATGGTTTGGTCGATCCTCAAACTACAGAGATTCCTTCTAGGCGCACATTTCATAGTAGAAACCGACCAAAAAGCTCTTACTGCTATACAGAGTAAGAAGTTGAAGAGCTCGAGGTCTACTCGATATGCAATTGCTCTTCAACCTTTTCATTTCTCTGTGCGAGCTATTCGTGGATCAGATAATGTGATGGCAGACATTCTGTCAAGATGCCCACATGATTCCACATAACTATTAGGTCTTAGACTTCTTGATATGTCTAGTTTATTCTTCTTCTTCTTCGTTCGTCCTAAAAAGGACGGTGGTTGCGTTGTGTCTGTTTACGCCTAAGCTGTGATATCTGCACCTTTCGGTCGACACATCCGACTTCTGCACGGCATTTTTTAGGACCGGGTTTGACTTCCCATTTCGATCCACACTCGCTCAGCTAGACTGCACAGCTGCAGACTGTTTCCAGGACCACCACGTGGAGGTGGAGTGCGGTCTTGACCAGCTCTGGTTCGCTGGTCCTGACGCAGGCAGTCAAGCTATGAGTCTAGTTTATAATAGTTCCTTTCTATATAAAGATAGATACACATTTGTAATTTAATAATATAATGATTGTATCACTACTTAGCGGTTCATTGATGTTTATTCACCGCTGTGCTTTGATGATTTTTCTTCATAAATCATAAATTTAAGATATCTAATACGAAATTATGGTATGAAATTTTTTAGGCATTGTGTAATTGCCAGAATTGTATTATACTTTGATGACACCTTCCTGGAAAAAATTTACTTGTAGAGAAATAATTTCTCTCAGTTTATGAGATACATTCTCACCAGTCGCTCCATAAGTCGACTTAGCCTCATATTAGGCGTTATATTTATTCCTGATATTTTCATCTGCGCATTATTCATGCGTTGTGAGCCTATTGTACGTTGCTCCTAAATGTATTTCAAAAAAAAAAAAATGTTCCATTTTTTTCCCGGGAGGTGTGGTAAGACTGTTACGTGCAGTCTTTGATATCTTACAATATAATACATTTGTATGCTTGTTATGTTCGCAAATATTTTGTAAACAAAATAGATACTTTTTAGTGCTTAAGGAAAAGTCATTATTGAGTTTCTTCCCTTGAAAGGAGTGTCGTCTCTTTCGATCGAACTCCGCGGATGAATCCAGTTTTACTGCGATTTATTCTTTGTTTGGGTAGAAATAGGTTGTTCTTGCTTCAGTGTATCTATGGCCTGAATTTATGTGTATTGTTTGTCTGGGTAGGACGAGTCTGTCTTATATCTGAATATCTTTGCATGTCTAAGTCGAACTATATGGTCTTTTGTCGCGAGAAAGGTCAAAGGGCTGTTCGGCGGATGTGTCGCTAGAGAGGTGTGATTTGGCTTCGCCCTGATGGGGCTGTGATTTTTCTGTGTCGGCTTGTCGCCGGAAAAAGTGATCTCAATATTTATGGGGAAAGTGATAGTCGTCTAGACCTATCGTGTATGCTTTACCCCAGTGTTTATTCTTATTGCCAAGGAATGGCAGAATCATATTTCTGATACCAAGGTAACAAAAGATACTCCTTATGAACTCTCTTACGAAGCCACCGTTTTTTCGATAGGCACGATTTGTACGTCTGAGAGAATATATTTAACTAGATGAAAACGACATTCATTCCTAGCAGCACTATATCTTGTATGATGAAGTCAATTGTATCATGATAGAATCTACAGAGCAATGAGAACATTTAATGAATGACTAACTTTAATACAGATTCATTGTCTGTATCCAAACGTGAGTGACAGCTCACGAGAGAAGCCATCTTGTATCTAAATATTTTGTGACTTTCAAGAAGAGAAAGGGATGCCCCGTATTATCGCTTGATAAGTCCAGAGATCACTGCTACACATGAGAACCCATTACTAGCGGTTCAATATGATTATATGAAAAAATATGTGCTGAACATTATTTAAAGAAATCTTCGCTAGACGAGGTTAGGTCTAGAAGCCATCTCGAATGACCAATCTGATTACGGAAACAACGATAGATTGTTTGGTCTGTTTCTGTTCCACAAAGACGCCACTAGGCGTGGTGGAAACAGCGATAGATTGATCAATTTGTTGTTGCCCTAAGACGCCACTAGGCGTACTGGCCACATAATGCTTTGCCGGTTGATGGCTAAGGATGGAAGAAGAAGAAGATATATATATATGGGCAATACTGAGTGCTTGTCTACTGACAGTCCATTATGCTATTATTCTACATGAGTGCCCATGTATCATTGCAAGACCATTTATCCACTGTACCATGATGTATTATGCCAACCTGTGATTTGTCACTATCCGTGCTGTCGAGTGTGTACGTCCAGTTAAACTGTAGCAAAGGTACACAGTCGTTGGTGTCGATGACTTCCAGCCATACATGAGTGTAAGGAAAAGACCATTTGTCAACACCACGAACTCTTCTTATCATTCGCATATTATACTCTCAATCTATGTCTACACACCACTGCGTAGGTCGAGTTGACATTCCATACTCAAACCACAAGCAACACAACAACACAGCATTTAACTCTGGTGATGTGCTAGTGAGCTTGTATTTATCAACTGATGAGCAAAAGAGACTTATCAAGTTACTTGTTCTTTTTCTAGTTCTCGTGAACTATTCCAATGGAATTTTATGCCATTTTGGTTAGTTAACGCTCCTGCCACGTTCGTACGCATGATGCGTCGAATCCTATCTCATCATCCCAACGTCATTGCGTACATAGATGACATTTGTCTTTTCAGTGACTCATGGGAAGAACATATAAAAGGATTAAACTCATTACTGTCCACGTTACAATATCATAACTTAACTGCTAAGCCATCAAAGGCATTTGTGGGTTTCCACGATATTTCTTTTTTTGGGACACCGTATTGGTCGCGGTATGTTATATACAGAGGAAAGTAATGTCTCTAAAATCCTTAACATCTCCACACTTAAAACAAAGAAACAAGTGCGATCTCTACTAGGACTAGTACAATACTATGGGAAATTTATACCACATCTTTCGTCCATTACTGCTCCTTTCTCTTCATTACTTAGGAAGGGTGCAGCTAACGTGATTCGGTGGTCTAACGAACATCAAATCGCGTTGGATATCATAAAGAATTTTTTTTCGGATCCTCCTGTGTTAAGGTTGCCTAATGCGAATTTACCATTTGTCTTACGCAGCGATGCTTCTAATTACGGCGTGGGAAGCGTCTTACTACAAGAATATAATGGCACCTTGCATCCAGTTCTCTATGTGTCACGGAAGTTAACTCCGACTGAACAAAATTACTCAGTTTTAGATAAGGAACTTCTCGGGCTTGTTTGGTCAATAACCAAACTCCAGAGATATCTGCTTGGATCACACTTTATTGAGGAATCAGACCAAAAAGCGCTTATTGCCCTCAACACAAAGGACGTGAAATCTGCCAAATCTACTATCCAACCATATAGCTTCACGATTCGATCCATACCTGGCACACAGAATGTTCTCGCTGACATTTTGTCGAGATGTCCGAATGAATCGAGTTAGCAGCTACGCACTAAAGACAACTGAACTTCGACACTGACAGTTCGTCGAGTGTAACTTTTTACGTGTGATACCTCGATTATAAGAGTCATTAACATTCAGTCAAGTGAAATCTACAATGCTTATGTATCAAAATAACATGGAACGTTAAGGTATATGACTATCTTTGTGAAAATAACATTCACTTAATTATGACATTGAAGAGAGAATAACGTTGGAAAAGGATTATATTTTCTCACCGAAATATCATTTCTAGCACTTTGATTTCTTCGTGGAACTGAACTTGTTAGATTATTAACTGTTCACTAACAGGAAAATGGAACTTCCGTTATTTAAGGAATTAATAACATTATTAGAGTGAAATAAATGAATTAATTAGATTATTAAACTTAGATACTTAGTTAGTTAAAATAATGATTAATGTAATTAACTATACAATATTTAAGTGGATTGATCAATAGTTGTATTTAAGCACATTAATTTAACATTAGTACTTTAATTAGTACCACAAAAGGACTTAGAGACACGGTTAAGTGCGTTGATCTTACACGTGTTTAAATTGTATTCTTTCATTTTTTTCATTTTTTCACTTGTCATTTTAAAGACATATCCATCACTTTTCTGTTTATTCATTGGTTTCTCATCATTTCTTTGTATTTGCGTTTACATTTGTTTTAATTCAATATTTCTAATATGATAGTTTATTTCATTGACCACATTGTACCAAAGGTGTGCAATTGTGGATGTATGCTTTTATGTATACCTTTTGTTGATTTGAGTTAACTGGAATTTCATATTTTATTATTTTTATCATGATATATTTGTAAAATAGTAATATGTAAACTTGACTCACCTCTATCCTTGAGTAGTAAAGAAAAAAATTAATATAATTAATTTTTTTGGGGGGATTGGTAAGGAATCTGTAGAGCCCTTTTCGTAGACCTCTACAGTCCTTTACAGATGAAGGTAGTCTCATATTATTAATATGTGGTCCTACCTCTGTAATAAACTTTACGCACCGACTTACATGATAGTAAGTATTATTGGTGAGTTTGATTTCATTAGCGCACGGTTGTGCACTAATGCGAATAGGGGTTATCCCGTCCGCACGTGTATCTAGACAGTCAGTTGACGTCATGTGTGGGTTTGAGAAGCGAGAATCCCAAGTTCTACTAATGAAGCTTTGGGAGTTCGAAACCCGTGTTTTGAGTAAAGTATTTATGTTTAGACCCGGCCCTGCGGATTAGCAGTCGTAACCGGTAGTCGTCCACGTAAGTGTCGATTCGTTGGAAGAACCAAGTATGTAATTATTATAATAATAATGATTGTTCTCCAAAGTCGTGAGTATCTAGTCGATGACAGGTAACTAGCCTGTACCGAAATGGATTCACAGCTGAAGATATATTTTTATATGCCTGTAAATGCCTATCAAAGGGATCGTCGGTAACTACCGTGGATCTCCGTTATATATATAATATTGGGAAGCCGTTGGGTCAGTCACGGCTAATCTAAGAGGTAATTCAAGTATCAATGCCTAAGTAACTTTACATGCCTAGAATGTATTTAGTAGGAACCTGCACCTACGTTCGACTATGATTAGTTAATGAGGACTTCTTTACAAATGAACATACTCAAGATCGGGATCTTAGATACTACCAAGTATAATGAGAATCTCCTGTCCTTGAGGAAAGGTCAACCGTGATCAATATAACCTTGTACTTAACTACTTCATGACCTTTATGACTATTGATGTATTAACTCAGAGACCTGGTCAGAATTTGCTTGAGGATTCTTCTGAGACTATTTAATTGAATTTTTATTGAGGACATACGTCCACTATCATCATGTTGAATTACCTATTAACCGTCAACGTTGAATGTCTCGTCCCGTATGATGTGATGTCAATAAACAATGTATCAATTTCCAAGTAACGAGTTTGACTACCACAGTATTGGCACTTGTTGATGTGCCTACGTTGAGTTTTCATATTACTGCATCAAGATTAAATATATTCGCGAAATCAGCACGATTCAGTAGTCATGCAGAAACACCCATTGACATTGACACAATCTGAAAGCTTGCTTGTTCACTAGTGAAGACAGCAAACTGTTAAATATTATAATCACATACTTGTCTGAAATGAAAGCTTGCTTGTTCACTAGTGAAGACAGCAAACTGTTAAAACTTATAATCACATACTAGTCTGAAATAACGAACGCAAAGAAGAACATACTAGTCTGAAATGAAAGCTTGCTTGTTCACTAGTGAAGACAACAAATTGTTAAAACTTATAATCTCATACTAGTCTGAAATGAAAGCTTGCTTGTTCACTAGTGAAGACAGCAAACTGTTAAAACTTATAATCACATACTAGTCTGAAATGAAAGCTTGCTTGTTCACTAGTGAAGACAGCAAACTGTTAAAACTTATAATCACATACTAGTCTGAAATGAAAGCTTGCTTGTTCACTAGTGAAGACAGCAAACTGTTAAAACTTATAATCTCATACTAGTCTGAAATGAAAGCTTGCTTGTTCACTAGTGAAGACAGCAAATTGTTAAAGCTTATAATCACATACTAGTCTGAAATGAAAGCTTGCTTGTTCACTAGTGAAGACAGCAAATTGTTAAAGCTTATAATCACATACTAGTCTGAAATGAAAGCTTGCTTGTTCACTAGTGAAGACAGCAGATTATTAAAACGTATAATCACATACTAGTCTGCTGTCATGGCAAGCGTTCAGGCCAGCCCTAAAGCCGGACCTAGTCTTGTGATATCCTAGTCTGCTGTAATAGCAAGTGTTCAGGCCAGCCCTAAAGCCGGACCTAGTCTTGGGAAGTCTCCAACACTTCGCTTCCCTACGACACTTTCTGATGAGGGACTACTTTTTCATCGTCCGACTGGCTAAGCTGTTAGAGCACTTGCCTCTCGCGGCACAGTTGCTGTGTTCTAGGATTGGAACATGGTTGCGTCGCGCTCCAGTCTACCCAGCTGTAAATGGGTACCTGAATCTTGAGTTAGGCAAGGTAAAAAGACAGTCAGGACGGAAACTAATCACCCCACTTCATAAAGCTGGAAGTGATTTGGTGAATTTTCTAACACTTCACTCCCATACGACAATGTCAACTATGGGATTATTTGTACCTTTCTTCTCTTTTTTTTTTTTTTTCATTTAAAAAAAATCGTATCCAACTTTCAATTTTGTTTGTTGAATACCCTTATCTAGCTGTCACTTTCACTTGACCTTAACTGGTGACGGTTTAAAAACAGGATTTTGTAATCTCGTGCAGTTATAAATAGAACACACTATCCCTTTTTATCTGATAGTCACGTCAACTTAGTGCAGTGATTGACGTGTATGCTGGAACAGGTAAATATGGCAGAGCAAAGAAAGCAATAGATAAGGGCGGATCATAGTGTAAAGAAAGCACAACTAAAGAGGTAGATTTGAATGTAGAGAGTTTAAGGAACTGTAAAATTATTTTGATTCTGAAGTAGATCTGTTCGTTAATTCTGCAGCATGCCGGTGAATGTTTTTATAATTGTACAGAATAAATCAGTTTGAAATGATACGGATCGACATACGACAAACTATTATCGTGAATAAATAAATCCAATTTTTCGATTAGACATTTTGAGAAAAGCTGGACTGGATAACATTTCCTCTGATCAGTGGTTCCCAAAGTGTGGTATGCTTTACCCCCGGGTGAATGCGAAAGTGGTTCAAGTGGTTTTTTTTTTTTTTAGCTGCAGAAAACGATTAAAATCTAATTATATGAGAATGGTGTACTGTAGAAATACACGCATGGTTATTTACAAGTTTACGTTGCGTTCTTGCTTTTTGGGTCGTCCACATATGACGTCACGTAGTGAGAGGAGGAGAGGGGGAGGGATCCAACATTTTGTGACGAAGTGTGATGATATGGGGAGGGGGTTTTAAAGAAATGTGACGTGACACAAAAATACAAGAGATGATCGCTTGTTCCATAAATGATGTCTGAACTAAATAGATTTTGTTCTCTTTTCTCTACTTTTATCCGAAATAGTAGACAACTCCCTCGTGGACGACTTATCTTCTATACACTAACATAATTACCGATGTATGTTACGTCGGTCGGTCTCACTCAAAATAGTTACTCGCACCAGAAAAAAAAAGTGCGCAAAGCACGGCGTGAAACTTGCGCGGCGTGGGTGTTATATAAAACAAATACTTTGGTTTTATTTTTATTTTTTTTTTTACTCTTTCACGAAATTAGTAGCGCTTGACAAAGAAAAAGTGCGTAAAAATCTAAAACAACATAATTCTCGCCGTGTGTACGTTGGTCACAGCTGAGGAATGCAACCGTGTTGAAAAATTATATTGTTTCCATTATATATACTCTCCCGAAAATAGTTACAATCAACTAAGAAAAGCGTTCAAATGATGGTGTTCATGAACAGATTGATTACACTGTATAATGGAAAGAAACCAAAAACACTCTAAGAATGTACTTCTATCTGCTCATCCGGGAACGGAAACAGCACACTATAATTAAAAACCCGTCAAGTTATATATATATATATAAGGAATATGGAAAATTTGTATCGCTGGTCTATCAGTTGAAAAAATTGTTAACGGTTCAAACATGGCTAGCGACCACTTTAATGTTATGCATGTGTTTACTAGACAGTCCCTGTGCTTGAATCCCCAGGATAAGTAAAATAGAGAGATAGACCATAAATACACGGAGAAAAGAGCTGGAGACAGAACGGGATGGGACCAAGAAGACACAGAAAGACTTTGAATGGATGGCACGTGACAGGAAAACTTGGCATGACGTTTGTTCAGGACCAGTGCTTGAAGGCTATTGATGATACTGACGATGATAATCTTTACATTCTCTTCTATACAGATGCTGTATCTGTCTGGCCTCCAGGAATTTGTCCTCACTGTCTATTAATTGTCCATGACTCACTTCCATAAGTCAAATCTAGGATCACCATTTACTAAATGTCTGCATCGTTTCTCTACGTGTAACACGCCCTTCGTGACGCGCGTGATTTCTTTTTTTTTTTTTTTTTTTTGTTAAATGCACCATGTATATACCTCATACGAGCAGTGGCGTAACTTAAGCTGTGGGGAATGCCGAAACGGGGCGAAACTGTCAATAGAAAAAAAATTCTCGTAATTCATGTTTTAATCAATTCACTGTTGACACCAAAAGGGAAGTAATTTCAATAATTAGAGTGACCAGTGTAGATCACAGGGATCTACGAAGAGACAAAGAAAGAATATAAATACTGCACACTCAAGCATGTCGTACATCCTTTCATGTTCGTTCCCTATGGAGCATGGAACCAGTACAGCTGTCCCCTTTATAGGCAGCCTGTGCAACGTATTCAAATGCGCTTGTTGTTGTGGTTTCTGTAGCAATTTGTTCTACATGATGAGGTTGCCAGTCTCATGCTTAACTTCATATTAGTTGCCTTGTACGACATGCATGAGGGGGAAGTAGTCCTATTCTGTCTATGTATCACGAGAGACCACTCTGGAACAACGCGGGGGCCATGTTGTACAAGGCGATTTATATGGTGGTGTGCGTGGGAATGGCACCTCATCACTACGAAAAGGCATTTGACAGTGTAGACAGAGAATCACTTTGGAAATTGATGAGGCATTATGGAGTTCCCATGAAGATCATTAACTTAATAAAGAAGACCCATGAAGACATGACATGCAGAGTTCTTCATGAAGGACAACTTACAGAACCGTTTAGGATTAGAACGGGAGTGAGACAGGGATGCCTCTTGTCTCCATTTCTTTTCTTACTAGCAATATATTAGTTTATGAAAACATCGGCACCTCATCAGGTAAGATAAATTGACACATTAACCACCACTGCAGAAGTATGTAACTGTTTGGTGCAAGCTTCTTGCAAGAGGAGTAGCTACAATGGTGGCTTCATGTTCCGCAAGGAACACCATGGAAAACGATTTTTTCTTCCACAACTTTATTCACATTCCATGGAAATTTACAAAGACATGTGCATTTAAACATCACTATATATATATAAAATCCCAGCTTTTTCGGTCACTAACGCTAAGGGATGCAACTTTGGTTGAAAGTTAGACATTAATTGTATTGTTTCCATTATATGTACTCTCCCGAAAATAGTAACACTCGACAAAGAAAAGTGCGCAAATGACGGTCTGGACACTCACTGCAGATACGGAGCGAAGGATTCAGGCTTTCGAGTATAAATATTATAGAAGAATTTTGCGTATTTGCTATAAAGAGCACAAAACAAATGTCTATGTCAGAGAGATAATAAACACGTATGCAGGCCACCAAGAACCACTTTTGTTAGTAGTGAATCGTCGAAAGCTTGCCTGGTTTGGGCATGTAACTCGTCATGACTCTCTTTCGAAAACGATCCTCCAGGGAACAGTCGAAGGTAAACGGAGAAGAGGAAGGCAAAGAAAATCCTGGGCTGATAACATCAAAGAATGGGCAGGGCACGGTTTTTCCACACTTGTACGCATTGCTGAGGATAGAGAGCAGTGGAGGACCCTGTCTGCTGATGCTTCCACCATAGCACCCCTACGACCCATGACGGGTCACGGGTTGAGATGATGAGATGAGTGTTAATAAAATAAGAAGGGAAAAAATGGGATCAAGAAACCACACACCTCTTTCAATTAATTAGTTAATAGAAGTAGAATTAACTTGTGATTTACACTTTAAAAAAAAAAAAAATTGCCTCGTTTTGATTTACACGTTCGTTCGTTTGTCTACTATGTTGCTGTTATACCCTGTTCAACCTGAAAATTGGTTATAATTGGGGTATATTGTGCGTTAGGTTCTTCTATGCTAGTCGATTGTTAGTCCTGAAAAGGACTGGTCCTAAAAAGGACCACTAGCTGGCTGTCTGTATTCCTCTTTGTTGCTTGTCTGTTCGTGGTGCTGTGGCGTGTTTCACTGTCTGGCTTGTGTGGTTCTGGTGGTTTTTGCCCTCCTCTTTTTCTGATTCTTGTGTCTTCCTTTTCTCCTGTATCTGAAAGCGCTTTTTCTATGATTGCTGGGAGTAGTCTTTCTAGTGTTTCCTCGATGACTTCTTCGTCTGATTGGTCGTTCGTTTTTGTTTCCCGTGTGTTAGATGTAATTTCCTCTACGGCTCTTCGTTCTGCTTCTATTTTTTTGAGTATTTCTTTGTTTTCTTCTTTCAGCTCTGTCAGCTTCTTGACCTCTGCTTCTACCTGCTGCTGAATTTTTTTCATGTTTTCCATCATATTTCTAACGCTCTGTAAGTCTATCACGTCTTCACCACTGTCGGTTTTATCTTCGGGAGTCTGCCTGCTTCTGCTCTCGCCCTGGAGTTTTAGTTTTATTTCTTTGACTTCAGCGGTCAGCTGATGTAGCTGTCTTCTTTCTGTTGTGCGCTGTCTGTTCGCGACCTCTACTGTCACTCTATGTTTTGCCTCTCTGAAGGGGATGTTTTTGGAAACCGCTTCCTTCAGTATGCTCTTTGTTTCCTGGAACATAGGGCAGCCTCGGTACCTTGCCCCATGGTTTCCGAGGCAGTTTGCACAGGTACGGTTTGTGTTAATCGCTTTGTAATTGTGGTCCTCCTTCGCCCTGGGGCAGTCGCCATATTGGTGGCTTCCCGCGCAATATCGACAGACTGCATCTCTCCTGCATGTTTTCTTGGCGTGGGAAAATTGCTGGCAGTTGAAACACTGCATGACCGGAGGGATATAGGCTTCTGTTCTTTTTGATGTATCTTTGAGTGTCAGTCTTTCAGGTCTTGTCACTCCTTCAATAGTTACTACCACCAGATTGGTATCTTTTTTATTCCATGTCTTTAACCTTTCGACTAGTATGATTTGAGCATTTGTGTTTTCAGTTTGTAGGCAACTTTGGACTTCGTTTGCGGACCATCTGGTATCCACCCCTCTTATTACCAACTTCTTTGTTGTCTTGCCGGTCTCCATCACTACTTTTATCTGGTGGGGCACCATGAATTCTTTCGGTCCGGACTCCAGTTCTGTCATCAGCGAAGTTGTTTCATCCGTGCTATTGAGAGAAAGCATGACTCCCTTTTCGTGCCTCCCTACTTTCGCAATGCCTCTCCTGCCAGTTATTACCTCGAGGATCCCGATCACTTTATCGTCGGGTAGGGCCCTGAGTGAGGCCTCACCTCCCGACATCTGGGTGATCTTAACAATCCTCTCCTGTAGTGCCTTGTGAGAACCGGCATTGCTTGGCTTGCGCAGGTGACACGCTCTGATTTCCGTCTGCGTTAGAGTGTGTGGGACGGTCTCACGTTCTGTTTTGTTGACTGCTTCTGATCACCTTCTGTGGTTGTTGCCTGATCACTACACAATGGAGCCTCTACTATGACGTCTTGCTTTGGTGGTGATTTTATCGTCTTCGGAGTTTGGCCTGGGGTAGCCACAGCTGTCGACTTGGCATCGTGTGGTGGTGGCTTCGGGGATGTTTTCTGCGTCGTAGGTGATGTAGATTTCCGACCTTTTTCTATATTTTGGATTGTCATCGGAGTTTGGTGCAGCTTCTCTGAGGTAGACAAGGTTTCTGCTGTCGATTCGGGTACGTATGGTGGTGGTCACATGGTTATAAGCTCCTGTCTTCTTTTGTCTCTTCTTTCCTGCATCTGTTGTAACGATCTCATCATGTCTTCAAGTTCAGGGTCTTCATCATCTAGGCCAGGGACGTTTGCATCTGCCCCCTCCTCAGCCTCGCCAGGAGTCGGGCCGACACACGTCACAGCTAACTCCGTCGTCGTGTCAAGAGTTGCATTATTCGGCTTTTGAGAAGGACCGGTCCCGGCACGAGTACTTGGGGCAGTCTTGCTCTCTGGCTGTCTGTTTATGGTTTGGTAATACTCCTGGTTGTTGTTCGGAGCTGCTGTATACCTTCCTCTTCTTGGATCTTGGTTTATTTCGGACCATTTTGACTATATTGCGATCGCTGCGTACGTCCTGAAAAAGACGCTGGTTATAGTGGTCTTGAAAAAGGGGAAAATGCAGTTGTACTCAACGTTTGATTAACACTTTTGTTGTTGTTGTTTTCGTCTACTATGTTGCTGTAATACCCTGTTCAACCTGAAAGTTGGTTATAATTGGGGTATATTGTGTGTTAGATTCTTCGGTGCTAGTCGTCTGTTAGTCCTGAAAAGGACTGGTCCTGAAAAGGACCACTAGCTGCTTGTCTGGTTTCCTCTTCGTTGCTTGTTGGTCGTGGTGTGTTCATTTCCTGCCTTCCTATCTGTCCTGTGTCGTTTTGTTAGTTTTTGCTTTCCTCGTTTCTGTTTCTCTTGTCTTCCTGCTTTCCTGTATCTGTAATAGTGCTTTTTCTATTATTGCTGGTAGAAGTTTTTCAAGTGTTTCTTCGATGACTTCCTCGTCTGATTGTTCGTTTGTTTTGGTCGCTCTTGTGTTTGATGTCATTTCCTCAATGGCTCTTCGCTCTGTTTCGATTCTCTTGAGGATTGTGGAGTTTTCTTCCTTCAGTTCTGTCAGCCTCTTGACATCTGTTTCTATCTGCTGCTGAATTCTTTTCATTTCTTCCATCATATCTTTGACGCTCTGTAGATCTATTACGTCTTCACCACTGTCGGTTGGTTCTTCGGGAGCCTGCTTGCTTCTGTTTACGACCTGTAGTTTCATTTCTTTGACTTCAGCGGTCAGCTTGTGTAACTGTCGTCTATCTATTATGCGCTGTTTTTCTGCACCATCCGCAGCCACTCTGTGTTTTGCCTCCTTGAAGGGGATGTTTTTGGACACGGCCTCCTTCAAGATGCTCTTTGTTTCCTGAAACACAGGGCAGCCTCGGTACCTTGCCCCGTGGTTTCCATGGCAGTTTGCACAGGTACGGTTTGCATTAATTGATTTGTAGTTGTGGTCTTCCTTCGCCCTGGGGCAGTCGCCATATTGGTGGTTTCCCGCGCAATATCGGCAGACAGCGTCTCTCCTGCATGTTTTCTTGGTGTGTGAAAACTGTTGGCAGTTAGAGCACTGCATGACCGGAGGTATATATGGTTCTGTCCTTTTTGTTGATGTTTCGAGCGTCAGTCTCTCGGGTCTTGTCGATCCTTCTACCGTAACTATCATCAGGTTGGTATCTTTCTTGGCCCAGGTTTTTAGCCTTTCGACCTGCGTGATTTTTAGATTTGCGTTTTCAGCTTGAAGGCGTCTGTGGACCTCGCCTTCGGAACATCTGGTATCCACCCCTCTGATGACCAACTTCTTTGTTGTCTTGTACTTTTCCATCACCACTTTAATTGGTGGGGCAACTGGATTTCCTTTGGACCGGATTCCAGTTCGATCATCAGCGAGGTTGTTTTGTCTGTGTTGTTTAGCGAAAGCACGACTCCTTTTTCGTGCCTCCCTACTTTGGCGATACCTCTCCGTCCAGTTATCACCTCCAGGATGTTGATCACTTTGTTGTCGGGTAGGGCCCTGAGTGAGGCCTCACTTCCTGACGTCTGAGTGATCTTAACAATCCTCTCCTGTATCGTTTCTGAGTTGTTTGTCTTTTTAGTGTTTGGTCTTTGTTTCCTTCTACAGGCTTGGTTCGAATCTTGTTCCTGTTCTTTGTTATACGGTGTCATATCTTGCGTCTGAGCCCTTGAGTTGTCAGCTGTTGTTTCCTCAGGACTAGGAATGGTAGCTTGCTTCTCGGTGGTATCGATGTCCAGCACGCCTGGGGCTACTTCTACTATCGCTTCTTGAAGAGCGAGCCTAAGGGACTCGTCTCCGTCTTCAATTCTTCGAAGTGCATCTAATATGGTCTCTGCGATATCTTCCTCTTGTACCTGTCTGTGTTGAGGAGCTGTCTCTATCACTTCTTTCATAATGCTAGCAGGTGGGTCTGCTGTCATATCGGCATCGTGTGGTGGTGTCATCGTTGTCTGGTGCAGCTTCTCTGTGGTAGACCGGGTTTCTGCTGACGAGTCGGGTACGTATGGTGGTGGCAGCATGGATCAAAGCTCCTGTTTTCTTTTCTCTATTCTTTCCGTCGTACGCTCCAGCTGTCGTAACGCTCTCATTATTTCTTTATGTTCTGGATCTTCTTCATCTAGGCAAGGAGTCGGGCCACTCAGACGTTCAGTCGGGTCGACGCACGTCACAGCTAACTCCGTCGTGTCAGGAGTTATAGAAGGGCCGGTCCCGGCACAAGTTCTTGGGGCAGTCTTGCTCTCTGGCTGTCTGTCATTGTTGCTTGTGGTATTGTGATTACCCTGGCTGTTCTGCGCTAATGGGCTGGTGTAGACCTTCCTCTTTTTAGCGTGTGGTTTATGTCTGGTCATTTTGACGATAACGCGATCTTTTCTCGAGTAGTGGCGTCCTGAGAAGGACGTTGGTGTCTTGCTGCTATCGGACGGTGAGCTGGTGCCTGTATCGTTGAACGGTTGATGCATTAACACTTTTGCCCACTATTCAAACTATACTTTATAATTCTCTAAGAACCTTCAACCCGTTCCAAAATTTTTGTTGCAGACTAAAAATTATATAACAGTCGAGCGCTTTTGGCCTTTGCATTAAACTGCACGTTTAATATAGCACTAAATGTTCTTTACTTTATTTTAAATAATAAATATAAAACATATAGTAAAGTGACAAAATATGTAAAATATATTTTAATGTTATTATGTTTTTCCAGTTTAATTGTTTCCCTTTGACAAAGAATAAATTACTTCCTGTTACGGTATATGATATTAACGCCGTCTGCTAAAGGTTATCGGACGTGCAATTGTAAAGGTTAAGGCATTTAATATATTGCGATAGATGTTTCAATTATTGAACGCTCCATACACGATCGATTATGACGTGTATAGCGTTGTTTGGGTCACAGTCGGTAACTAGGAAACGCTACCCTTTGTTACTTGACCGCCAAGCTGAATAGCTGCGTTTTTCTAACCTTCCAATTCAATGGCATGATATAGCCATTTATATGTGCATTTATGATGGACCAGGGTCAGTCCCAGAACTCTACATGAGAGGAAACTTATGGAGGTTAGTGATTAACTAAATCCTTGGAAGGAGAAAGATAATCGTCTACTTTATACGAAGTAAATAGACTCACAGTCTCACTGTCGGCAGGTAGCCATTCTATCTGCTCGTGCATATAGCTGTGATGTTCTGACGACAATTACTGCATTGTATCCTTAAACGGACATTGACACGTAAAACAGCAGTCTACGCTATTGATTGATTGATGCATGTACCTCATGTGTGAATTGAACTGTTTATGTATGTGTGTAATCCATATTAAATTGTGAAGGACTCGAACCGGAGGCATTATTGATTGAATCACGTTACACCATTCAATCTTATGAATTATGCATTTTATATCAAGTTGCTGAGTTAATAAGATGAACAGTTGTTTACATCTTGATGCCAAGTTCAGACATTACGACAAACCAAAAATGAGGTTCACCCCATTCGCGTACGAATATTAGCACGATCAGAATTCAAGCAACACAACCAGTAACCACACACGAAAGTCCTTCAACAAAAGTGGCGGCCGAATGCGGGGAACGACAGAAAAAAAGAAACAAACTTCTGTTCCTTACGCACAGATTAACCATAATATTTACGATCAAGTTTCGATCACATGACCATTACGAAGCTGACGTGACGCACGTGATCATGAATAGCAACATGACGTCACTGTTGCATTGTCGCCGTGAAGAAGACATTTTTTCAACGCCTTTCTAGTTCGCTTCAAATTTATCAAGATGCACAAGATGGACTACCGTTGCCTGCCCATCAGGAGCAGACAGTCAAAGGCACAGGCCTAGCTGTTGACGACCTCTAGCACTGATATAAGCAACGGAAAAGATAAGTCTAGGTGTTTTTAACTGTTGTTATTGCAAACAGTGCTAACTGAGTCCATGCCCTCTGCCTACATCGGCATGTTTTTACCTATGTTTAATGTACTTTTTGTTGTCTTAATGTGTTGTTAATTCGTGGGAGGTAGGGAGGATGAACCGAAATTAGATTCTGTGGCTCTCACGATGCCTGAATTGATTTCGGTCGTTTCTTAGGGCAGTTAAACGATTGCACTTTTGGAAGCCCCATTGAGGTTTGCCATTGGACTATCTGTCCAAATCTGCTGTCGTTTGACGATTTGTGTTAGCTGTACCGTTCCGTAGATAACTGGTGTATTTTATTCGTACTCAGTTAACAATTTTATTCAGTTTTGTATCATGTTCGTTAACTATTTCGTCCAGACTACTCTCACTATAATTTATTTTATGATTGTTAAATGTTCGTCCGTTATGAGTCCTGTGATGTCATCATTTTTTGCAGTCATTTTTTTTTTGTGTACTTTGAATATTAAGTTGACCTCGGGTCAGACCTTGACCCTTCATTTGGCTTGTGACACTTCCGCTTGTTTTATTTAGTTCATAAATTCATTTTTAATTGTGAAAATGTCTTGTTTGCGTCTTAACATTGTTTGTACCCTTTAGTTGCATCATTGTTTTGTTTGTCCTCATGATATATATTAAATACTACATTAATAATATGATATTATATGCAATAATACACTTGTAATTTAATTTAATTAATTTTTTCTGATATTTAAGGTTAATATGGGACATTGCATAATTATGCAGTGATAGTCCAAGAAAGTAGCACTACAATTTATAAGAGATGCCTAGGGCATAATAATATATTATATATATTGACCAAATAAAATAATCTTATAGTCTACCTTTGAGGTAATAAACCCATTGTATATTATTTAATATACTTTTCTGGTACTAAGAGAGTGACTTAGTACATTGAACAATATAATTACTAGGAATCATACCCAACATTATTGGATATTAAGATTAATTGTGTGAAGTAATTACATAATAGTTAACAGATATCATAACTATTTATGATATAGTATTATTTAGATACAATATTGTTACAAAATATTGTCTATTAGTTGAACTTAGACATTAGAGTTCAGTACTATTGTGATTATTTATATTGAATATTTCTAAGTTGAGTAAGTATAATAATTACTCTGAAACTACTATTGACTATTTTAATCAGTAATTATCAATAATTACTTACAGATAAAAGTCAAAATGCTTACTATAGACCATTTCGTTAAAATTGGTAGGGAATATGGTTATAAATCTCAAGAACTTCGTCAGTTTGCTGAGGCAGAACTGGAAAAACATGAAAGAAAAGAAGCAGAGAAAAAGGCTGCATTAAAGAAAGAGGAAGAGGAACAAAAGGCTGCATTAAAGAAAGAGGAAGCAGAACGTGAGATGAAGCAAATTGCCAAGGAAAATAGATTAAGAGAAATTGCTCAACAGGAAGAAGAGAATAAATTGAAACGAGAGGAAATTATTTTACAACAAGAAATGGAATTGGCGCGTATCAAATTGGAGACAGCAAAATTACAAGCACAAAGTGCTGATGCAAACCAGAATAATAACGCACAAAATGGATCATCATCCAGCCAAACTAAACATTTCTATAACTTTAAATTACCCACTCTCAACTTAAACGTGGACGACCTTTCATCGTTCCTGTCACGTTTTGAACAGACTTGCAAAACAAACCATTTGCCTGAAGAGTCATGGGTACTCAAGTTAAATGAATTCTTGGTTGGAGAACCATTGACGGCTTCTCAAAATGCTGACCCATCAATAGCAAATAACTACGGTGCTATTAAGTCCTTGCTTTTACGAAGGTTTCACCTGGACGAGGAACACTGTAGGTTGAAATTTAAGGGAATTTTACCTGAATCTCCAAAAGATTTTGCAGGATTCATTGCGAACATACGCAATACATTTAATAGATGGGTTGAACTGGCAGAAGTCAACAAATCATACGACAAATTAGTTGATTTACTACTACGGGATAAGGTATTATCTTCGGTTAGCCAGCCATTTTTTGCATATTTGCAGGAGCGTAAACCAGGTACTATGGACGAGTTAGAAAAAATTTCTTTAAACTACTGTTCGGCACATCCGAATGCAACCATTTCTAACTCCTCATTAAGAGAACCTCTACCTGTGGCGTCTAATATGGCCTACAATCATAATAACAAACAAAGACATCACAGTGTAGACAGAAGCAGGTTCCAAAGAAATCACAATGTTAACTTTCAGAAGGGACATAATAATGATTTCAACAATAAAAATGAGTTCAACAGAGGTAGATCACGAGATAGAAATTATTCACCTCAAACAAACTACCACAATGGTCAACATAACACTAATTATAATCGATCACATACTCCCAATAATAATAGTAACTGGAATGGTAATAATCATGGCTCGAGACATCGAGATAATAGTTACTATAGAGGACGACGAGATAATTCTAACAATTATACTCGGAATCGATCTCATTCTCGGGGATCATCTCATTACAACCATAATACAGGGGCGGCAGTTACAAATAATACTACCCCTATAGCTCAGGTCCCACTTGACAATAATACAACACAGTCTTCTGCTGCATGTTTTGCTATTAATTATAATGTGGCAAATAGTTGCCAAGATTGTAATACTATTTTTCAGAAGGCCAAGGAAACGGTGCTGAATTGTGGACACCTTCATACAGCAGTTGGTCTTTCAGCGAACGATGGCAAGGGTACCCTGATGTTCAATAGAGGATTAGTCAATGGTACGGTGGTCTCAGTTTTAAAAGACTCTGGATCAACAACCATTGGAGTTCGGCAGTCTTTGGTACATCCTAGCTATGCAACAGGGGACTATGTCCGTTGCATGACATTCGGGGGTACTATTGAGTACTACCCCACTGCCATAGTACATGTTAATACACCATTTTTTTTCAGGTAATGTCAAGGTGTGCATGCTACAGAATCCATCAGCTGATCTTACATTAGGACGCATACATGGGAGTAAAGATTGCACTCCTAAAGAAATTAATGATTGGGAGAAAAAAATTTGCATTCTTTTAGCAACGCTAACGCTGTTGTTGATATGGCTACACTTCGTGCCAACAACATAAATACATGTGGCACAGCAGTTTCCAACTTCACTCTCAGTACTATCCTGGAAATTGATGAAGATGATAGATCTATTGGACAACATACTAAGGATATAACTGATCCTAATAAAACTGTTGACGTTGTCAACATTGACAAAAACATTATGAGGAAGAATAATAGGTTAAATAATAATGCTGGACTTAAAAGGAAACATAAAGTTAACACAAATAATTATGATGAAAAAGTTTTTACTTTGCCCAGCAAAGACATGTCTACGACATGTAGGAAACTTAATACCTTTGGTGATGATAGGTATCATCCTCAGTCCAGTCAGGATGATACGACATCCAACAGAAAGACAATGTCGGTGTTGAAAGGGAAGGTTAATTCTTTGACAAAGAATACATATCATCATTGTCCACTATTTCGTGACAATGATACTACATATATTGGGAAAAGTGCGTATTCTCGCACAGTGTTAGTGCGAAATCTGCCGCAGGATACTACCTGGCAGGCACTTAGAATTTTTTTTGATTATACAGCAAACGTTAAGTTTGTTCGTCTTCTGCCATCATGCAATGGGCAGAATAGACAGGCGATGGTTACATTTCGTAACAATCGAGACGCTCGTTGGGTAATCGAGCGTGATAATGGTGTTTATTTTCATCACCGTTATCTAAAGTTACAATTAGTACATGATTCTGCGCCACGCAGATAATGGTGTACGCTCACCCTTTTGTCTTATTTCTTGATGACTCAGCTCTAGTCAGTCATCATTTCTTTTCCTTATTGGTCATTTATTCTTATACGTCTTAGATATCAAGGGACACAAAAAGATATTTCATATTAACATGCTCAAGCAATTTCATACACGTCCTGAACACTTACAGTCAATTTTTCATGAACTAGATGACAACACAGTATCTACTTGTTATTATTATTCTAACTTATCTGTCATCCAGGAAGAAGAATCTTCTTTTCCTGAGGTACAGTTACCGTTACCGGTACCAGTAGTTCAACCTACTGAATCTTGGCGGGATGTAACCATCTCTTCAACGGTTACACCGCAACAGCGTCTACAGATTGCTAATCTATTACAATCTTATCCAGATGTATTGACCGACGTCCCGGGTCGCACATCGGCTATCAGTCATGACATTACTCTCAATGATGATACACCTATTCGTGTACATCCCTATTCTGTTCCTTTACATTTCCTTGCTAAAACTACTAAGGAACTTGAACAGATGTTGTCTCTGGGAATCATTGAGACTAGTAATTCGCCATTCTCTTCTCCATTAGTGATTGTCCGGAAGAAGGACAATAACATCAGACTATGTGTTGATTATAGAAAATTAAATGCTAAGACTATAGTTGACAGCGAACCACATCCACTTATCGACGACTTACTGCCACGTCTATCCAACGCAACTATATTTAGTAAGATAGACTTAACTAAAGGTTATTGGCAGATACCACTGACCGAAAAGGCTAAGTACTACACCGCATTTTCCACTCCACAAGGTCTATACCAGTGGAATGTGATGCCTTTTGGGCTTGTTAATGCGCCAGCTACCTTCATTCGCCTGATGCGACAAATTTTATCAGGTAGACCAGACGTTATTACATATATTGACGACATATGCTTGTTTAGTTCGTCGTTTGAGGAACATGTTTCGGGACTTAGATATGTTTTCGACACTCTAAGGAATTATCATCTAACTGCTAAACCTACAAAGGTGCAAATCGCGTGTAATGAGATAACCTTTTTGGGACATATCATTGGATCGGGATATATCCGAACGTTAC
Organism: Oreohelix idahoensis; assembly: GCA_024509875.1. NCBI lineage: Eukaryota > Metazoa > Mollusca > Gastropoda > Stylommatophora > Oreohelicidae > Oreohelix > Oreohelix idahoensis. Next base: position 171,747 of record JAMPIV010000222.1, read on the forward strand.
CTAGTACAGTCTCCAAAATTCTAAACATAGCAGTTCCTCAGACGAAGAAACAGGTCAGGAGTTTGTTAGGACTTGTTCAATATTACAGTAGATTCATACCAAACTTGTCATCCATCACGGCTGTATTGTCTTCATTGTTAAAGAAAGACATGCCGGTGAAGGTGACATGGACTGGTACATGCAATGAAACTTTCAACAAAATTATAAATTTGTTCTCGCATGAACCAATTTTGAGACTTCCCGATGCTTCCAAAAGATTTTTCTTACGAACAGATGCTAGTAACTACGGCATTGGTGCATGCCTGCTCCAGAGCCATGATGGCATTCTACATCCTACCTTATATATATCAAGAAAGCTAAAGCCGGCGGAGACAGTGTATTCCACAGTGGACAAGGAACTTTTGTCAGTGATATGGGCAATAACTGAACTTGAAAAGTTTTTGCTTGGTGCTCCCTTCGCCATACAGACGGACCAACGTGCTGTAGCATCTTTGCGTCGATCTAATCATAAGAGCCAAAAGCTCGCCAGGTGTGCGGTCATCCTGCGGCCATTTGAGTTCTCCATTGGGCATGTTCCTGGCACTGAAAACGTTGTGGCGGATGCGTTGTCACGTAATCCTATTGACGACGGGTGGTCAACATTGACATTCCTAAAACATATCAACTATAAGGGAACTAACCTTGCCTTCAATTTAAACTTTATAAACACTATATGCATCACAGAATTGAACTAAAAGACAATCAAGGTATACATATTGACATTGACACTTCGTCTAACGTCCATACACGATATATGAATATTCGTTGAACAATCATGGAACAATATCTGACGACAAGTCGAACTTATTATCCTATGTGCACTTAATTCTTGGATGCTGGGATAAATGACATTTCTTTCCAACGTAAACGTTTGAACATTTTTGCCTAAAAGAATTCATCAGGATCAAGACTACGGATGGATCATCATATCCTATACTAATTAATTAGTTAACTTAACTTCTTAATTGAATTATTATCAATAAAATGAAATGTGAGAAAAAAAAATGAAATGAAAGAACAAAAAAAGAGAACGAAATATAAAAAAGAAGAAATTATGAAAAGAGAAAATAAATCTCACACAAGTATTAGATTAATATTTTTTTTTTAATGTACCTATACATTATTTAGTTAGTTAAATTAGATAGTTATTATTCACTAACACTTAACACACACAATTAAGTTAAACTTATATTCGAATTTCTTTCTATTTCTTCTCACTTATTTTGTCTTTTCTTCTCTCATAACATCGCGTTACATTAGAACCTTAATAATTTAACTCTTAGTTTAATTAATTAATTTAATTTTAATTAGTCAAATTAATTCCTATATGACATACTAATACGACAGACCTTACTTTAATTTAATTCTATCATTCACTGTTAACATTGGACATTTTATTTAGTTGATATAATAATATGTATAATATTGATATATAATGTGATTAATGTTAGATGACTATGACAAATAGTTAGTTGACATGACCGCGACACGGTTCTACTCAGAACATCGTCGGCCATATGTCACGATTGTGTTAAATTTTTTTTTTTGAAAAATTGTTAAGTCGGATAGATCTTGAAAAAAAATCTATCGATTTTTTTTTTCCCCGGTGTACAGGGAATTGTTACGGTATATGATATTAACGCCGTCTGCTAAAGGTTATCGGACGTGCAATTGTAAAGGTTAAGGCATTTAATATATTGCGATAGATGTTTCAATTATTGAACGCTCCATACACGATCGATTATGACGTGTATAGCGTTGTTTGGGTCACAGTCGGTAACTAGGAAACGCTACCCTTTGTTACTTGACCGCCAAGCTGAATAGCTGCGTTTTTCTAACCTTCCAATTCAATGGCATGATATAGCCATTTATATGTGCATTTATGATGGACCAGGGTCAGTCCCAGAACTCTACATGAGAGGAAACTTATGGAGGTTAGTGATTAACTAAATCCTTGGAAGGAGAAAGATAATCGTCTACTTTATACGAAGTAATTAGACTCACAGTCTCACTGTCGGCAGGTAGCCATTCTATCTGCGCGTGCATATAGCTGTGATGTTCTGACGACAATTACTGCATTGTATCCTTAAACGGACATTGACACGTAAAACAGCAGTCTACGCTATTGATTGACTGATGCATGTACCTCATGTGTGAATTGAACTGTTTATGTATGTGTGTAATCCATATTAAATTGTGAAGGACTCGAACCGGAGGCATTATTGATTGAATCACGTTACACCATTCAATCTTATGAATTATGCATTTTATATCAAGTTGCTGAGTTAATAAGATGAACAGTTGTTTACATCTTGATGCCAAGTTCAGACATTACGACAAACCAAAAATGAGGTTCACCCCATTCGCGTACGAATATTAGCACGATCAGAATTCAAGCAACACAACCAGTAACCACACACGAAAGTCCTTCAACACTTCCCTTGAAAAAAAAAGCCCAATAATTTTTTATTCCCTTTTGACAGGTAATGTGATAAATTACATCTCTTAAAAAAATAAAAAAAAAGCCAATTTCGCTTTTTTTTTTTTTTTAAACTCATTCAGAATCAACAAAATGAGTTTTCCAGTCTTCTAAATGTGCTACAGAGGCGGAAATGTTAAAATGTTTGGATTTCTTTCCATCATTGTGCTAATTACCTCCCGTGCAGCTGGTAAAATCAAGTTTTCTCCAATGTTGTGAGGTTTACCACATTTCGCAATCATGTGTGCAATTTTGTAAGACACAATGAGATCTTTATCATTGTGATTATACATTTTCTTAAACATACTAGTGATAGTGTTGCGGCTTTCAAACTTTTGTTTTAAAATCTGGAAGTAAGAAATATCTTTGCCAACTTTATCTGAGTGTTTCTTGGTAAAATGATCGCTAAGAAGTGACGGTTTCATTGCTTCGTTAGAAAACACTTGCTGGCACAGCAAACACATTGGTAATTGTTCATTTACGGCCGAAGATACTAAACCGAATTTCAAATATTCAACTGAATATTGTCGACACTTTCTCTTTTCTGCTGACATATTGAAAATTTTAGTATAATATCACTGCACATACATATACACCTCGTAAAGCCTCAAAACTAACTGAGTTTAATTCTCTACACTCGAAATATAAAAAGATGCATTAAAACTAAGCTACAACTGCCGACAACGTCTCTGTTGCGGAAAGGTATTTACGGTGCACTCGCATCAAAGAGTTGAACACAAAGGTCACACACAGTTCTGTGTAGTGCTGTGACTGTAACGTCAACCTCGCTAAACAAAGAGGGTTTTTTGGCAGGCACACGTGATTGTGTGGGGAATGTTTTGGGAGGGAGTCGTGCTGTGGAAGAGGACAGAGTAGGGAAGGGGCTGTGATGTGTTCACGGGCTAACCAATGTTTGACTGGAATGTGTTTCCATAAGAAAATATGTGTCGAGAGTGGAAAGAGAAGGTTAGTTTGGGTGTGTCGAGAGGCTAACGAATGATTCGAGTGTTGAAGGGACATAAATCTCTGCCTACTGCCTCCTGACAATGGTAACATCCCAGGTACTAAAATTTTGTGTTTGGAATCCTTGAAACACTCCATGGGACGCTGGGCAAATAAAAACTATAGTGTTATAAGCTATGTGAAGGGGAATATCTTTTGTAATTGTTTCATATTGATTCTTGTAAAAATGTACACAACGCCCCCTGAATGGAAGTAGCGACCTCCAATCGTTGCGAACCATCAGAACGCCCCCAGACATCTTGAAAACGCCCCCCGAGGGGGCGGTACCGCCCCCATTGAGAAACACTGGTTTAGACTTAATATCTATTTAATTTTGTTCAACATATATTGGCGACTTCTACTCCCTTCTTAACTTATCTTTCGCATTTTCCACCAGTCAGTAAGTACTGAACAGGCAATTCCAGCAACACGAACCATTCTACGTCAGCGTAAATTGTGTGTGTTTCAGAAGATCTAGGCATTTTTCATGCGTGTAAGCGGCCAGGGAGACATACAAGATTATTTGGAATTCCCAGTCTATCTTTAGCCAATGATATTGTCTACGACTACGGGATTTAAATTGACGTTGTACACAGATGGTTCTCAAGTCGTGTGGTCTGCGAGCTCTGTCTATGGTAGATGTTGTCTAAATAGTAACTTCTTTTATTATTTTGCTTCTTCTTTCTCTTCCTTTTCTTCTTCATTCTTCATCCTCTTATTCTTCTTTCTCCTTCTTCGTCATATTCTTCTTCTTTCTATTCTTCTTTTTTCTCCTTCTTCGTCCTATTCTTCCGTCTGCTCCTCATCTTCTTCTTTTTCTTTTTCTTCTTCTTTTTCTTCTTCTTTTTCTTCTTCTTTTTCTTCTTCTTCTTCTGTCCTATTCTTCTTCTTCTTTGTTCTATTCTTCTTCTTCTTTGTCTTCTTCGTTTTCTTCTTCTTCTTCTTATTCTTTTTCTTCTTCTTTTTCTTCTTCTTTTTCTTCTTCTTCTTTTTCTTCTTCTTTTTCTGCTTCTTCTTCTTTTTATTCTTTTTCTTCTTTTTCTTCGTTGTCCTATTCTTTGTCTTCTTTGTCTTCTTCTTATGACAATGCTAGATGGGGTGGAGTTATCGGAAGATATGGAGAAGATACTCTCAATGACAATGGAAAGCGACTCCTTAGATTCTGCAGTGAGCAGAATCTGATCATTACAAACACAAAGTTCCCCCATAAGCGCATACATGCATACACTAGATGTGAACCAACCAAGAATGAGAAGTCAGTGATCGACTATGCCATTGTTCGGAGAAGCTCATTCAGATATGTCCGAGATGCAAGAGTCTGGAGGGGGCCAGAGATTCGAAGTGATCACTACCTGCTTACAATCAGAAGAACAACTGAAAGAGTTGCTCAGCCTAGGAACTGCCCAACATCACGCAAGAAACTAAGTAAACGAGCAGGAGAAATGAGCATTAGGACCTACAAGCTGAGAGAGCCAGAAATTAAGACCAGATATCAGGGGCTTATTGCTACAGCAGTGAGCAACACAGAAGAAACGACCTGATGACTTGGAAACCCTCTGGAATAAATTCAAGGATATCATAAAGACAGCTGCTGCAGAAGCATGCGGTGAAGTCCGACTTGGGAACCAGAGAAAGAGGACACCTTGGTGGACAGAGGAAGTCAAAGAGAAAATAAGAGAGAAGAAAATGGCATGGAAACAATACTTAGGAGCTAAAAACACAACAGGACAAATGGAAAAATACAGAGAATATGTGACACTCAGAACAGAAGCAAAGAACAAAGTGCTAGCAGCAAAACAGAAGTCCTGGGAAGAATTTGGAGAAAAGCTAGAAAAAGATGCACAAGAAATCCAGAAATTGTTCTATAAGACCCTAAAGAACATGAGGAAGGAAAAACAATGTCCTCTCAAATTTATAAAAGACAAGCAAGGCAAATTGCTTACTGCCCCAAAGGAAGTAATGGAAAGATGGAAAGAATATTTCTCAGAACTCCTGGATGGTGAGCATGGTGAAGCATCAGAAATGATAACCACTAGCACAGAAGAGAAAACCAATGATGGTGAAGATGACATAAAGATGGAAGAACTGAGGGCAGCACTAGAGAAAATCAAGATGGCCAAAGCAGCAGGGCATGATGGTATAACACCAGAAATGGTTAAGTACATGGGAGCATCAGGCGACCTATTACTCCTAAAGGTCCTACAGGCAGCATGGTGCAACAAGACCATACCAAAGGATTGGGAGATTGCCATCATAACACCAATTTTCAAAAAGGGTGACAATCGACAATGTGGAAATCATAGAGGCATATCCCTTCTCGGTGTCCCTGGTAAAATCTACTCTAGAATCCTAGAGCAGAGACTCCGACGTCTAGCTGAGCCACAATTGGATGAGGTCCAGTGCGGATTCCGAGACAACCAAAGTACTCAAGACCTAATCTTCACACTCAGACAGCTGAGTGAAAAGGCCCTTGAGTATAAGAGTGAGATCAATCTTTGTTTCATAGATCTGGAAAAGGCATTTGACAGGGTCCCTTGGAGCAAACTTTGGGACTGTTTGGCAAGGAAGAATATTCCAGCACCTCTGATTCATGCTATACAGAGCTTCTACAAGTCTTGCAGAAATTATGTGAGGACAGCAAACCATAAGTCAGAAGAGTTCAGGACCACCACTGGTGTAAGACAAGGTGATATCCTATCACCTTACCTCTTCATACTCCTTATGGACGATGTCATCAAGGCATGTAAGGAGAGAATAAGAAAGTATTCAGTGGGGTACTGGAAGATGAGACAGGTCTATATTTCGGAGCTGGCATTTGCTGATGATGTTGCCCTGATTGCTAAATCAGAGGCACATCTCCAATCCAACCTGCAAGTCTGGAAGGAAGAGCTGGAGAAGAGAGGGATGGTCATAAGCAGCTCTAAAACAAAATCCATGGTGATATCACGAGAAGAAAGAAAACATCAGATTAAGTTGGGAGAACAGATCCTGGAGCAGGTCGACCACTTTAAATATCTCGGAGCTATTATAGACCGAAAAAGAGGCATCAAAGAAGAGTTGGCCACTCGAAAAGCAGCGGCTGGGAGACTTTTTCAGGACATAAATCGTGGATTCCTCAGCAAGAAAGAGGTTGGTAAGAAAACGAAGATGGCTGTATACCGCTGCACCTATGTCCCAGTCTTGACATATGGATGTGAGTCGTGGGCAATGACTACAACCCACAAAAGCCAGATCCAAACCTCAGAAATGAGGTATCTGAGGAAAGTGGTTGAAGTAACAAGAAGAGACATGGTCCGCAACCAGACGATCCGTCAAGGCCTAAAATCCCATCCGCTGCAGACCCAAATAGAACAGTCCCAACTAAGATGGTTTGGCCATGTCTGCAGAATGGGAGAAGATCGGCTACCACGACAAGCATGGGAAACAAAGAGCCAGGGATCCAGACCTCCAGGACGACTCAGAGTCCGCTGGGAGGACAACATTAGACAATCTTTGAAGGACCGAGGACTAGAATGGAACCAGGCCAGGAAGAAGACAGCTGATAGAATGGTCTGGCGCTCTCTCTTCCAAACCTCTACACCTCACGGTAGAAGGGGAACGACTAAGTAAGTAAGTAAGTCTTCTTCTTCTTCTTTTTCTTCTTCTTTTTCTGCTTCTTCTTCTTTTTTTTTCTTCTTTTTCTTCTTCTTTTTCTGCTTCTTCTTCTTTTTTTTCTTCTTTTTCTTCTTTTTCTTCTTTCTTCTTCTTTTTTTCTTCTTTTTCTTCTTCTATTTCTGCTTCTTCTTCTTTTTATTCTTTTTTTCGTTTTCTTCTTTGTCCTATTCTTCTTCTATTTCTGCTTCTTCTTCTTCTTCTTCTTCTTCTTTTTCTTCTTCTTCTTCTTCTTCTTCTTCTTCTTCTTCTTCTTCTTCTTCTTCTTCTTCTTCTTCTTCTTCTTCTTTCTTCTTCTTCTTCTTCTTCTTCTTCTTCTTCTTCTTCTTCTTCTTCTTCTTCTTCTTCTTCTTCTTCTTCTTTGTCCTATTCTTCCTTCTCTTCTTTTTCTTCTTCTTCTTCTTGCAGGAAGTTTAATTTGCTGGGGAGGTTATAATGGTATACCTAAAAGAAAGAAATCTGTGTCTGTGTTAACCGTGTGAGGTCAAGCACATGTAGGCCCCTGACTCTAATAGATGATAATGATGTATTTGCAGGGAACCTAACGCTACCTCCCTAGATCTCACACGGTCACTATTTTGGCTCTAGTGTCTGGTGTATGATGTACCTAATGTCTAGGGGAGAAATGATAATGATGGTACATAAACACAAAAACACTTTAATTCACTATAAGAAAAGGAATAAAACAGTGGTTAAGTTTTTTCTTTAAAATGAATATTTTGTTTTTACAATTTAATCTGCCTGTCCCGCCATCTCTTTTGGACAGGTCTTTGAAATGAGGAAAAGATAGTTTACATAAAAAAGATCAACTAAAATGTGTGGACTCTTTGTCCAATAAGTATAAAGTCACTCTATCTCTCCTGTTGGAATATTCACAGATTACAATGTTATTATCTAATAGTGTGTGTCACTGGTTAGGAGGGGCTGTAGTTTCATCACGCCCCATAAACTTCCTGGGTATGATTGGAAATACCAAAGTTTATTATAATGAAATGTCAGATATCCCCAGATGCTAACACATCACCTGGGATTCCTTGTAGAAGGATAATTCAGTATGTAGTTGGCAGAAAATATAGATCTCTCAACACGCACAAGCTCCTCCAGCTATCTGCTGACAGCATAAACAGTTTACAGGAGACTTGTTGGCGTTACACTCACTCATCAGGTTTCCTGTCACCGGCTGGTAACAGGAAATAAAACCTCTGCAATAAAAGGACACCCTGGCCTTTTATATCTGATCACTTATTATTATTATTATTTACATATGGTGGTATGGGATCAGCCTCGCGTGCATACATGTGCACTCGCCCCTAATTTTATATGACTCACACCTTGCTGTGACCACACCTCAGGTCGCTATGGCAGATACGCCACTGTACGTTTACATAGTTTTCCTCAATACAATAACGTGGAGTAACCACATTTCCTTTTGTATGATTTTCTCTTCTTTTTTTAAAATATAAACGCTCCAGGCATGTTGAACAGTGTTCATGGAACACGGAGGCTTACTAACATATTCTAGTACAATAATATTAAAACAAAATCATGACAACATACAACAGTTAGATACAGTTCAATGTGAGGACTCAACAATGTCTGCTCTCGGCATGTCCTTCACTTTTCCCAATAGCAGTATCTAACTTTGGCAGTTGTAATAAACATATTAATTCATAAAGCTTTCTTACCACAATTTCAAGAAATATAAACAAATGACGCTGACTTGCAAAGAAATGGCCTCAGTTTTCCTCTGCACTGCCCAGACTGCGAATTAATTCTTTAATTATTATATTAACACAGCTGATCTCAGCGTATTTGATAGAAAAAGTTTTTGTCAACTGGCGATGAGCATTGAAAGCTTTTTGCTAATATCTATTAGTACTGGCCAATGGGAAACTTACGACTACCAGAATTCAAATGTAGTTTTTTGAAAAACAAAAAATAGTTCCAAACAAACTCTGTGTCTGGTAGTCGATTGGTCAGTCTGCGTTAGTTATGCCAATGCAAAAAGATGTTTAGTTTTGGTTAACATTTACCTACCGCTCCCCTTTCCTCCTATACTCTTTTTACCCAATCGGATTTGAATTTACCTCAATGCCTCTCTCTAAGCTGTCGTCCCCACTAACGTTATGAAAAAAACAAGCAGGAACCACAGTCTGTCCGTCTTAGTGTCACTAGACATTTAGTATTTTCTCAATAACTTGGCTAATACTTGGACTACCATATTTTTAAAAACACATTTTTGCCCAGGGAACTCTAAGCTATACTACCATATGATTTTTATGGTCAGTTTCATTATGGTTTAGATTTTCAATTTTGTCACTGTCAATCGTCAAATAAAAATTTTACACACGTCGGCCATCTTCCCCCCTTCATTTCTCTCTAACATTTTTATTCAAATAACTACTTGCTTGAGTGACGTCAGAAATACTACCGCTAGGAGGAAATAAAAAATTGTCTGCGTGTTTGCCTCTACTGACTTTGCCCACAGCGTGTATATATGCATGGCACAACGTGTCAAGCGAAGCGGGGTTTTGCGCGGCGGGTGTTAGAATTGGCGTTAATTATTTCTGTTGTCTTGTGTTACACTACAAAAAAAGTAAGGATTACTACTATTACAGGCGTTAAAGTTAAAATATTACGTTAATTCGGACAGTAGTTTGGCGGCACACTTCTGGAAGATCGTTAATTATAAGTCTTGCCGCAGTCTCTATCAGATCGGACAAAATGTTAAAAATGTACGTCACAAGGAAAGCGAGTAGGTTTATACGGCGGGATCGTTTCTAAGCATTACCATGGCACAAAATTCAGCGCGATGCTGGCGTGTGAGAGGATCATAGTCAGACACAATCGGGCGGGGTTATTTATTATCATTATATGACCAAAATCTTACTGAAATGAGCGATTATCTCGCAGATTTTACTACACTTCTTCTCCTTCTTCTTCTTCTTCCTACAATTCTTCTTTTTCTTCTTCTTTTTCCTCTTCTTTTTCGTCTTCTTTTTTCTTCTTTTCCTTTTCTTCTTCTTCTTTTTCTTCTTTTTCTTCTTCTTGTTTTTCTTCTTCTTCTACTTCTTCTGCTGCTGCTTCTTTTTCTTCGTTGTCTTCTTCTTTTTCTTCATCTTCTTTTTCTTCTTCTTCTTCTTTCTTCTTCTTCTTCTTTTGCTTCTTCTTTTCTTTTTCTTTTTCTTGTCTTTTTATTCTTCTTCTTTTTCTTCTTCTTTTTCTTCTTTCTTCTTCTTCTGTTTCTTTTTCTTCTTTGTCATATTCTTCTTCTTCTTCTTTTCTTCTTTCTTCTTCTTTTTATTCTCCTTCTTCTTCTTTGTCATATTCTTCTTCTTCTTCTTCTTCTTTTCTTCTTCCTTGTCTTCTTCTTCTTTTTCTTCTTCTTCTTTTTCTTTTTGTCATATTCTTCTTCTTCTTTTCTTCTTTCTTATTCTTTTTTTCTTCTTTTTCTTCTTGTTCTTCTTCTTCTTCTTTGTCCTACTCTTCTTCTTTCTTTGTTTTCTTCGTCTTCTTTGTCCTATTCTTCCTCTTCTTCTTCTTCTTCTTACAATTCTTCTTTTTCTTATTCTTTTTCCTCTTCTTTTTCGTCTTCTTTTTCTTCTTTTCCTTTTCTTCTTCTTCTTTTTATTCTTCTTTTTCTTCTTCTTTTTCTTCTTATTTTTTCTTCTTCTTATTCTTGTTCTTCTTTTCATTATTCTTTTTCTTCTTCTTCTTTTTCTTCTTCCTTGTTTTCTTCTTTTTCTCCTTTTTTTCTTCTTCTTTTTCTTCTTTTTCTTCTTCTTCTTCTTTTTCTTCTTCTTCTTCTTCTTCTTCTTCTTCTTCTTCTTCTTCTTCTTCTTCTTCTTCTTCTTCTTCTTCTTCTTCTTCTTCTTCTTCTTCTTCTTCTTCAAGTACCATGTCTGGTGACGTTGGCGATCTTGTCTCTCCTCAAATTCCTGTCTCTAGTAATGCATATCAACTCTGTTGTTGATGTCTTTCCATGCCATGATGTCATACTGTCCATTCGTGCCTGTTCAAGGGACAATACGACGGCGATTTCCCGTTGCTTTCCGTCGGTTTGTGTACGGTTGTCTCCGATAGGTTTTGACTAATAACTCACAAGGCTGTGGGGAAGGGAGAGGTTAAAGCGCCTTCATTTCGCTGCTTGTCGCGTCGTAAAGCTTCAGAGGTGTTTTGATACAGATAGCTGCAATGGCGGGGGTAATTTCGAGTTTTTTTTAGCGAGAAAGATCAGTTGTACAAAGTGTCAATTTAGCAGTTAGAGTGGGAGCCGCGCTAGCGTAGTGGTTACAACACCGCTCTGGCAACCGGGTGATACAGGTGTGGTAAAGTGGGATGGTATAAATATTTATAGGGGACTTAGTGTACTGACTGAGATCAGCTGTGAAGGTATCTGTATCTAATAAGTGTGGTGTATTACAGATAACCTTACTTGCTACCACATTTATACCTCAGTCAGGCTTATTCTGGAATATTGAATGTCTAGGGTTATGATAATGATGAAGTGTATGTTCACAACAACCAACAGACAGATAAACAATTTAATTTAATTCACAATACTTTACAACACTGTGACACTCACACACATAGAACACTCTATAAGACTATCTTAATAAGTCAAGTGTAACTTTTAAAAATATGTATTAATTCCTGTCAATAATAGATATCCTGATTCAACTACAAAGTGAATCAGGAATCACAATCAAATGTAATTACAAGTTGTATGTACACAATTTATAGATAGGATCTTTGTATTGACATATATTATTATTGCAATATGTGTGTAAGTTGTGATGTAGGACTATGAGGTAATACTGGCTTTTCAAGCTAAGTTGTTGTTTGTCATCATGACTTCAAGTGTTTGTTTCTGGTGGAAATAATATTGGAAAGGTTCACAGTTTCTTTTTAGTAGAAACAAATAAATGTCCCTCTTGATTTAAGGTAAAGTCACTTTTAGAGGGGGGTATACACAAGATTGAGCTGCTCTGGCCACGAAATCTTAACTTCTGTGTGGGCGGCAGGAAACAGTCTCCAGTGCTCGCTTGCTTCACCGTGTTCTTGAGACACAACACAGGTCGATATATTGACCAAGGAGTCTGCTACCAGCCTCTGGATTCAGCAAAACTCAGACCAGGTGCTGCTTTAATACGTTAGTACCTCGGTCCCTGAAACAAGAAGGTTGTACCTCCTACTTCAGAACTAATTTATAATCTATTTCCACACTGAAGCACAATACATAACAAACACCGAGTTCAGCGCGGTAGGCCAACTGCTAGCTTCTCATGTAACAACATTCACCAGTATTCCTCTCCTTAATGATTACAACGCCTCTGCAATTTCAGCTGTAATTCCTTCTATACAATAAGATAGGTGTCATAGTACTATTTGGCAATCCCATATATGCCTATGCAGTTATACTCCTCTCCGACAAGTTTTGTTCCTGGTGGAGCAATATCTAGGCTTTTCCTCATGTTTGCTACTGAACCACACACAATACATACATAAATTATCAATTCACATTCAATTTTCATCTAAAAGATATCAAATATGTCAAGCTTACCACAATTCATGGAAATATTAAACAAATACGTTGACTGGCGATGAGTTATGGCACAATTCCGATCTGCCTCTGTCCCAGGCTTTCATTAGAAAAATATGAACTGTTTCTCAACGCACTTGCTTCTACACAGTTTAATTTCAATAAGTGGCCCTGAACAGACGCTCCTAATGGACTATATCAAATGGTCTAGCCAATAAGACCATGTTTACAAAAGCATTTGAAAAAAGTACCCTTCCTACCGTTTCCCTTAACAACCAAAAATAGTATTGGCAGTCGACTAATCATGTTTCGCCTTACATATAATTCCAGCCAATCAAATCGGATTTAACGTGGTGGCCTCATTCCCCTAAAGCAGTATCCAAACATGAGCAAATATGATCTGGTGCTGTCAGACAACACCCCTATAATATTTTGGCTATAATTTGTTAATTACTAGCCTATTTGCGTAACTCCTAACATATTCTTTGTCAGCAAGTCCTACGGTACACGAATATATAAATTTTAATGGAGCTAAGTGGCTGCGTTCAAAATATGTATTTTCTTCTAGGATAGTCGTGCTGTTACCACCTCCTCACTTCCATACTATGGGGTGTCTTCTGTACTGTCAGGCTAAAGTCAGGATTTCAGACGTAAAACAGTAGAATGTCATGTTTCCTAATAAGCATTAAACATGTTTTTTAAAACCTAATCGTGTATTGGTAGTGTTTTTTGTCACTGTTTATTTGAAAAAAAGTTAGTGCTTCATGCCTTACGCGTGGGATTGGCGTTACTATTAATCGCGAGACTGTGGTAGTATTGCATGCGTTCCTCCGTTCATCCCTCTCTCTCTCTCTCTCTCTCTCTAAGTCCGTCTGTCTTTTAGGTTACGCAGTGTATATAATGACATTAATGCTAGTATTATATCTAGGTCATTAAGCAGTGTGCGTATCTCAAGGTTTTCTAAGAAATACAGTACACGTTTTATTTTTTTGAAACGCGTGTAGTTGATGCAGTAGGCTTTACTAGCAAACGTGAAAGCGTTACACTATGCAGACGAAGTAGAAAAAGGGGATCTCGGGTTCAGTCATTATGGCTTTCTACAACGCAGGTGTACTCTATTGGGAAAAGCACTGGTCTTTTACCATTCTTCTTTCCTTTTATTGAATTAATTCGTTAGGCTTTACATTTACTTTTTAATTTAGATATGTGGATTTAGAATGTTTCACGACAACAGGATCAAACCCGGGCGACGGCATTTGAGGATTTTTCGTCGACCGGGATTTGGACTGGATTAACTCGAGACCTGGCGAGAACATTTGAAGGAGTGTCGTCGACCAGGGACTGGCGGCTCCTGAGCCGACCCAGCTGCAATGGGTACCTCCGAAATCGGCGAGTATTTGCCTGAATGGCGAGGGACACCTGTCTCTGTACAAGAAATAAAGGGATACTCACGTAAAATCAATGTCAGGTTAGACATAAATAATAACCTGAGATTTCGCCTCGAGTATTAGCGGGCGTACGCAAAAAAAAAAGCAGTTAGAGTACTTAGGATTAGAATTTGTAATTTTACTCAGTTTCAGAGGCATCCCTAATGTACTTGGCACCCGTGGCGGATGTTACCTATGACACTCCCTACCCCGATAAAGAAACACACTAGTAAGTAACATGTTAACAGTACGTACTATATTAATAATGTCCGATGGCACCCCCTTCTTGGCTGTCACCCGGGGCGGACCGCCCCCCTCGCACCCACCTTAGTACACCACTACTCAGTTTGTCTTGTATTTAAATAAACAGTCTGGGTTTTAGGGGGGAAGAGGGAATTTTAGAAATTCGACGGGCTCCTGACTCTGACTACAGTTTATTTTACTAGTCATATGGCATAAAATTCTGAGTCAAGTCCGGACATTTTTTTAAAACCGACTTCGAATCCACAGCCCTGAATATAACTCGTGGGAGCCGCGCTGGTGTAATGGCTTCGGCGTTGTACTGGCGACCAGGTGTTCATGGTTCAAACCCGGGCGTCAGCGTTTGAAGAAATGTTTACGGCCGGAAATTTGACTGAATGACCTGAACGGCTCCTGTGATAAACTCTCTGTGGATGGGAAGGAGCAAAGCTCCTGACCGGTTTGGAAGGAAAGTCCTCAGGTTCCCCAGCCTCGCAATGACATGTCATTGGGCCGAAGGGCTGAAAGCCCAAGTGCCGCAGGTAAAAAAAAAAGAAAAAAAAAAAAGAATAGAACTCGTAGTTACTTCAGGTCAGGCAACGGCAAAGCACCAAGCTTTTGGCACGTGGTACTGGTCAGACTTTGTTGCCTACAGCGTTGCCACTTCTAGGTGGATTCACCTAGATCTAGGTTTGTTTTTTTTTGGTCCCGTCTAGGTGTCATTTTTCTTCATTAGTTGAAGGACCCGCCCCTTTCCCCTTTAGATATTGCCCCAAATCGGCCAAAATAACCCATAAATCGCCCAAAATAGCCAAAGTCGCCGATATTTTTTTTCTTCAAAATTCAGAGTGGCCACGCTGGTTGCCGACCACTGGTGTGTAGGGTACGACACTGACTTATCAAGATAATGTTACCATGTATGAAAATGTGACTACTTAGTGCAGTGGCGTACTAAGGGGCGTTCGCGCGGGCGGCCCGCCCTGGTTGACAGCCATGAGAGGGGTGCCATCAGACACTTTTGTAATAGTACTTACTGTTAAAAATATATTTGCACGTGTGCGTGTGGGGGGGAAGGTAGGATCCGCCCCGGGGTATCAGATACTTTAAGTACTCCCCTGACTTAGTGACTTCTCCTGATGTACAATGCTTGATGGGGCAGGTGATGATGTCTCTGTTGCTGTTTATCAAGTACTCTGTTGTTGACCACTTTCTATGCCACGATGCTAAAATTTCCAGTATATTCTCTCTTTGTCGTCCTCTGCCTCTTTTTTTTTCAATCTTTCTTGTTGTCACGTGATATTCCAGCGTGTCTTTTCTCATCACATACCCGAAGAAAGTTGACTGCTTCCTTCTCGTTCTAGTACTGAGCTTCTTTTAAGCATAGGCTTCTTGCAGGACGTCCTCAATGCGGTTGAACTGTCCACGACATTCTAAATATTCTATAGCAAAACTATACCTCTGTGACCTCCAGGATTTCTACTAGTTGTCCATGATTCACTTCCGTGTATTAGGATTGGCTCTATTTGTCATTGAATAACCTATTTAATGTGTTGTATGTGTTTTCTTGTCAGGTTAAGATTCCCCTTTTAGAAGAGTCCACCATGTAGTGAATGGTGGAGTGTGACGTGGAAATGTAAATAGTGATACCGTAATCTGACAGCCTTTGCTTTCCCATCTAATGCCTACCATTTGCTAAAGCAAAACCACGCAATTTCTGACTGTCTGACTCACATCTTAATCCACGCCTCTGTTTGTCTACTTGACCTTACCAAACGAGCTTGCGAGCTTGTTTACAAACTCCGCAAACTGTCATTTATTCAGGGGAGCGAATCACGTTTGCTTACCTGAGTTTCTCACGCGAGCTGATTTGTCATTATTATGATAACTGGCAGATAGCACGTGCAGAACACGTGGGAGATAACAGCTTTTGAAGTTTCTCTACAAGGGGAGCAAATCCTGTGATGTCGATACATTCAGGGAAAGGTATCTCTTTGATCTCGTGAAACGGGACCCAAAGATGCAGCAATAGAGAATGCAGTCAGCGACCCATAGCTTGACTGCTTGCATCAGAGTCAGCGAACCAGAGCTGACTAAGACCCTACTCCACCTCCACGTGGTGGTCCTGGAAACAGTCTGCATCACTGCAGTCTGGCTGAGAGAGTAGGGATCGCAGATGGAAGGCAAATCCGGTCCCAAAAACTGACGTGCTGAAGTCGGATGTGTCGACCGAAAGGTGCATATATCACAGCTCCGGCGTAAACAGACACAACGCAACCAACGTCCTTTTCAGGACGAACGAGGAAGAAGGAAGAAGAAGATCTCGTGAAACAGGAAAATTCGCAGACCGGAGCCCTGTTGTCGTTAGCAGCGGCCGACAAAAGCGAACGAGAACCCTTGATCGGGGAATCAGTTCCCTGAATTTTTGCTACGCACGAGAAGTGCGAAAAGTAACAGCCTTCTGAGATCAAAATACGATGATCCTAAATAAACCGCGTTTGCCTCTAACCATTATCAGTTGTCGCTCAGATTTTTTGGATAATCTAGCTCGTTATTCTAGAGCCATTGTGAAAGTGTGTTTTTAGCATTTTGTGGAGATTGTTACATTTCTGATTGTGGTAAGAAAATTAGCATTTGCGTGATTTGATGTGTTAAGTTTACCATTATAATTCCTTGGGATATTCTAGGTGTTAAGACAAGCGAATTAAATAACGCATAGCTATTTTTATTCCAGATGTTTCAGTTGTAATGTAAATTTAATCACCCGCTATCACCTAGAAAGAGTTGGTTTAGTTGACTCATAAATACACTGGACGAATGATAATTGACGGAATACAATTCACTTCTAATTCATTAAGTGTAATTATATAAGTGACTAGTGTAATATCATGTGGCGAAACAAATAGCTAGTAACGACAAGCGATATTTGTATAAGCGCGATATTGGTTAAAGATTAAATAATAACTGACCAGACAGGATAGGCTAGACATAACGTGCGCCTTTTTAACTTAATCAGGGATGACGGAGAGGATGAGAGATGTCTCGCCCCTCCGTGTGTGTATATATATGTAGATATTATTAGCAGTAAGTATTTCTTAATGATCTTATATCCTTTAGGCAACTTGTTCAACGGCGACCAGCATTTTTTTATATGGCCATATCTTGGGCCGTATCTCGACTTTTTACTGAGTGAAAGTAAAGTTGTCTTCTGTTGGCTGACGCGTCTCCAAGTTTCAGTTGTGAACAGGACGGGCCACAGAGACGAACGAACATTATTAATAAGTAAAAATTTAACGGGGACTGACCAAATACCCAGATATATTTTCTTGCATTTTATCAGCCCATTGTGGTAAAATAACAATAACTGCTCTCCCGACTTCTGATAGTCGTTTTATTCCAAAAGGATATTTATCCAGACGAATCACGCTATTTCAGAATCGGCACCTACCAGAGCTAGCCGGTAGGATCTGTCTAATCAATCGTATACCAACATCAGTAACAATTTGTAGCAACTAGCAACCAGAAGTATTCGTTTTCCATTCCTTGTGGTGAACACTTATCTCGATTTTTCTAGCATTAACTAGTCAAGGTGACAAGATCGATCCAGGATTACCTCACCAAACTTGGCGTCCACCTTTATAAAGTTACTGTTAAGACTGGACTGGGGCCAAGTTTGCCACTGAAACCTGACATTTTCAATATCGATAACTATATCCAGGATAATTATGCATGACTGGAAATGACACCAGATTAGGTAAGGAAAGAGAGAACGTGGCCACGCATGAGAGAGACACAGAGAGAGAGAGAGAGAGAATATTTTCTTGTTAATGTATTTTGTACCAAACTATCTTATTTGGCGTTAACAATTGTTTACTTTACGGGATAGCACGTATTAGGAATTTTGCTCACTTTACTGTCTTTATAACGTAACCTATTGCTAACCTTTGACCTTTGGGGTTATTAACTTGGTTGGGTTCTTATCATCTCACCGAGGGAAGGGCATAGACATTCTGTTAATTCTTTATACGTAATTTTGATGTATTTGATTCTTTGATATTCGATGTTGTGAAGTTTAAACGATAATAAACCACAAACTAACTAAACTTTGTGTGTCGGTCAGACCCATACCCAACAACCATAGTTTTTCACGGTTGTGTGTCTTGTAGTCACATATTTGTGTGTGTGTGAGAGTGGTTAAACATATATGTTACATGTATGGAGAGTAGAATTGTCTTTTAATAAATTACAGTCTTAAAGATGGGCTGGACTAGAGTATCTTCTCAATCCAGAGACAGATTCTACCCTCAAACTATTCACTCGTGAAATCTATTCCTTACACTTTATTTCTCACTTGTTTACCACTATCACCTCTGCTCAGACGGGACCATAAATATCTTCTGACCTATCTTTATAAATCTACGACATGGACAACATTTATTTTTCTCATTTAAGTTAGCGGTCTGTCTCAGGCTTGAGACGTCGCTTTCAAATAACCACACCCATTTATCTCTTAAAGTTGATGGTTTGTCTGTCTTTCATAGCTCTCCTATAACCAACATTTTGTCTTTCATAAAGTTAGCGGTCTGACTCAGGCTTCAGTCGTTTCTCACTCAAATGCGTCCATGAAGGCTATGCCGCCGACCTTAGCTTCTCTCATGGAGCCGACAGTCTCGGATGACTTGTTCTATTGTTCATTTGTCGCAAACATATGGGTATACTGTATCTACTGTTTATTTGTCGCAAAAACGTGAACACATCTACTGTTTATTTGTGGCAAACACGTGGTCATATCTACTGTTTATTTTCAATAATTGATTATTAAACTTGTTTTATGTAAATATAAATCTATAGTTGATTTAATCATTATAGAGTGAGTTTGCACCCGTATAACTTATTTTTTTTAACACATAGAGCTAGCCAATTAATAGTTGCTGGATCACCTACAGCAGGGGACTCAGAAAATAGGGTCAATACCTTTCCTCACAGAAGGGGCGGGAGAGTGATAAGTTCATGACAGCTTAGATGATCTCCGTTGTTATGCTTACCATTCTGTGTATTAAAATTCCTGTGGGGCCCCCTTAAATCTGCCGAGAATAATCTTGAGCGAAGATTGATGCCTTTAAAAACCCTCAGCCGTTTACTAGGCGTTTGGCCATTATTGGACCTCTACTGCAGAGCAGGTGAGACAATTCCGTGACATCTCTACACCCCAAGGTAGAAGAGGAACGAGGAAGTAAGTTAATCAACAAGATAAGGTTTATACACGGCGTTTAATGTGTAATTAAACTCTCTGACTCTCTGGTTTCGTCACGAAATGCGAGTAATTAGAAAACCTTTCAAAAGATAATAAAAAGCATTTTATACAACAACTCTGTGTCAGTGGAAGTAAGAGAGTTCTTCGGTATAATATAGAGCCAATCTTAACTTACGGAAGTGAGTCATGGACAATTTAGTAAAACAAATAGGAACGTCCTGGAGGGCATTTGTCAGGGGTAAAAATGATGTCGTTACAGAAGCCAATGCGCAAAAGAAGCTTATTACTGACAGCAGAAAGAAGCAATTCATTTTCTTTGGGTTTTTTATGAGAAGGAGAAAGCTAGAACTTATCGTGACAACAGGAAGATAGAAGACAACAAAGAGAAGCATGCTGGACAGTTTGACATCGTGGCATGGAAAGAAATCAGCAACAGAATTTTTCTTCTTCATTCGATTGTCACGTGATAATTATCATCGACTTCTATTTTCTTATCGAATCATGTTCATTTATTTATTATCATTTAACACAATATATTTAAGTTCTCACTTTCTTCCTCGTCAGTTTTCGTTAGTCTGTCCCTGATGAAGGCCTTGTGGCCGTAACGTTGGCAATTATCCTTGCCCTAGTAAGACGCATCGCCTACATTTTTTTGTAACCCCTTCAACATAATTGATTAACAGTTCTGGGGATATGAAGTTGGAAAGCGGCATGATCTCCAACGCCAACAGGCATGGTGCTTGAAGAAAAAAAAAAAAAAAAAAACTGACAACACATCTGATTAAAGCAGGGGCGTACTTATTGTATTTGGCACCACGGGACTGATCCTTCCTGCCTAATTACACGCAAAATAATATATGCTTGCAGGTAGATTTTTAAACTAAATATTGTCCGATGACACCCCCCCCCCCCCCTTTTTTTTCCTGGCTGTCACCTGGGGCGAACCGCCCCTCACACCCCTTAGTATGCCAGTAGATTAAAGACACTGGAGGCCGTAGGAAATGGAGACATGGTCGTAAATGCTAGCTGGCATATCGCTCTACGATGTTGATAAATTTTATGAGTCAATTTCCTAATGGCTCCACGCAATGTATAAATTTCAGAATCACCGCTCCTAACAGCATGGACGAGAATTGTCGTGTTTGCAAACCCCTCGTGTCGCGAAATAAAGCCCGTTATAACTCATCCCGTCTAGCAAAGCTAAACGACTAACTTAAATTTGATGGACAGTTCTTAAACCACTCCACAGTGTGTGTCTTCTGTAGGAATTCGGAATCTAACAACACAACTGGGCCACCCTCAGCCCTTCCCAAGCCAGCGTGTTAAAATTTATTTTCACATTCGGACGTGGCAACTCAATCCCCCTACCCGCATCTCTGCTGTTTTATTCTCAATTCCTTGTCCTTCACGAGTTCATCCAGGCAACCCAGACCCCGGATCAACGACCCAGACGTCTTATCCACCTACGCACTAGCCAGACGGGCGTAGGAATACACAATTCTCATTGCAGCGTAGTAATTCTATGACCTATATTCATATATTATTTCTAATATATGCGCCGAATGTGTCATGTGGTATGAGTAAACAATTTTCAAGGCCATGTAACGATTCTGAAAACACAGTTCCTCATCGAACACCTGACAGCAGGAGAAAATTCGGAAAACAATAAAGAAATATGTATCGGCAGAGTTTTCTTCACTTTTTTTTTCCAACAAGTCTCGTCTCTCAGTACACGTCTCTAACAATAGCTTTCAAGTCGAGTCTCATTTTAGACTTAACACTGTTTATAGTCACTATCGCTTTTAATCAAACAATCACTATTAATATAAACCTACGTTTTTATATTTTATTTCTCTCTCATCGCCATTCAGTTCCCCGCGGAGCATAATCCTTGAACAAACATATGCCAAGTCTTCCTGTCACGTGCCATCAGCTCAAGATCTTCCCATGCCTTCTTCATCCCCTTCACATCGATCTCCAGTTCTCTTTTCCGTGTGCTCCCGCTACCTCTCTCATCATGGGGGTTCCAGAACAAGGCCTGCCTGGTAATTCTATCAACAGGTTTCCTCAGTGTGTGTCATATCTATCTCCAGCTTCTTCTTCTCATTCAGGGTTGTGGAGTCCGCCAACAAATTTTCCGACTGCGGAAATTTTAGAAGTCCCGACTTCGACTAGCTTTTTTTAACTAGTGATATGGCATAAAATTATGCACTTATATGGAGTTATGTGTATAATTATGGTATGTGTGTGAATAAATGAATACGTGGCTTTCGTACATTTTAAACTATTAATTCATTCATACAGTAATACAAAATAACAAATCATCCACACCTGCACACAAATGACTGCTTTGCCAAACACCATGAGACAAAATAGTTTCATTTTAACAATGACGGGAAAATTGACAGTTTATTTTCATTTACTGTGTGCTTTTTCTAAATGTGCAGAACTTTGGCCAATGGGAGAGCAGAGCTGGAAATTGATGAGATTATAAAAAAAATCTTATTCCGGGGTTGATGATGCCATTGTGTACACTGATGGGTCCGTAATCCGTGGTTAAAAATGAGGGTGGGTTTTCTCTGTTAGAGTCAAGAGCAGAACCGTCGCTAAACATAGCGGGGCTTACATGATAACAATCTCCAGCATGAGGATGGAGGTAGAGGCAGTTACTGCTGCCTAAAGATGGCTGTCTGAGACTTTATTAACAAAGGCCGTTATTGTATCGGACTCACAATCCATGCTTCGAAAGGTCCAACGTGGATGACTCCGACATGAATGGAAAACCTCCATAGAAGCATCGAATCTTCAAGAAATGATGTGGATCTATTGTCCTGGTCATGCAGGGGTATGCGGCAATGAAAGAGCTGACAGACTAGCTTCAAGATTACCCATAGAAGGTGAATTGAACATGGAAAAGATAGAAATACTGAAGGCAATTCATGATCGCCTATTAGAGAATGACCCTGCAATCGATGAATCATCAAGGCTAAGACTGCTGGAATTAGGCATCAAACGTAAGACCAGCACGGATGGGCGTATGAGAGGCCGCATCCGGCGTGTATACAACCAGTGCGCAACAGGAACAATTATCATTCATACTCTTCGACATTTGCTGAAGGAGACTGAGCACCTATGGGTTTGCCCGGAGTGCAATGACGTCGATTCTGATTAACATTAAATGTGCCAAACAATTTCCAATTGTGATAAAAACTTTATTTATGATCAGAAGCAACCGAAAGTTTCCTACATTATATAAAAATGGATGTACTTTAACACGAAAGTGGTTTAAGAAGTTCTACTGCTTAAAAATGATATTTCAAATTTTTACAGCGCCCGCTCCTTTGCGTGGATTACACGTGGATATGCCTTAACTCCCCAACGGGCTGATCACCCGTTTGCCAGTCACTTTGATTACGGAAACAACGACAAACGGATTGATTTGTCGTTGCCCTAAAGACGCCATTAGGCGTGATGGGGACAACGGCAAAGAAAATCTATTAGCTGTTGCCCTTAAGACGCCACTAGGCGTAATGGCCACTGACTGCTTTGCCGGTCGTTGGCTAAGGACGGAAGAAGAAGAAGATGCCTTAACTCGTAAATTTTGAGTCGGGACATTTTAATCGACTCCAGCTGCACTAATAAATGACTGACTCCACGACTCCGACCTCACATTGCTTGTTCCACTGGCACTTGTCTGGTTCTTGTCATCAGTTTCACATTAGTGATCTTGTCATCAGTTCCACATTAGTGATCTTGTCATCAGTTCCACATTAATGATCTTGTCATCAGTTCCACATTAGTGATCTTGTCATCAGTTCCACATTAGTGATCTTGTCATCAGTTTCACATTAGTGATATTGTCATCAGTTCCACATTAGTGATCTTGTCATTGTTACGGTGTTATTTTAAATGACGGCGTCTGCTGGGGTTTAGCAGTGCGCAACGTTTAGGGGTCAATAACATTAATAGAATATGTCGATATTTTACGGTATACTGAACGCGAAATATATGCTAAGATTATGACGCATTCGCGTTGGGAAGGTCACGCTTGGTGACTTGGTTACATGGCCCTTGTTACACTATCCGTCAAGCAGAGAAGTCGTGTCTTGTATGTCTTCCAAGGAGAGGCTTAGTATATAGCCGATATATGAATTCAATATAGAACTCAGGGTCAATTCAGATATTAATCTAAAGTATGAGATTATTAAGTAAATTAAATGATGGAAGGAGAATCGTATTATGATTCAATTGGTAGCTGTCAAGAACTCATGCGCTCATTTCTGGCTGTTGACTACAGCAGCGCATGTACATAGCCATGATGTTCATCTGACATATTGTTTTGACACGGACGGATACTTACTGGTATTAATTGGAATTTATTGTTATGCTGAACTGTACATGAAGTTTTGTGAATGTCGGATATCGTTTATATGAACGTCAATACATGTGGACTCAGAACAGAAGGCTTGATATCTTACTTACGTTTCGGGTTTGGTTCCACAGCTGTTAATGTTTACGTTTCTCAGCACGATAACTCTCCCACAGGGGAAATCAAATAATGTACAATATGCAAATCAGAACGTCGAAGGGATGTTCTTACGGTCAGAGCTAACCATCAATAACAAACATTAACCACGACAAGAGAGTGACTTTAATATTCAATAAATAATATAAGATGAAGGAACCGCAACACCCGTCACAACTGGTGGCCAATAGTGGTCTTGAAACTTTTCAAAAGAGCGAACCTCAAAAAAATAAAACATTTTTCCTTTCGAGCCGAAATGGACATTATTATGCGAAAACACCGGTGACGTCATGCCCTTGACAACAGTATGAACGTTTGCAAAAGCCAGCAACAATCAATGCCCTTCAAAAAATTGTTTGCAGCTCTCAAACAGCAAAGGAAACGTATTACTAACGTCTTCATTATTTCAAACAAGCTTACGAGTCTGTTGGCGAAGCAGATACATGTAGTGGGATGTGGGAACTGAACTTATGGCTTTTCGAACGTCAAGATCATTCGTAGTGCCAAATATGTTCTTTTGCTTCAGTTAACCTTCACCCTTCTATATTTCCGGTTAGTAGACTTGGTTTTATAATATCACTTATTTTTGTGAAAATGTCACTTTTGTATTGTGCTACTGTACTGTAAAGCCTTGGTTAATCATTTGTATTGTCTTCATTAATGTTATGTAATAATAATATTTCTATGAATTGATTTTACTAATATATTTAATTAATTTTTGGGAACTTTGATGATGAATCAAGAACATTGCAACAATTTGCAGTGGTGGTTCCAGAAACTAGCAAAGCACTTTATACATGATGAGTAAGGCATAAAATCAAAACTTTATAATTGCAAGTAAAATTTTATATTAAAATAATTTATTGAATTATTTTTTGGTATTCACACCATGAATAGGTGTTGAATTAAAAAACTATATATATAACATAGTAATTGGTACATTTTCATAGTACTATATTGTTGACTCCTCACATTTCTTTAATTAAATAAAATAGTTCATGGAGGAATAATGCCCATAATTATTTAATAATTATATTAGGTGCAGGAAATAAACACAGCATCTGATATAAATAAATATCATAACTATTTATGATATAGATTATTGATTACATATAATTTTATTATAAAATATTGAATAGTTGTTGAACTTACAACTATTATTAAGAGGATATTACAGTTAGGTATACTGAGTATTCATACTTGAGCTGTTACAAATAAGTACATAGATTCTATTGTTGACTATTATAGATCTATAATTTCTTACACTATTAACTTCAAGATGCTTGGGTTGGACCATTTTGTTAAAATTGGAAAAGATTATGGTTACAAAGCACAGGAACTTCGTCAGTTTGCAGAAGCGGAACTCGCTAAATATGAAGCAAAAGAAGCAGAACGTCGACAAGAAGAAGAAGACAGGAGAGCACGACAGGAGATGAAAGAAATAGAAAAAGAAAATAGACAAAGAGAAATTGCTAGACAGGAAAGGGAGGAACGTCGACAAGATGAAGAAAAACGTCGACAAGAAGAAGAAAAAAAAAGGGAGACGAATTGGAAATGGCCCGTCTTCAGAATGAAACAGCAAGATTTAAGGCACAAAGTGCTGCTGCAACCCAGAATGATAACGCACAAAATGGGTCTTCATCCAACCAAAACAAACATTTTTATAACTTTAAATTACCCCATTTTAAGTTAAATTTTGACGATTTATCATCATTTTTATCAAGATTTGAACAGACATGCAAAACAAATCACTTGCCTATAGATTCTTGGGTAATTAAGTTGAATGAATTTTTAGATGGAGAACCATTGACGGCATCTCTGAATGCTGACCCAGCGATAGCTAATAATTACGACGCTATTAAAATCTTACTTTTATGAAGGTTTCATCTGGACGAAGAAAATTGTAGGTTAAAATTTAAACACATCTTACCTGAATCTCCTAAAGATTTTGCAGGTTTTATTGCGAACATACGCAATACATTTAACAGATGGCTTGAACTGGCAGATGTCAACAAATCATATGACAAATTAGTTGATTTGTTGTTACGTGATAAGGTATTATCCTCTGTCAGCCCACCGTTCCTTGCATATTTGCAAGAACGAAAACCTTCTACAATCGAGGAATTAGAAAAAATTTCATTAAATTATTGTACTGCACATCCGAATGCAAACATTTCTAACTCTTTGATAAGGGAACCTCTACCTGTGGCTTCCAATATGGCATACTATAACAATAAAGAACCGAGACCTCATAGCGTAGACAGAAGTAGGTTCAAGGGAAATTACAATGTCAATTTTCATAAAGGACATAATAATAATAATAATTTCAAAAATACAAATGATTTGAACAGAGGAAGATCACGGAATAGGAATTATTCACAGCAATCAACCTACAACAACAGTCAACAGAACGCTAATTATAATAGATCAAATAACTACAATAATAACAGCAATTGGAATGCTAATAATCGTGGCTCGAGACATCGAGATAACAGTTACTACAGGGGACAACGAGATAATTCTAACGATTATTCCCGTAATCGATCTCATTCTCGTGAATCATCCCATTTTCACCATAATACTGGTGCAGCAGTTACAAATGATACAACCCCTAGTGTTCAGGTTCCACCTAACGATAATACAATACAATCTTCTGCTGCATGTTTTGCTATAAATTATAACGTGGCGAATAGTTGCCCACAATGCAATCTTATTTTTCAGAAGGCAAAGGAGACAGTGCTAAACTGCGGACACATTCCACCTGAAGTAGGTCTTGCAGCCAATGATGGAACAGGCTCTCTGATTTTTAACAGAGGGATAGTTAATGGTTCCATAGTTTCTGTATTGAGAGATTCGGGGTCCACAACAATTGGAGTGCGACAGTCGCTGGTACATCCTAGCTGTGCAACAGGGGAATATGTCCGTTGCATGACTTTCGGGGGGAATATTGAGTTCTACCCCACAGCTATTGTCCATGTTAATACACCTTTCTTTTCAGGACAAGTTAAGGTGTGCATGCTTCAGAATCCAATTGCAGATCTGATGTTGGGACGCATCCATGGTAGTAAGGATTGTTCCCCACAGGAAATTGAGGAATGGGAATTAAGGAATGTGCAATCTTATTGCAATGCTAACGCTGTCATCGCAATAGCTACATTACGGGCCAACAAAATGAATACACGTGGCACAGTTTTCTCCAATTTCAGTCTCAGTACCATTCTGGAAATCGATGAGGAGAAGGATAAGACTCTCCTACAGGATAAAAAGGATACTAAACTACCAGCCCATCCTAGAAAGATTAGAAAATCATTTCGAGGCAGATATACATTTTCTCAAGAGAATACTGCCAAGTCAGAAAATAAATGTTGGCGACAAGATCATATTAACAGTGATCTGAATGAAATTGTTGAAAATGGGCAAAGAAAAAATGTCCCAGACAAGGGTAATGATGGTGGAGTTCTTATGAACTTAACTAATAAAATTAGGACAAATAAATATGTCAATCATTATGAGACATCATCTCATAAGACTACCATATCCAAAAGATTAAATAGAAGAACTATTTATCATGTTAGTGACACTGATCCCACTTACATTGGGAAGGGTGCATATTCTCGCACCGTGTTAGTGCGCAATCTGCCACAAGGTACCAGATGGCAGGCACTTAGCAATTTCTTTAATGACACGGCAGACGTTATGTTTGTACGGTTGTTGTCCCCTACCAATGACAGGTATGGTGAAGCTATAGTTACATTTCGTAACAATAGAGATGCTCGAATGGTCATCGAGCAGGATAATGGTGCTTACTTTAACCATCATTGTCTACGGTTACAATTAGTACCTAATGCTGCGTCACGCAGATAACATGCTATGGTAACACAATTGTCTCATATCGTTGATGACTCAGCATAGTCATTCATCATTTCTTTTCTTTATTGGTCATTTCTTTTCTTGGGAATTAGATCTTGTACATTTTCTATTCCTGAACACTTACAGTCAATTTTTCATGAACTAGATGACAATACGGTATCTACTTGTCATTATTCTAATTTATCTGTTATACAGGAGGAAGAATCTTCTTTTCCTGAAGTGCAGATGCCTTTCTTCTTCTTCTTCTTCCGTCCTTAGCCAACGACCGGCAAAGCAGTCAGTGGCCATTACGCCTTTTCTTAGTGGCGTCTTAAGGGCAACAGCGAATAGATTTTCTTTGCCGTTGTTCCCATCACGCCTAATGGCGTCTTTAGGGCAACGACAAATCAATCCGTTTGCTGTTGTTTCCGTAATCAAAGTGACTGGCAAACGGGTGATCAGCCCGTTGCAGATGCCTTTACCTGTACTTATTGTCCAATCTACTGAATCTTGGCGTAATGTGACCATTTCTTCTACGGTTACACCGCAACAGCATCAACGTATTGCTGATCTTCTACAATCATTCCCAGATGTGTTAACGGATGTACCGGGTTGCACATCTGTAATTGGTCACGATATTATTCTTAACGATGATACACCAATTCGTGTTCATCCTTATTCTGTACCTCTACATTTTTTGAGTAAGACATCTCAGGAACTTGAACAGATGATATCCTTAGGTATTATTGAGACTAGTACATCTCCATTTTCTTCACCTTTAGTCATTGTCCGGAAAAAGGACAACAACATACGTTTATGTGTTGACTATAGGAAACTTAATGCGCAGACAGTACCTGATAGCGAACCACATCCTATCCTTGACGATTTACTTTCTCGTCTATCCAATGCTACACTTTTCACTAAGATTGACTTAACCAAAGGTTATTGGCAGATTCCACTAACCGATAGAGCCAAATACTACACAGCATTCTCAACTCCACAAGGTCTTTACCAGTGGAACGTGATGCCTTTTGGGCTAATGAATGCTCCAGCTACCTTTATTCGAATGATGCGAAAAATTTTATCAGGTAGATCAGATATAATTACCTACATTGACGACATATGTTTGTTTAGTTCATCATTTGAGGAACATTTTTTGGGTCTTAAATCGGTTTTGGAAATATTGCGGGATAACCATTTAACCGCTAAACCAACTAAAATTCAAATAGCGTGTAATGAGATAACATTCCTGGGGCATATTATTGGATCAGGACGTATCCAAACAATTCCCAGTACGGTTTCTAAAATATTAAATTTATCTGTTCCTCAAACGAAGAAACAGGTTAGGAGTCTGTTAGGGTTAGTCCAATACTATAGCAGATTTGTACCTCACTTGTCATCCATCACGGCTGTCTTGTCATCTTTATTAAAGAAGAACATGCCGTTAAGGATAAATTGGACAGACGAATGTGACAAAACTTTTTGCACTATCTTGAACATTTTCTCATGCCCACTGTAGTGAAATCTGTGTGAACAAACGCTAAATTCCACAGCACGTTCAATTTGCATACCGAAGTAAGGGCCTAAACGATTTGCCGCGGTTTAACATTATACACTTTGCAGCGTTCGAAAGACCCCCTTTTTCTCGACCCGCGTTCTGGACATATATTCACACGCTGGTTTTAGCAGACGATATATATACACACACGCAATGTGACGTGGCGCCGTAAGGTTAACGTCCGATAAGGTAGTTTAAAATAAAAGGAAAAATTAAGGTTAATGTCCGATAAGGAGTATTTAAAACTATTAAGAAATAAAGAAGTTGGACAGAAGACAGATAGACTTGAAAATCTTTCTCAGTTTCGCCCGTAGGTAGGTGGGGTAAACGTAGGTAGGTGGGGTAAACGGGGAAGGAGTCCTTAATTTGAATATTTGAGGTCAGTTTTATTTGAAAAGGAACGCTATTCATTAAACAGTCTCTGATTGGCTGTAGTGTACTAGACTAAACGGTTGTATAAAACCAATTAGTAGTTGGTATTCGGGGCCACTTGTTAACTAAAATTTATACACTAAAGAAGTTGTTATAGACAAGGCAAGAGTACTGTCTTGGTTGCTAATTCTGCACAGGCAGCGATCTGGATTTGTTACCATATATCGCCCTATTCAACAACTTAGTGTGTAGATTTCTTTGATTGCGGTAATTATGAAAACCTTTATATTAACATTTATATTGTCATTTGTATCATGTATGCATTATTGAATTTGTATGAACCTAAAAGGGGAAACATTTATCTGGAGGGAAGCTAACATCAAAACTCTGTGTTGTTTCACAGCGTTGTTAGGAAACAGTATTAACCTGGTGTAGAAAAGCCAGGCAGGCTCTCTGCCATTATGGGGAGAAAAGAAAATTAAATATGATTAAAAAAATGTTGTGTTATGACATAAGACCAGGAAGATCACTGGCCGTCTTCTTCAGCAAGTCACCGTGATTGTACATGACTTGATAGTATTAATGTAAAATGTTTCCTTTATCAAGGAAAATGTCAAACGGTTGTTTGAAAGTTATTTATCCAGAAGGGGGTACCAACCAAATTGAGAACGTTAACTAATTGTTTAGTTACCATACTGATGTCTGATGATATTGCCATGTTAGAATAATGAAAGAGAGAGATTATTAGATGCTGAGTGGGACACATTTGTATTGTTCCAGAGTTTCATCTACGAGTGAGCCCAGGTGATCTAACACCTGTCCCTAAGTTCTGCAGTGAGGCCTAACTACTGAGTGCCTACACAGTGATTAACCTATAGAAGCAGAATCGTGTCTTGGCAGTGGATGCTGGCGTTTTATACATACTTCAACCAGCCTGGTTCCAGAGACCTCAGATAAGACTTGTCTGGGAAATTGATATCACAAACACTCCACTCTCTCATTTTCCCATAAGATAGGGTATCAGACAGTGAGGAACAAAAACGTTCAATAAACTTGTACCCGTTTCTAGGAGCAAGAAATACTTGACATTTTCCCAGCTTGAAACATATAAGTAATTGTGGGATAACACCGACTCAATGACAGTTGTAAAATAATTAGTTGTAAATAATTTCATTATCATGTTGAGTTGATTATTCCTGTGTCAGAAGCATAACTAGATACAGGAAATTAAATTATAAAAAAATAAGTTACCTTCCAAACTTTACTCAGTGACTTGTTTAATCATTGTTTATTAGTAATAGGTGTAGTTGTTGTCTTGTTCATACATTTCATCCCATTGCATATACCCTAGACACTTGCTAGACAACATACACACACCAATACACTTCAGTAGGGGAAGATATATAATCGGGTGAGGTCGTGGTGGAAGCAGACAGGTACCCTGTAAACTTATTTATATTTAATAAACCTCAGGGACTTGCATAGCTGACCTCACACCAGATACCATTAATATAATATTGTAACCAATAATAACAACTAATTCACCACACCCACCTGTTTTAAGATTATCAGATGCCTCTAAAAAGTTTGTTCTACGTACAGATGCGAGTAATTACGGACTCGGGGCTTGTCTACTCCAATATCTTGATGATATCCTTCATCCTGTATTGTATATCTCACGCAAGCTGAAACCTCCGGAGACTAAATATTCAACTGTGGACAGAGAATTGCTCGCCGTGATATGGGCAATTACTAAGTTGGAAAAGTTTTTGCTTGGATCAACATTTCTGATCCAGACAGATCAGAAATCTGTGGCAGCATTACGTCGTTCAAACCATAAAAGTCCAAAGCTTGCACGATTTTCTATCGCGCTGCAACCCTATGATTTCGAAATAGAATCGATACCAGGAACTGAGAACATAATGGCCGATACTTTGTCAAGACATCCTATGGATTCTGAATGAATAGTACTATTTCAAGAAAATTTGCTGACTAATCAAGCATTACATTTGCAATGAACGGTATTAATTCTACTTCAGAATATACAACACTTCAGTTCGACTTCCTACTTACATGAGGAAATTTCGAAATAAACTATTTTGATCAAAATATCAAGTTTTTACAGATCGGTTGAAAACTTGGACTTCCCTTGGACTTTGCGTATCACTCATTTGGATTGCAAAATAGTAAAAAGGAACAATCTCTGATATGGACTGGACGAAGGCGGTGATGTCCTATTCAAATTACGTTCAAAATTGCAATAAAGGAACTAACGACGATTGGATCATCATATCAGAATTGGATAAGATGAACTTTGTTTCTAAAAGAACTTTCATACAAGTCAATAGGATGTAACAACGATTGGATCTTCATGTCCGATATTGAAATTAAATTTGATCAAACTAGTTATTAAAAGTTTAAATATATAATAAATTAATAATAGTTGAAGTGTGATGAAATATAAAAAATAAAAATATACTAAGAAAAGATGTTTTCTCTCTGATAACAAAATAATATCTAGTTTAGTACCATACCATTAGTTAGAATAATTTTAATAACACCTCACATTAGTAGTTAGTCAATACATACATCAAATTAATTAGTTAATTAATTAATGACAGTGACATTTCTTTATTTAATATTAGTTATATGTATGATATGACGTTGATTTTATTATAAGATATTACTGACATGACCGCGACACTGTTCTAGATAGAACATCGTTGGCCATACGTCGGGTTTTGTTCAATTTTTAATAATTTGATTAATATAGTTTAAAAAAAAAAAATCTATCTAATAGATTTTTTTTCCCCGTCTGACAGGAAATCTGTTACGGTGTTATTTTAAATGACGGCGTCTGCTTCAATAACATTAATAGAATATGTCGATATTTTACGGTATACTGAACGCGAAATATATGCTAAGATTATGACGCATTCGCGTTGGGAAGGTCACGCTTGGTGACTTGGTTACATGGCCCTTGTTACGCTATCCGTCAAGCAGAGAAGTCGTGTCTTGTATGTCTTCCAAGGAGAGGCTTAGTATATAGCCGATATATGAATTCAATATAGAACTCAGGGTCAGTTCAGATATTAATCTAAAGTATGAGATTATTAAGTAAATTAAATGATGGAAGGAGAATCGTATTATGACTCAATTGGTAGCTGTCAAGAACTCATGCGCTCATTTCTGGCTGTTGACTACAGCAGCGCATGTACATAGCCATGATGTTCATCTGACATATTGTTTTGACACGGACGGATACTTACTGGTATTAATTGGAATTTATTGTTATGCTGAACTGTACATGAAGTTTTGTGAATGTCGGATATCGTTTATATGAACGTCAATACATGTGGACTCAGAACAGAAGGCTTGATATCTTACTTACGTTTCGGGTTTGGTTCCACAGCTGTTAATGTTTACGTTTCTCAGCACGATAACTCTCCCACAGGGGAAATCAACTAATGTACAATATGCAAATCAGAACGTCGAAGGGATGTTCTTACGGTCAGAGCTAACCATCAATAACAAACATTAACCACGTCAAGAGAGTGACTTTAATATTCAATAAATAATATAAGATGAAGGAACCGCAACACCCGTCACAGTCATACCACTTCACTCCGTGTATTCTGCGCAAGCACTAATTTATTATGTTATTTAACGGCTGTTTTTATTTGATCAAACTATGTTGGCATACATTTAGTTTATCGATTTAAACAAAACCGTTTTCTGTTTCTCCGTATGATTGTGTAATCTTCATCTTGTCCGTA
The DNA here is from genome assembly GCA_024509875.1 of Oreohelix idahoensis. Taxonomy (NCBI): domain Eukaryota; kingdom Metazoa; phylum Mollusca; class Gastropoda; order Stylommatophora; family Oreohelicidae; genus Oreohelix; species Oreohelix idahoensis. Next base: position 205,458 of record JAMPIV010000222.1, read on the forward strand.
CACTCTCAGACGTCTACTTGAATGTTTTCAAAGAAAGCAGTAGTCAGTTTGAGGCTATTTGAATCTCCGTAGAGTTTGTCCTCGAATGGTACCGTACTGGTGTAGGTCATATGCGCTTTCTCTATTCCGCATATGTTGGGCATCTTTGAAGCAGAAGTTCAGCAGTCGTTTTGTCAGTGCCACAGTTACACTCATCAGTAGTTCCTATCTTTAGCTTGTTGAATAGATGGTATTTCAATCTGTTGTGACCAGTGTGGAGTCTGAAGATTAACACTTCTTAATTTGTTGTTATGAAAGAGGACTGCGAAGTTGGTTCGCCAAAACTGGCAAGCCTCGGGGTTGGGTCAAGTCGCCAACTAACATTTTATAAAAAAAATCTCGAGTCGAGTCGTTGTGGTGACTTAAGTCCGACTCGAGTCAACAACACTGTGTATCGGCATCTCGGGCGATGGACCGGGACATCAAAGGTGTGTGGAATCTTCCAAATAAAAAGTGCATGTTTCGGTTGGTAAATCAACCAGTTAAAAAATGTATTCACTGAATCACTAAGTATTTTACCTTCTTGATTCACTTTTGCAATCATGAATGCATTATGTCAGCTGGTATGCGCTCATTAAATATTACGCTGAGTTGGCTTATGGATTATATTTCCAAGTAATTAATTTGTAGATGTTTATCCGTCCATACTGCCTTTTGTACATCAATAAATTTGGTTAGTCATTTCATTTTACTCTTGAGATCATCCAAACAGTTTATTATGTTATTTACCGGCTGTTTTCATTTCATCAAACTATGTTGCCATACATTTATTTTATCGAGTCAAGAGTCAATGATGATGTAATTAGCCTCCCAGACATAGGTTCACTTCCACGTACATATATTGTAGCATTGTGCATAGCTGGTGGTCATATAAGGATGATTCCAGATATGCCTCCATGTATAAATAGTTATCGGGATTCTCCCTGTGGTGAAACTTGTTGAGAACCCAGCATTGCACACTAAGCTTGGAGAAGTCACTTGAGCCCTAGGCGTAATACGAGGTGTGTTCAAATGAAACCCGTCCCAGTGGCTTTATAACAAATATATGTAAGGTACATCAGCAGGAGTAGTAGAATTAAATACAGCAATTGTTATGAAGCAAGTACTCACTGGGGTTCTTTAGAAATAGTCACCATAAGCATTCAGACACGCATCCCACTGCTTGGGTAGACGGCGGATGCCGTCCGAGAAAAATGACTTTGGTTGGTTATTGAATCATTTGGTCACCGAGGCCCTGACGTCTGCATCGGAGTCGAATCGTTGTCCCTTTAGAGATTTGTTTAAGGGTCCGAACAAATGAAAGTCACATGGTGACAGATCGGGGCTGTAGGCTGGGTGTGGCAGAACTTCCCATCTTTTCCTTGCTAACGCTTCCTGCACAATGTTCGCAACATGTGGACGAGCATTGTCGTGCAACAGAATCACCACGCGAAAGCATGCCGGGTCGTTTATTCTTGATGGCTGTATGCAGGTTGTCTAGTGTGTCTTTGTAGCGGATGGCATTGATGTTCACGCCAGGCTCTTTAAAGTCTACCAATAGAAGCCCTTCATGGTCAAAAAATGCGGTCAGCATAACCTTACCGGCGGAAATCTGTGACTTGAATTTTTTGGGTATTGGTGATCCGGGATGTTTTCATTGCATGCTCGCTGATTTGCTGCACGGCTCAAACTGGTGGCACCACGACTCATCGCCTGCCACTATGCGCAACAGAAATGCATCACCCTCCTCTTCGTAACGCAGCAGGTGGTTTAAACTCCACCCCATGCGTTCTTCCTTATGGTGATCGACCTTGGACGGATTCCTTATCACACCGGCCATTATTTTAACGATCTGCAGCACAACCAATGAATACTAGGAGAATGAACACTTACACACTTGTACATTCGTATGTGCTAATTACGTCATATGTGACGTCATCATGCTCCTTCTACGAATGTCCACCTGGCGCAGCACGGTCGGGTTTCATTTGAACACGCCTCGTACTTTGGCTTTGATTTGGTTGACTATATGCAGAAGGATCTCACTGTGGAACAAGTGAAAGGCAGGGGAAGCTGAGAAGTAGCTCTGTGCAGGACGTGACAATTCCTTGGGAAAGCCCAGTACCAGAGTACAGTATTTTAGCTCTGCATAGTTGAAGAGTCTCCTTGGATGGCGGGGAATGCACACTATGCCACACATTTCTACTCCTAGCTTAGTACCAGATGTGACGATCCTTTAAACACAAGCCAAGCTGGAAAAACTGGAGCTCATGACTTCAACTCAACACGTTTCGGAATGGCAGAAAAGCCACAGGAAAAGCCTAGATCTACAGTGTAGATAATACCAAGGACTAGTCAAACTGGTATTGGCTGCTAAAGAGCGAGAAGCTCAGCAGCCCGAGTTAAACAACAACAACAACAACAACATTAACTATTTCGTGCTGCAAATGCAGAATAATACGTTTCAGCGGCGCCTAAGATTCGCTTTGCTCGGGGCGCCAGCAACGCTAGAACCAGTCCTGGTTGCCTATGTTGTGCTAACAACTCGTCGACACCCAAATACACGCTGTAATCTTCCGCATCTACGCTTTACCCTAAGAAAAGCCGCCTACGATTGTATACAAATGTGCTTTGAAACAATCTTGTGTTCATATGATCTCCACCACTCCCCATCCCTAGTAGCGACACACCCTTTCAAGACAAACAATAAAGCATAAACAATTGTCGTATCTCACGTTTCAGATAAATCATTTCGTGGCCTTCAGTTTAAAAAAAAAATGCTTGAACCAATGCACATGTTTTATAGCACTGTTGGGGGGGGGGGGGGGGTGTTTTAAACTGGGACCCCGGTGAGAACTACAGCAAAGACTTCCCACAGTTGCTCATTTTATTGCGCAGGGACCCCGGTGAGAACTACAGCAAAGACTTCCCACAGTTGCTCATTTTATTGCGCAGACAACTAGCAAACTTTAGTAAAGAAGCAGTGGCGTAACTACAATATAGGTGACCTCCGTATGTAATGCTCTCAACAACTATAATCAATATACGGTGTATCTGTATTTAAAAAAAACCAGACAATTACTTGCTTGTTCATCATCAGTACTCTTTGCCCTTCAGCTCCCCCAGGAGCATAGGTCTTTAACAAATGTATGCTAGGTCCAATAGTCATATGCTCAAGATANATATATATATATATATATATATATATATGATAAATATATATATATATATATATATATATATATATATATATATATATATATATATATATATAAAATATATATTGATTGACAGCCGCACTGGCAAAGCTGCGGCCACTTTTGCCCGCGTTTGGGGAAAAATCCAAACTCACAACGAACACCAAAGCTGTGGCATATAACGCCTGCGTCACTAGCACACTTCTATACGGCAGCGAGACATGGACAACCTGTGCTAAGGAAGAAAGAAGTCTCAATACATTCCATCTACGGTGTCTACACCACATTTTTGGTATTTCGTGGATAAACAAAGTGACAAATGTCGAGGTGTTGTCACGTGCTGGCATTCAAAGCATGTATATTAGACAGCGCAGACCACGCTGGCTTGGTCACGTCCATCGCATGGAAGATGGTCGCATCCTGAAAGATATCTTCTACGGACAACTGGCTGATGGCAAAAGAGCAGTTAGGCGACCGTAGCTGAGGTTCAAAGATACGTGCAAGAGAGACATAATGGCACAGGACATACATCCAGCAACCTGGGAGGATGAAGCTGCTCTCTACGGCGCCACATCAGATTGGGCGAAAAGAAGCTCTCACGGAAAGCAGAAGAGAGGAGGAAACGTCGAAAGGAATACCAGGAAAAAAAAATCAGCTGTCAGTTATGACGGAAGGGGTTATTCTTATTATATATATATATATATATATATATATATATATATATATATATATATATATATATATATATATATATATATATATATATATATATATATATATATATATATATATATATATATATAAATTCAGGGTGTCCATAAAAGATTGTACCCTTTTCAAAACATTTACTCTCGGCCCCATGGCGTGGTACGAGGATGCTTTCTATCACAAAAGTAAGATAATCTCTGCAAGTTTTTAAGCATACCTTACAAAGACTCAAAAAGAATGTACCTATTTCTTTTTTTTCCCCACCTACTTGACCAGTGTGTTGAGATACATGTAACAATTACCGGTTGCAACTCAACTGCGAAAGTTTCACTTGAAATACCCGCTGCGCGCATGCGCACTTTTTTTAGTTTTCGTAAGGTATGCTTAAAAACTTGCAGAGATTATCTTACTTTTGTGATAGAAAGCATCCTCGTACCATGTCATGGGGCCGAGAATACATTTTTTGAAAATGGTACAATCTTTTATGGACACCCTGTATATGAATAAGTCACCCGCCAAAATATGTGGGAAAATAATTACGTTGTGTTCTTTCTGCTGCATACCCTGATGACGTCACTAATTCCTCATTGGTTATTTCATTCAGTTCCATTTTGTTTCAGAAGTACGGAAATTTTGGCACGAAAGCATAGAAGCTTCATCTATGATGAGCTATGAGGCTTCACTGGCTATAAATATATAGTGGAGACACTTATGTTCATACTTACTCCAACTACACAATATAATTGGGGGCAAATTCCAGAAATGTTGTCACCGAAATGCATTAGAGACAAGAATATCTCTTCTAAAACAAGATACATCCAGAGCCATGAAGTATATCGGTAACAACTTGCGTGTTGTTTCAAAACTTGCGTGTTGTTTCAACAGGCGCACAGTGTAGTTCCCCGGCCGGAATTGTGCCCTGAAATAGAATGCAACTTTGGTGGGGAAAAAATGGGATAAAAGTGACGGATGGATAAGACAATTCTTTATATGGGGGGCGGTCGGGAATATATATATACACATAGGCCAGGGTTCCTTCCGACCATTCCCTTCGTGAGCCCACTAGGTGCTTGTCACATTCTTCTTCTTCTTCTTTCGTTCGCTTGAACTATATTGTCTATATCTGCAATGTTGTTTCTTGTATAAACTTTACTGTCTTTTGTAGTTATTCAAGATATTTTCGAGCTCTAATTTTTTGCTGTAGCCGTCTTTTTTACTATTGACGCCTTCAGCATTCCAGTGCATTATTTTAAATGGTCTTTTCTTTGCTTGGCCAGTAGCTCTATTCTCATGCCTCCTGGCTCCACGGGGCAATTGAGAAGGACCCCCAGTAGTAGGGGTTGGGCCCTTCCGAGGCAGAGGGCCCGGCACTGCGCCTGCATGGGTGTCCGTCACAGGGCGAGTGCCATAACGTTTTGCAGATATAGGCATACTTCCATAGCGCATGTGCGTGGCATCCTGATTGCTGTGGTGCGCCTCTTGGCTGGTTGCCTCCGTCTTCAGCACCTTGACTTGCTAGGGCAGACTGTGGTCTTGCTCGAGTGTAGGAGGGCCTGGCCAGTCTTGGTTTTTCAGCCGCTGATGGCTGTACTTGAGCCCCATCTCCACGTCAAGGAGCTGGCCTCGATGGGGGCTTGTCACATAAATATTGGGTAGATCTCTTTTCCTCTCCTGCAGTATTTAGTAACATTTTTTGTGTATTAAATTTCCGTGGTCGCCCATTTTTTTCTCTGCTATCAAGCAGATATTTGGTATTTTCATATCATCGTACACTCCCTTCAGTGAAAATTCGTCATGTTTGCTTTAAGTTTCTCGGCTTTGCTAAGATTAGGCACAGGTAATAACCAAGATGTTCCGGTCAGCGACCGATCGTTGGGTTTACCTAAGGCGTGCCGGGCGATAAATTACCCGTCTGTGGACAGATTACAGACATGCACTTATCAGTCGGACACACCTGAGAGGAAATGTTATAATAGTCCAGGCAGATGTAAGAAGTTATTTGTAAACATTGCCGAGAGAGTGATCGGATGTTTTCATTCCATATTTTGAAGACATGACCTTTGCATTAATGCACAGAAATTTCCTAGTAGAAATATTTTGAATTACCGCACAAAACATGCATGTTTGAAACGATTGACAGACATTCAGAATGAAGGCAAAACACCCCTTCCGATTGGAGCCCTGCTTAACATTGTAACAAACAAATGCAGGGGAAGACAGGCAATATAACCTGACACTTTAGCCAAGTTAGAACACTATGAAAATCTACCTCGTGCCAAGAAGACAACCAGACCTTGAGTTCCCCGGTGAGTGATTGGAATTTTCTGGCGGAATTATCTGAAGATTCTAACATACAGTGTTTAATTGCTGGCGATTTCAATGCTAGATCCAAGGAGTGGGGGAACATCACGGAAAATAGACAGGGTATAGCTTTGAGCCTGGCATTACTTAACATGGGCCTTACCAATCCATCTTGAATGATGGACGCCCAACTAGACTGGCAAATAAACCTGCGGATACAAATGGTGTCATAGATCTGGCACTCATCTCTAGTGCTGCCACCACCATGGCATGCTGGGATGTATTAGGTGCACAGGAAAGTGATCACCTACCTTGCGTCATACTCATGGCATACCACTAGACACAGTAAACCTAAACAGACCTTCAAGTATCTGTGACAGCGCCATCTTGTCATCACCAGTGTCTCCATGGTTCAGTGCCTCTCTACCACAACATCTTCAAGAAGAAGATATATTACTAGGCCACAATAAAGCCTAGAAATAGTTGTGTGTTATATTTGTGTTTTCGCTTCTTCTAGAGCATTCATCGCGTGTGTTATTTAGTGGCCCAATTACTGCGCACGCACTACTCTTGTGAGCGATTAGCCCTAGGGCCTATATAAAGAGAGAGTAAGCATGCGAAAGACCTGATTTTGCAAGAGCCGCCCAGAGAGAAAACGAAGTTAGGCACGCCCTGTGTGGGTAGAAGATGAACAAAGACATGACACGTGAGTTAATTTTAGGTAGAAGGTGATAGTGTTAGAAAGAGCATAGGGATGTAGGTTTCTACATATTTGGTATCATGTTTAACAAAATAGATAGATAAATGTGTTTCCTAAGGAGATTTATTTTAGGACAGTTAGTTCTGAAATGATAGATGAGTGAAAATATGTGTGGATAGATTTTACTAGTGTTAAGTCCAGATCACAGCTGTAAGAGTTTAGTAGCAATTATTTCATTCATCAGACCGGGCAAATTTAGTAGGAGAGTATTTCATACATGGAACTGGACAGAGATGTTATCTGGGACTGTAAATTAGATAATATTAACTTGTTGGCAAGATGGCAACCGGGGGGCCACATGTTGATGACTGTGCATAAAGAAGGCGCCAATGAGTCTGCATATCACGATTAGTTATCATGCGTTGTAAGCCTATAATGTTACGCTATTTTATATTGGGTGAATTGACGCAAGGGTGAAGGCGGGTTAGTGTAATTTTCTTCAGTAATAGAAGGGATAGTTTAGGTTAAAGTGTATTTCACAATAATTGATCATAATACTACTGTATTTCTTTAGTGGGTTACTTTGAGGCTACTGTATATATTTATTGGTTCACTTTGAGATTAGTTTAATTACATCTGTTGTGTACACAGTTTTGTAGTACTAAAGTCCCCTTTGAGAAGATGAATCTAGCTTTAGGTATTTAGATTTCTGGTGAGCGCAATGTCACTCCTTTGTGCGTAAGGCACATTGAGACAGGTGTTTCTCTGTTTTCTCCTTGCGGAGCATGGAAACACCAATGCAACTGGTGTTCATCGCAAGCCCACAAGAAGCATTTTTATGCTATTGCAGTGGTTGTTTCTGTAACAATGTGTTTTATATGATGAGTTCCCAATCTCATCAGTCGGCATATATGACATGCTTCAGAGTGCAGGGATGAATATTGAGATGGATCAGTTTCGAGGTGGTGGTTTATGCCCATTAATGAGAGTATTCGTTGTACATATAGTTGAATATTATTTTATGTCCATTTTATTATTATTTAATTATGGTTATGTGTAGAATGGTTTGTGAGAGCACGTGGGCTCACTTGGAGATATATATTTCTCTTCTCACTCCTTATGGAGCATGGGGCCACCAATGTGGCTGGCATCCACATGAAGCCCTCACAAAGCATTCAGATGCTCTTGCAGTAGTGGTTTCAGTAGCAATCTGTGTTACATGGTGAGATTCCCAGCCTCATGCACAACACCATACTAGTCTCATTGGACGACATGCATGAGTGTGTATGGTTGTGATAGTTGAGTGTGTCAGGTGGCATGGAAGGACTGTTTGGCAGTTGAGAGTATCGTTTCTCATTATTTAACTATTATGATTTTAACTAGTGGGTGCTTTGTTTGCTTTCAGGATTAGCAACTGAGCACTGGCTGGGTGTTTTGTTTTATTTGTTTTCTTTGTTTAATGTTTGCTTCATACGCTTGGTCACTGACTGGGTTGTTTGAATAAATACAGCCCCTGCCTTAAGAATCAGAGTTTTATTGTGATAGGGTGGGCGAGATGGAGATGATGATGTTGTGATATGTGATCACCTTCTTGCACACTCGCAACCGACCCGATCAACAATAAAACGCTGATTCTTAAGGCAGGGGCTGTATTTATTCAAACAACCCAGTCAGTGACCAAGCGTATGAAGCAAACATTAAACAAAGAAAACAAATAAAACAAAACACCCAGCCAGTGCTCAGTTGCTAATCCTGAAAGCAAACAAAGCACCCACTAGTTAAAATCATAATAGTTAAATAATGAGAAACGATACTCTCAACTGCCAAACAGTCCTTCCATGCCACCTGACACACTCAACTATCACAACCATACACACTCATGCATGTCGTCCAATGAGACTAGTATGGTGTTGTGCATGAGGCTGGCAATCTCACCATGTAACACAGATTGCTACCGAAACCACTACTGCAAGAGCATCTGAATGCTTTGTGAGGGCTTCATGTGGATGCCAGCCACATTGGTGGCCCCATGCTCCATAAGGAGCGAGAAGAGAAATATATATCTCCAAGTGAGCCCACGTGCTCTCACAAACCATTCTACACATAACCATAATTAAATAATAATAAAATGGACATAAAATAATATTCAACTATATGTACAACGAATACTCTCATTAATGGGCATAAACCACCACCTCGCAACTGATCCATCTCAATATTCATCCCTGCACTCTGAAGCATGTCGTATATGCCGACTGATGAGATTGGGAACTCATCATATAAAACACATTGTTACAGAAACAACCACTGCAATAGCATAAAAATGCTTCTTGTGGGCTTGTGATAGACACCAGTTGCATTGGTGTTTCCATGCTCCGCAAGGAGCAAACAGAGAAACACCTGTCTCAACATGCCTTACGCACAAAGGAGTGACATTGCGCTCACCAGAAATCTAAATACCTAAAGCTAGATTCATCTTCTCAAAGGGAACTTTAGTACTACAAAACTGTGTACACAACAGATGTAATTAAACTAATCTCAAAGTGACCCACTAAATATATACAGTAGCCTCAAAGTAACCCACTAAAGAAATACAGTAGTATTATGATCAATTATTGTGAAATACACTTTAACCTAAACTATCCCTTACATTACTGAAGAAAATTACACTAACCGCCTTCACCCTCGTGTCAATTCACCCAATATAAAATAGCGTAACATTATAGGCTTACAACGCGTGATAACTAAGCGTGTTATGCAGACTCATTGGCGCCTTCTTTATGCACAGTCATCAACACTTGGACCCCCGGTTGCCATCTTGCCAACAAGTTAATATTATCTAAATTACAGTCCCAGATAACATCTCTGTCCAGTTCCATGTATGAAATACTCTCCTACTAAATTTGCCCGGTCTGATGAATGAAATAATTGCTACTAAACTCTTACAGCTGTGATCTGGACTTAACACTAGTAAAATCTATCCACACTTATTTTCACTCATCTATCATTTCAGAACTAACTGTCCTAAAAGAAATCTCCTTAGGAAACACATTTATCTATCTATTTTGTTAAACATGATACCAAATATGTAAAGACCTACATCCCTATATTCTTTCTAACACTATCACCTTCTACCTAAATTAACTCACGTGTCATGTCTTTGTTCATCTTCTACCCACACAGGGCGTGCCTAACTTTGTTTTCTCTCTGAGCGGCTCTTGCAAAATCGGGTCTTTCGCACGCTTACTCTCTCTTTATATAGGTGTTGCATACTTTTTACATAGTGGGTAGTCTATGGTCCTGCCAGTGTACGCACCAGTCTTGATATAGTTATATTATTTGTGCGTTCGATTTATTCACGCACTGGCGTGCACAATGCAGAGTATGAGTTGCTCTTGGCGCACGGGTTACCTAGTTTAGAGGGTTATGACGTCAGGATCTTGTAAGGGCAAGTCGGACTTACTGTCCGTGTGTTGATATTTTATTCTGTACAATTCTGTGGAAGAATTGTTTATGAAGGATGGTTGGTCTTCAGGTAGAAGCCAACATCCAGTTCGATACGTAAGTTGTTTTGAGCCCTCATTTTATTAATATATTGATGGTTAAGTGAAATGGCTACTCATCACTGGAGTCTAGCGGGAATGCATATTTTGCTGGGTTTCTAGAATGGAACAGTAGAGATCTTAGCCTCACTTAAATCTATCGTAGTGGAAATACCTACGAGCGAAGAATGTATTTGATCGTATTTTTGAACATTATATTCCGTAATGCCAACGTCCAGGTCTTGGCATATTGCAGAGAGGTTAGCCAAAGGAAGTCTCTAACCTATTTGTATTTTTTATGTATAACTACATGGATCTTATCAACTGTGTAAAGTATTGTAATAAGGAAGTCTTGGATTAAGACAAGTTTTGTATGGAAACGTCATTCATCAGTATGAAGCTGTTTACTATGGCAGATGTCCTTGAAGAAGGTCAACGGACATTGCTTTAACGTCCCACAGATAGTAACATTTAGTGAACTACAATCACTTGGGTAGAAAAGAACTTGGTTTGTAATGGATCTGCAGAGGATCTTTAAAGATTATCAGAAACTGTACATTGTATTCACTACCATGCATAATTGTTGATCGTCCACGTCAAACAATGTATCGTCCTGTTGAACGTCTTCTGTACCACGTCAATAAATCATATGAACTTTTACCAACGAGTTGAGTACAGTCCAGTATTGGCCAATTTGCCTACCACTCGTTGAAGTTTGTTGAATAGCTCTTTTGTCATTTTTTCATGCAACATTCGCGACACGATGCTAGTACCCTGGTACACCTACCACTAGCTAACTAGTAACCAGCAACCTTAAAAAGAGCTCAACAATAGGCCCTAGGGCTAATCACTCACAAGAGTAGTGCGCGCGCAGTAATTGTGCCACTAAATAACACACACGATGAATGCTCTAGAAGAAGCGAAAACACAAATATAACACACAACTATTTCTAAGCTTTATTGTGACCAAGTAATATATCTTCTTCTTGAAGATGTTGTGGTAGAGAGGCACTGAACCACGGAGACACTGGTGATGACAAGATGGCGCTGTCACATATCCTACAGGCCACTTGACTGTAACAACCCTTTACACACATTGCGTCAAAATGCCAAACAAAAGACAGCGAGAACACCTTTCACCCAACCTCCCTAGTGGAATAAGACAGTGGAGGAAGCATGGATAGAAAAGGAAAGAGCAACAAAGGAATAGCGTAAAGGACGAAACAGAAGAATAATGAATGAGGGAGAGGTTGAAGAGATGAAGGAGAAAAAGCAAAGAGCCATTAAAAGATTCAAGATCTTGGCAAGGGAGGCCAAGGATAAAGTGTGGGAAGACTTTGTGACAGCTGGGCATGGAAAAAACCCTACAGAAATTCTGGTCCTTACATAAAAGAATGAATAGGAAAAGTGCAAGTCAACTCATCCCTAATATCAAAAGCTCTACAGGACTAAGCCTGAAGACGGACGAAGAGAAGGGAAGAGCGTTATTCAATCGATATGTGGAGCAAACGGATAAAGGTGACAAAAGTGCCTGCCTGAAAATAAAGGACAATGTGCTGGAAAATGCCCTAAGGGACCAGATATACTTCGATCTCATTTCTGAAGAGGACGGGGTATACACATTGAAAACCAGCAAAAACACTGCCCCAGATCCTGATGGTGTACAATACCATCATATTAAACAGCTCAACGACACAGCCATTACAAATATGGTGAGGGATTTCAATACCAGCATACAGAATGCTGAGGTGCCGGAAGACTGGCTACACAGTTATCTTCGGCCACTTCCTAAACTTGGCAAAGACTCCACACTGCTCAACAGCTATCGAATTATCACACTACAGAATGTCTTTGGTAAATTACTTGAAAAAATAGTTGCAAGACAAGTAATGAGCTACCTTGAAAATGCACACATCCTTCCTGATACTCTGGGTAGCTATAGGCCTATGAAAACAACATGGGGTAATGCTGGAACATTTGCGTACAATGTGTACGAGGGATTCCAGGGTAAAAGAGAAATGGTGGCTGTTGCAATTGACCTAGAGGATGCTTATAACAGTCTGGACTTTGCAACCCTAAAAGACTGTATAATGGCATGTGGTGCAAACCCTTGGATAACAAGGTGGATAGTAGCTGCCTTAATGGAGAGATCAGTTGCATTTCGCTTGGGAACTTGGACATCAGAACCAATGCGCATTTGCCGACTACCCCAGGGTTCTCCACTATCACCAGTGCTGTTTAACATCTACACAGCAAAAGTAGCAACCTTTCAACCAACAGGACTGGGACAAACATTAACTTTTGCAGATGACATACTCATGTACAGAACTGGCTCAGACAGACAGGAAATGGTCCAAGGCATACAAGAGACACTACAGGCGGTGTCTAAATGGTGTGAGGAAAGCGGATCAAAGGTCAATCCCAACAAGGCCTGTGTGATGTGGTGTTCTTTGAACAATTCCATAGTGAAAGCAGACCTTCCAGACATCACTTTCAATGGGCAGAACAATGAAAGGCAAGACAGGCTGATGTATCTGGGAGTAACGTTTGATCGTGGGCTTTCATTCAAGTATCATGTTGAACTGATCACACAGAATTGCAAGCGAGGACTGACAGCCTTAAAAACAATGGCTGCTGTGCGCTTGGAACAGAGACTATTGCTTCTCCTGTATCATCAGCTCGTGATTTCAGTAATCGAGTATGGACTAGGAATACTCACGCTGTCAGTGTCACAATGTGAATGACTGGAACGCATTCAAAATGAAGGGATGTGACTAGTTGTGGGCTGTACGTGTGATACCCCCAATGTGACAATGAGATACATGCTCGGATTGCTGTCGATTAGATCCAGATATGCGATGGCCTAGTATAAGTAAATAAATTAAGGGGCTGCAGTAAAACTGGTAAGGAATATAAGTTTATAAACTAATAAAACGGTATTGAATCAGTTTTACAAATAACAGTTCACATGAGACAAGGGACGTTTCGGGTTTTACCCTTCGTCAGCCACAAACAGGTGACAAAGACAAAAATTACATATTGGTACTACAAAACTATACGATGAGAAACATACAACAAATGGGCGATACAAGCAGATGGAAAAAGTAAACAATAACAATACAAGAAAACCGTAAAATCTAAAAGAAATACTGAAACAAGAAAGTAAATAATCCAACGAAACGAAAAACAGAAGAATAAACAAAACTGTGGAACTAGTTAAAGTTAGCTTAGCTCGATGCAAAGAATCCGTGGAAGAAAGCGGTAGTCTCTTGTCACAGAATTCGCAAGGAAGTGACGTACGATAGCGACAAAACAAGAGATATAAAAAGATACGAAACGAACCAAAGCAAAAAACACAAGAAGATAGATCATAAAGACAACGAATAAAGAATGAAAAAGAGAAAAGCTACCAGAATTTATGCAAAATGATGTTGTATATTTAAACCGCCGGGAGCTAGAACGCCCATTTTAAAAATAAGGCGATTCTCCAACGAAAAGCGAGTCTTGTCATTACCGGCACATGAACGCAGGGCAGTGACATGTATATCGGAATTACCTGAATGGTCAGGTCTATTGAAATGAAGGGCCACCGGTAAATGTTTGTCCTGATAGATGTCATTCAAGTGCTCACGAAACCTGTCTGCCAAACGCCTACCAGTTTCACCAATATAGGTCATGCCACATCTCTTGCAGATGATAGCATAAATCAGGTTTCTGGATTCGCACGTAAAAGACTCTCTAATGATAAATTTTCCTTTAGGAAAAGTGACTGTCTGAGTTTGGAGTACAAACGGACAGGTCTTGCATATCCGGCGTTGGCACGGTTTAGTACCAAAGTAAGATGGGCTAGAATGTCGCAAGCGACTGTGTACAAGAATATCCCTAAAATTCCTATCCCTACGATAAGCTACCAAAGGTGTATCATGAAATAACTCTTTGGTATCAGGATCAGAGTTGAGAATAGGCAGATGTCGAAACAGAATTCTCTGTACCACCAGGCAGTGAGGATGGAAAGTTAGAACCAGTTTGAGTCTGTCAGATTGAACAGAAGGTTTAGTAGTGAGTGCCATCTGACGAGTGACGCGTGTGATACGATTAAGGGCATCAGATAACACATGTTCTGGATAAAGACGTCGGCGAAAGAACTCAAGCATCTCTTGAGCTCGCTGATGAAAATCATCGTCATCGTGACATAACCGACGCAAGCGAAGAAGTTGAGAAAAGGGAATGGAATTTTTACAGCTAAGAGGATGCGATGAAGTATAAAGAAGGAAACCATGAGCGTCAGTAGCTTTATAATAGACAGACGTTTTAAGACCAATAGGGCTAATAGTCACAGTGATGTCAAGGAAGTTCACTGAGGTCGTAGAAATTTCAGAAGTGAATTTGATGGCAGGATTGAAATTACCAACATAGTCGATAAATCGACGGAGGTCTACCTCAGACATGTCAGTAATGCCAATACCATCATCAATGTAGCGGCGGTAAAACTCGGGTATTGGCCCATCATAATTTTGAAAGACCAAATATTCAAAGTGGCCCATAAAAAGGCAAGCGTAACTAGGGCCCATCTTAGTACCCATAGCAACACACCACTGATTTGGTTGAAGAATTGGCCATTAAACTCAAAAGAGTTGAGATTAAGAACCAACTCAGCAAGGCGAAGAAGCGGACCTGTACTTATAGTAAGATCAGTACGCTGGTCGAGAAAAAATTGGAGTGCCTTAAGACCATCAGCATGTGGAATAGAAGTATAAAAGGAACAAACATCTAGAAGGAAAAGACGGTAAGTACGATCAGGCGTGAATCTGATAGAATCAAAGGTAGTGATAGCATGAGTAGTGTCTTTCAAATAAGAAACAGATTGGCGACCAAAGGCTGGAAAATACTATCAAGGAATTCAGAAATACGTTCAGTGGGACAAGAGCAGGCTGAAACAATAGGCCTACCAGGGTTAGCAATTTTATGCACCTTAGGAAGCATGTAGAAGGAAGGCTTACCAAGACTACTATCAAAAATATGGAGAGATAAAGCACCAGAAGGGAGATGATCATCATGGACAAGGCCCCGGATAGTCTCATAAACAGTAAGATTATTCCGGACTGTAGCATCACCAGAACAAGGTGAGTAAAAGGTGGTGTTACCTAGCTGTGTAACACCACCTTTTACTCACCTTGTTCTGGTGATGCTACAGTCCGGAATAATCTTACTGTTTATGAGACTATCCGGGGCCTTGTCCATGATGATCATCTCCCTTCTGGTGCTTTATCTCTCCATATTTTTGATAGTAGTCTTGGTAAGCCTTCCTTCTACATGCTTCCTAAGGTGCATAAAATTGCTAACCCTGGTAGGCCTATTGTTTCAGCCTGCTCTTGTCCCACTGAACGTATTTCTGAATTCCTTGATAGTATTTTCCAGCCTTTGGTCGCCAATCTGCCTTCTTATTTGAAAGACACTACTCATGCTATCACTACCTTTGATTCTATCAGATTCACGCCTGATCGTACTTACCGTCTTTTCCTTCTAGATGTTTGTTCCCTTTATACTTCTATTCCACATGCTGATGGTCTTAAGGCACTCCAATTTTTTCTCGACCAGCGTACTGATCTTACTATAAGTACAGGTCCGCTTCTTCGCCTTGCTGAGTTGGTTCTTAATCTCAACTCTTTTGAGTTTAATGGCCAATTCTTCAACCAAATCAGTGGTGTTGCTATGGGTACTAAGATGGGCCCTAGTTACGCTTGCCTTTTTATGGGCCACTTTGAATATTTGGTCTTTCAAAATTATGATGGGCCAATACCCGAGTTTTACCGCCGCTACATTGATGATGGTATTGGCATTACTGACATGTCTGAGGTAGACCTCCGTCGATTTATCGACTATGTTAGTAATTTCAATCCTGCCATCAAATTCACTTCTGAAATTTCTACGACCTCAGTGAACTTCCTTGACATCACTGTGACTATTAGCCCTATTGGTCTTAAAACGTCTGTCTATTATAAAGCTACTGACGCTCATGGTTTCCTTCTTTATACTTCATCGCATCCTCTTAGCTGTAAAAATTCCATTCCCTTTTCTCAACTTCTTCGCTTGCGTCGGTTATGTCACGATGACGATGATTTTCATCAGCGAGCAAAAGAGATGCTTTAGTTCTTTCGCCGACGTCTTTATCCAGAACATGTGTTATCTGATGCCCTTAATCGTATCACACGCGTCACTCGTCAGATGGCACTCACTACTAAACCTTCTGTTCAATCTGACAGACTCAAACTGGTTCTAACTTTCCATCCTCACTGCCTGGTGGTAAAGAGAATTCTGTTTCGACATCTGCCTATTCTCAACTCTGATCCTGATACCAAAGAGTTATTTCGTGATACACCTTTGGTAGCTTATTGTAGGGATAGGAATTTTAGGGATATTCTTGTACACAGTCGCTTGCGACATTCTAGCCCATCTTACTTTGGTACTAAACCGTGCCAACGCCGGATATGCAAGACCTGTCCGTTTGTACTCCAAACTCAGACAGTCACTTTTCCTAAAGGAAAATTTATCATTAGAGAGTCTTTTACGTGCGAATCCAGAAACCTGATTTATGCTATCATCTGCAAGAGATGTGGCATGACCTATATTGGTGAAACTGGTAGGCGTTTGGCAGACAGGTTTCGTGAGCACTTGAATGACATCTATCAGGACAAACATTTACCGGTGGCCCTTCATTTCAATAGACCTGACCATTCAGGTAATTCCGATATACATGTCACTGCCCTGCGTTCATGTGCCGGTAATGACAAGACTCGCTTTTCGTTGGAGAATCGCCTTATTTTTAAAATGGGCGTTCTAGCTCCCGGCGGTTTAAATATACATCATTTTGCATAAATTCTGGTAGCTTTTCTCTTTTTCATTCTTTATTCGTTGTCTTTATGATCTATCTTCTTGTGTTTTTGCTTTGGTTCGTTTCGTATCTTTTTATATCTCTTGTTTTGTCGCTATCGTACGTCACTTCCTTGCGAATTCTGTGACAAGAGACTACCGCTTTCTTCCACGGATTCTTTGCATCGAGCTAAGCTAACTTTAACTAGTTCCACAGTTTTGTTTATTCTTCTGTTTTTCGTTTCGTTGAATTATTTACTTTCTTGTTTCAGTATTTCTTTTAGATTTTACGGTTTTCTTGTATTGTTATTGTTTACTTTTTCCATCTGCTTGTATCGCCCATTTGTTGTATGTTTCTCATCATCGTATAGTTTTGTAGTACCTATATGTAATTTTTGTCTTTGTCACCTGTTTGTGGCTGACGAAGGGTAAAACCCGAAACGTCCCTTGTCTCATGTGAACTGTTATTTGTAAAACTGATTCAATACCGTTTTATTAATTTATACACTTACATGCGATGGCCTAGGCAAAAGCATATATGCGGGTAACCACCGACAAAAGACACCCCCTACATGAGAATGTAGCTAACATCAAAGGAGCATGGATGGCACAGGCAGAGGCTATGATTGGTCAGGTGACCAGTGTTGAAAATGTATCCAAAGGGAAGGAGTGGAGTAAGTCTGGGAAGAACTGGATAAACTACCATCAGGTCATCATTAGCTTTGGCAGAGAGTGCAGAGCTTGGGGCAATGGAAAAGCAGAGTTGGAGATTAATAAGCTGATAAGTGACCATGCTGGAGATGATGACGCCATTGTGTACACTGATGGGTCTGTACTGCGTGGTGAGAAATCAGGATGGGGCTTCTCTGTGAGAATAAAGGGCAGGGTCATCGCTGAACAGAGTGGAGTCTACATGACAACAACCTCCAGCATGAGAATGGAGGTAGAGGCAGTTACTGCAGCACTGAGGTGGCTGTCTGAAACTCCATCAACCAGGGCAGTTATATTGTCAGACTCTCAAGCCATGCTTCGGAAAGTTCAGAACGAATGGCTGCGGTAGGAATGGAAAACATCAATAGAATCCTCAAGTCTTGAAGAACTGGTGTGGATCTACTGTCCTGGTCATGCAGGGGTATGTGGCAATGAGATAGCTGACAGACTGGCCTTGAGAGCACCCATAGTGGGGACACTGGAAATGGATAAGGGAGAGATACTAAGTACTATTAATGATCGCCTGCTGGATAATGACACTGCAATGGACGAATCAACAAGGCTGAGGCTGTTGGAGTTTGGCATCAAACGTGGGACTAGCAGAAATGGACGTGAGAGAGGGTGCATCCATCGTATGTACAACCAGTGTGCTACAGGTAAAATTAGCCTTCATACTCTTTGACATTTGCTGAGGGAGACTGAGCACCTATGGGTTTGCCTGGAGTGCAGTGAGGTCAATTCTGATTAACAATAACAATAACTCTTGAGTTTTGGCCACTGTTGGACCACTACTGCAAAGCTAAGGGAAGGCAAACCATGACAGTGCTGGAGCCCTTGGTCCACCCGGGCGGTACTTACGCAACTGGAAATGAGCACTGTTTAGGTCTCTGACGAGATAAAACAAGAATGGAACTACTGTTCTCTCAGTCATTCCGCCATTATCACCTTTACCCTTTAACTCTCCCCAAGGAGTATAGGAATTCAACAAACTTATGACAGGTCGTCCTGTACCATGCCATCAGCTGTCTCCAGTTCTCTTATCCGTGTGTTTTCTGGTCTCCCTTTACTTCTCCTACCCTGGGGACTCCAGAACAAGGACTGTCTTGTAACGCTATCAACAGGTTTCCTCTTCTCATCTCTTGTTCCACTGGCACTTCTTTAGTTCTTGTTTTCAGTTCCACATTGGTGACCTTGTACTATTTTAATCCTTCTATCAAGTACTCATTTATGAAAGTCTGCAATTGTCTGGTTGTTGTTCTCCGTGTTTCTGACTGCTGCGAGGCTGAATAATCACATTTAGATTTGGGAAGTGGATGTGACCAAAATGTGTTCTCTGGTTAATAATTTACATTAGACAATCTCTGAAGGACCAAGGACTAGATTGGAGCCAGGCCAGGAGGAAGACAGCCGATAGGATAGTATGGCGCCCTTTCTGGCACCTCAGGGTAGAAGAGGAACAACTAAGTAAGCAAATAAGTAATAATTTCCAGCTAGTAGCAACAAAAGCTGTTTTTCTGGCCATTGTCTGCCAGTACATACTCATACCTATCAGACAACATAGAATAATCATTCAATTCATCCTTCAGAGCTCCAGATTCATAACTTCCCCAATCGTTTTTATCCATGTCAGTAAATATTTTTGAAAAAGCTCGGTATTGTACAGGTTAGGGTTAAGATTAGCATTAGCCATTATTGTTATGAGATTTTTAGCCAATATTATTTAAAAAAAAAAAAAAGAAAACAAAATGCGGGAAACAGCGTAGCAGTTAGCAGTTTGATGTCAGGATTTACAGCTAGGCTTAGGACGCAGGGACAGAAAAATACAATGGTGTGGCTTCTATAAGGGGCAAAAAGGGAAACTAAGATGATTGTTATTGTTAATCAGAATCGACATCATTGCACTCCGGGCACACCCATAGGTGCTCGGTCTCCTGCAGCAAATGTCGAAGGGTATGAATGCTAATTGTTCCTGTTGCGCACTGGTTGTATGCACGGCAGATGCGTTCTCTCATACGTCCATCCCTGCTGGTCTTACGTTTGATGCCAAATTCCAGCAATCTTAGCCTTGATGATTCATTGATTGCAGTGTCATTCTCTAATAGACGAACATAAATTGCCCTCAGTATTTCTTCCTTATCCATGTCCAATGCACCATTTATGGGTGCTTTTGAAGCTAGTCTGTCAGCTCTTTCAAACAATAATCATCGCGGGAGCTACGGAGATCGTGCTCTGCCGACGATACCTTTGGCAAATAAAACGAAAAACTAAGATAAAGAACAGGACAATTAAAATTCTATAATAAAACCACGACTCCTCCGGCTTTAGTTAATCTTTTTGTTTCTTCAATCTCTTTCACTGAACTATTATCCTTATTGGTTCACAACTAAATAGATGGAGAAAATGAGAGAACATTGGGGGGGGGAGAGAAAGACTTGAGAGCTCTGAAATGTATGAGCATAAACACGTACGCTTATAAATAAGTACGCATGCAGATGTGCGTACACACATTTTTTGTTCTGAATATTTATTTTGTCACTTTCTTAAATCACTTTTAAAAAAAACAAACACACACACAAAAACATTTTAAAACCGTGACATTAATTTTGTTTTGTTTTGTTTTATTTGTAACATTTTTGTTTCCAAAGGTCAAAGATACAACAAATGATGTATGTCCCATTTCAACAGGCCCCCAAGAATGTCACTCATCGTCAGCAGATACCCCAGGTGACATCTATCTCCGTTCATTCTTGCTTCTCTTCAACAACGAGTTCCGCAGTGCAACCTTAAATGGAAATAAATAAAGGGGCTGCTGTAAAACCTGTTATAGGTCAACAACAGAACTGATAAATAGTACTGGAGACAGGAAGTTGTGGAGAGGCATGATCTCCTACGCCACCAGACATGGTACTTGAAGAAGAAGCCGCTGCTGGTACCAACTAATATTTTAGAGCTGATTCTGGTATTTACTACTGCTCCCATATTTCTGATGATGGTTGTCAACATTTTTACTTGCTTATATCTTGTACTTTTTCCTAGCGTTACCTGTCTTGTTTACATTTTTCATCTTTCTGCATCGCTCATCATGTCGCTGTTTGAATAGCTCATCATTTTTTCCCTACACGTTTGCAGTATGCATTGTCTTTTTCTCTTGACCTGTCTATATTTATTGTATTTGTCACCTGTTTGTAACTGTAGCTGACAAAGGGTGAACCCCGAAACGTCCAGTGTTTCTAGTGTTCCGTCGATTTGTAAAGCTACTTCCATACTGTTTTCTTTTTTTTTAATTTATATATTACTAACCTTAAAAGAAAACAGAAAAAATAAATCACACAAACATAAACACTCAAGCTTTCAAATGACATCCATAAATAATTATTGTCACACACACTTCTTCTTTGTCAAGTACCATGCCCGGTGGCAAAAGCAAATTATGTCTCTCCACAATTTCCTAGTCTCCAGTACTATGAGAAGTTATCAGTTCCGCTGTTGACTTCATTCCATGCCATGATGTCGAACTGTCCAGAGTCTTCTCTCTTTGTTGTCCTCTATCTTTTTTCCCATCAATCTTTCCTATGGTCATGATATATTCCAGTTTTCTTACTTAGTCGTTCCCCTTCTACCGTGAGGTGTAAAGGTTTGGAAGAGAGAGCGCCAGACTATCCTATCGGCTGTCTTCCTCCTGGCCTGGTTCCATTCTAGTCCTCGGTCCTTCAAAGATTGTCTAATGTTGTCCTCCCAGCGGACTCTGGGTCGTCCTGGGGGTCTGGATCCCCAGCTCTTAGTTTCCCATACTTGCCGTGGTAGCCGATCTTCTCCCATTCTGCAGACATGGCCAAACCATCTTAGTAGGGACTGTTCTACTTGGGTCTGCAGGGGTTGGGTTTTTTAGGCCTTGATGTATTGTCTGGTTGCAGACCATGTCTCTTCTTGTTACTTCAACCACCTTCCTCAGATACCTCATCTCTGAGGTTTGGATCTGGCTTTCGAGGGTTATTTTCTTGTTCTCATAACATATCCAAAAAATGTCACACACACATTTTTTTATCATTATGTATCACTAATTTCTCCAATGTCAGTGTACGTTTTCTTGCTTCTGTATCTTCTTAACTCTTGTGCAGAGTTGGCAAACACTATGCCCTGAAAAGGACTACAAGTGTCTATCAGCCAACATGGTGAAGTCCCGAAAATGGCTAGTCCTTATGAAGTAAGTCAAAGACAATAGGTAAATGGTAGGTACTCATAAGAAAGAATGAAAGGAGGCCTCTAGACATCAGAAAAGTACAAGAAGTAAACAGCAGCCAGGAGATTCAAACCAGGGACCATCTGGATAGCACCATGGCCTTGCTGTTAATGTCTATTTCTTCTTCTCTGTCATTCACTCTCACATAATCACATCTATCTCTCATCACAAAGTGGCAGTTCAGCTTAGGCTTCTCTTACCACCATTAATTTTTTCCATCAACTGGATTTAGAGAAGGCAACATGCCACCTTGCTCCTCTCATGGAGCCGACAGTCTTGGAGGTCAATATTCTACTGTTTGTTAGTCCTCCCCACATAGGCACTGTTGTGTGTCTTTATATAATTTGATAAGTATCTTTTGAGTAAACGCCTGGTTACTCTGGCCAAGATAATATTAGGGTAGAACTGCTTGACAACGCATACAGCAATACATCTTGAAATATCAATGTCACCACAAAGGCAGAGTGGACAATCTACACACTGTTTATTACAATAAACGCTGCTCCACATGCATAATTTTGAAAGCCATTATATCTTATGGCATAACATATTCAGTCATCAGTACAGCTCTGTATCGTCAGTAGCTAGAATACTGTCCACAACAGTTTTACACATTTTTATTTAATCAGTTCAACTAATGCATACTCCCTTTCACATGAAGATATCTAGTACACCTCACACAAGATCTTGATGTACTAGCGATGGTACAACGTAGGGATATATCACAGAATCATATAAATCTCAGGAGATCAGATACATACGTCCACTCGCCATCAGCCACACACAAGAAGAACCTCGCAGACGATCTTCCCCCCGTCTGCCTTGCTTATCACGACGTCTGCCAAACTGCACCTCGAGGCAATGACATCACTTCCTGTGTTACCAAGGACTACGTATAATAAACAAACATGAAGCCTTGTCGAACCCACTAATGATATCGACAGACTTGTTATGAATTTTACTCATAACAGGCACATATCTTTCTATCCGATTTTCCCATTGTTGAACAGGCTGTGAAATTGAACTGTCACAGGATGCATGACCAGCTAAGTACCCCAACAAAATGTGCATCACCAGAGTTAGTCGTTCTGATGACAGTTTCCACAAATCTTAAGTCTGTTTCTGTTTGTGCAATTTATTATCTTAAACTTCAGTTATCTCTCTGCCTCCTCTACCCCAAAAGACATAACACAGATACCTACCTGTTTCTGTTTAAATGACCTTTTGACCTTCTTCCTGCGTATCTTGTGCTTGACCATGGTAAACACCTTTTTCTTAGTCTTCTCTTTGTTAGTGGTGCTAGCAAAGGGGTTCATCTTCTGAGGTCCATGGGCAAACTTCTCTCGGCCCTCTCTGCCTGCCTGAAATAGATTATGCACAACTGGAAATTAGAATCTTGTAACAACTCCCAACGGAAGGAGGAAATTGATGTAGACAAGCAATCTGACCCAATCCACCAGCGGCACAAGCACCAGCAAACCATTCTTATTCTCCTGAGAACCGGCCATAGTGAACTACCAGCCACTGTGAACTACTAGGCCACCTCAATCGTCTCAAGTTATCTCACACAAATGAGTGTTAGTGTGGGACTAGAATCCAGACTCCTGAACATTCTTCAAGATGACTTCTTTGCCTTATTTGCTCCTTATGGAGCAAGGAACCACAGTTGCAGCTGGTTAACAATCACTATTTACAGCAACACCTCCCTATCAGTTTATACCAGGAGCAATTTCACCACCAACAGTTGCCACTGCTGTATTACCACCATTAATAACAACAACAACAGGAACTCACCATCACAGTTGCTAATCTAGACTCCTTGTCATGAGCTTTCTTTTTGTGCACCAACTCAATGTCTCCTAGTTTGGGTAAATCATGGCTGCGGACAGCAAACAACAGAACGTTAAATATCACTTGTAGATTTTCCTCAGGTTGCAGAATGCACACACACACCCTCATCCCTCCATTTTTACATTTACGGGAATAGAAAATCACCCTAATTGCTCCGCAAGCGCTACCCAAGAGACAGGGATAGAATAAGAGATATACTCCAAAAGAACGTTGCCAATTGTTCAGAATGAAATATTCACTTGGAGTTATTTCCCTTTAGCAGTGTTTTGTGGACACATAGTAGTGTGCAAGTATTAAACTGTCACACTATTTGAGGTGCAAAATGCATAGACAATTTTAAATACAAAACACATTTTTTTTTAAAAATGGGTGGGGTGTTACTGATTGACAGACAATGAATAGACTGTTAATTTGATGGACTGACTTTCGTACATCAGTTGATAAGTCAGTCCGCCAAATTTTACACGCTTTTATTTAACTTCACTTGTATGTCACTTTCATGTCACTTTCAAATCTTGCAATTGATTTTTCAATCACTTCCAGGCGAGCAATATCTCTGAAACTTGGCAAAGTTGTGTATTACTGATGACAACACAATAATCAGTCAATTATTTAATATTGTAATTATGACATTATGAGTAATTAAAGTTTTTCGTAAAGAAATGTAAACAAATCAGGGGTCATAATCAAGTTAATTAAAAATTCAAGAGTACATGGTAGCCAACTGGTGTAATGGTTACAACGTTGCACTGGCGATCAGGTGTTCAAGGTTCAAGCCCAGGCATCAGCATTTGAAGGAGTGTCAACGACCAGGATTTTGACTGATTAACCTGAACGGCTCCTGAGATAAACCCTCTGTGGATGGGAAGGAGCAAAGCTCCTGACTGGGTTGGAAGAAAAGTCCACAGGCTCCCCAGCCTCACAATGACATGTCATTGGGCTGAAAGCCCAAGTGGCGCTGGTTACGGAAAAAAAAAAAACCAGTTTCTAGCTAAATCAAGGGAAACAATTCAAATTATAAATCAAGGGAAAGTCGAGTTCGATCTCTAAATGGCCTTCAAATTGAAGAAATTGATTGCACCAAATTAACAGACACAAAGCCATGTAATATTGACGCTCTAAAAGAAATGGATCGCTTAAGAAATTTTAGACCAGATTTACAATAAGTAAAAATATTGTTTATGTTTTAGTATGTCATATTTTTCTAACACTAAAAAGAAGGGAAAAAAAAGCGTGGGTCGCTGATTCTGCATGAAATTAACTTCTGCTTTATACTTCATTAGAAATGTCTATCGAACTAACCACATCAGGTTTATCAAATCGTAGGTCTTTTTTATCTGTAGAAAAGGCTAGGGAGCTGTGTATGTTTGATGAGTTTAGTGAAGATGATGTCATTGATGATTTCGAATTTGACGTTAATGAAGAAGCTAGTTCTAGTGACGAGGGGGTGTGGTCACAGCCAGGCCCTAGTGCTACAAAACGACAAAAAGTTTTGACCAAATCATTGACAAAAAAGGGGAAAAGCATTAGTACCAAGGAGCAACAAGGGGCAATTGGTAATGAATGGATTTCAGTACCAAACATCAGTATTACAGAGACCCAAAACGCATTCAGATTTCTTCCCAAATATGGTCGCAAACCAGGAGTACACAATGACTTAGGTCTTAGTGAGGCATCAACTCCTTTTGACTGCTATAGGACATTGTTTACTGATGACATTGCAAATTCAATAGTACATTCTGTAAATGAGTATGCAAAACTTAAAGTTCTTAAAAATAATCCATCCCTAAAAAGATCAAGATTTTCCAGCTGGACAGCACTATCAAACTATGAGTTGTTAAAATTTATGGCTACAATAAATGCTATGGGCATTGATCCCAGATCTTCTATTAGAGACTATTATTCATCAGAAACTGATTGCTTTTATGCACCATTTTATCACAAAACCTTTGAAAGAGATAGATTTTTGTCTATCTATCAAACAATGTTGCATGTGGGAGAGCCTGACGCTGAGGGAAAAAGTAAAGTGGAGCCATTCATCAACTCTTTGATTGAAAATTTCAATAATGCCTTTACGCCCTTTGAAAATGTTTCGGTTGATGAAATGATTGTAGGATTTAAAGGGAGATGGAAATACAAGCAATTTAATGCAACTAAGCCTAGTAAGTATCATATAAAGAGTTTTGGTCTTGTTGACAGTACCACTGGGTATGTTTTATCCCTGCTTACTTATTATGGAGCGGATACCTCTTACGATCCAAGCACAGACACCAATAGTGGGATGGCAATAAAAGTCTTTGGAACTCTATTACAGCAAATTGGAACTGGTTATCATATATTTGCAGACAGGTTCTACACAACAAGAGCACTCATTGACTATTTGCTTCAGCAAAAGCAATACTATACTGGCAACCTCCAGTCAAACCGAATTGGCTTTCCATCAGAAATAAAAGCACTTTCCATACCACACATGGAACGGAAATGCTGGCAAACTAAAGATTCATCTTTGCTTTGTATTGGATGGAGGGATAAGAAAGCAAAAAAGCCAGTAATCATTGTTTCCACCAAAACAAATACAGGAATGACTACTACGACAAAACCAAAGCCAATAACAGTCCATGACTATAATCAGAGCATGAATAGATGTGACCGTACTGATCAAATGCTTGGGTATTATGGCATTCACTAACGACGCAGCAACAAGTGGTGGAAAAAAATATTCTACTGGATAATGGAAATTACTTGTACCAATGCTTTCATCCTCTATAGGCTCACAGGCAGTAGAAAAATTACTTTAAAACAGTTCAAAATATCTCTGATTGATGCTTTGCTTCAGTGGGCCGCAGATCTAATGCCCGAGCCACAGAGGAAGACCAAGGACAGCCAACCCAATGCAGAGGCTTGAAGGAGCTAAGTATATGATAGCTTACACAGAAAAAGACAGAAGATGTAGAGTCTGCAGCAAACCAGATTCTCCAAAAAGAACAAATTTTATTTGTGAGGGTTGCGATGATTATCCTCACCTCCACCCAAAACACTGCTTCAAGATATGGCATACACAAGCCACCATTGACTAAAATGTAAATATCCTTTCAGATAAAATTGTGTACATATTGTTTATGCATAATAATGTAAGTACAATACAATATATGATTTACTTTGAATATGACCTTTTTGTTTCCAAATTTTAATAATGATAGTACGGTCCGCTGGAGAGTCTCTTAAACATTAACAAAACATCACAGAAAGCTGAAACTTGTAATTAATATTCATATATGGATTAGTGTTATTAAAAAAAAACCATGGAGCACTTTGGATAATATTTCAGTCTTTATGCATCTGTTTTTGGGTACATTTTTCATTCACTAAAATGAATTTAAAAAAAATTGTTTACATTATTACTGATAATTGAATATAATATGAAGAATAGCACTTAAAAGCCCCAATATTATAATTCTAAATATATTTATCTTTACTGTGAAACATAATTTGTGTATCTTGTGTTGTGTAATATCAACACAATATATGATTTAATTTAAAAGTTCACGCGGCCATGAATATCTTCGTTTTTATTTTAATGATGATGGTACGGTCTGCTGGATGGTCTGTAAAACATTAACAAAATATCACAGGAGGCTGACACTTGTAAATAATATTCATATATGGATTAGTGTTATTCTAAAATATGCTGGAGCACTCTGGATAATGTTTCAGTTTTTATGCATGGGTTGGTGAGTACATTTTTCATTCACTAAAATGAGTTTTTATTAAAAAGTATTCTATAAAATATGTAGAATATCACTAACATCCTTCATATTCTAATTCTACACTAATTTATCTTTACTGTGATAAATAATATGTGTGTCTTTGTTGTATAAAAACAATACAATATATGATTTAATTTAAAAGCTTCACACGGCCTATAATGTCCTATTTCTTTCCAAATGTCTATAATGTTTTTATGGTTCGCTGGATGGTCTGTAAAACATTAACAAAATATCACAGAAAGCTGACACTTGTAAGTAATATTCATATATGGATTAGTGATATTTTAAAAGACATTAGAGCACTCTGGATAATATTTCAGTGTTTATACATGGGTTGGTGAGTACATTTTTCATTCACTAAAATGAGTCTTTTCTTGAAAGTGGTCTATATTATGACTCATCACTGATTACTATATGTAGAATATCACTAAAAGTCCTTCATATACTTTTTCTATTTATTTTGTTTAACTGTCTCTGCGTTTTGCCCCTCAAATAGTGTGACAGTTCCTAATTACATTCGATACTTGCACACTACGATACATGTCCAGGGAACACTGCTGTAGCACTAAACACTGATAAAGGGAAATAACTCCAAGTGAATATTCTGTGCGGAACGATCGGCAACATTGTTTTGAAGATTACTGAATAAGACTAGTGCCTCCCTCAGGTATGTCATAAGAGGCAACTAATACAAGGCTGTGCATGGGTCTAGCAACCTGATCATGTGAAACAAAGCACAAGTGATACTGAACAAATGCTAAAGTCAAAACATTGTGTAAGTCAATTTGTTAACCTTGAACTTGTTCTGTCTTTTCTTGTGTGTTGTTGTTGCCACATGTGAAGCGTTTTCATAAATGGGCATTTGCAAACAATTATGACAATACATAAGAAAGATTGAAAGTCATCAAGCAAAACATATGTAAGGACTTAAAATGCTGAGTAAAGAAATGTTGCAAAATTGGGGGACATTAAAATAACGGGTACATAAAACAAATCTGGATCAATGAAGTTCTGAGCCAGAGTATGGCTGGAATTTTCATTTCCTGATTTGGGACCGAAGACGCAGCAAGAGAGATGAATGCAGTCAGCGACTCATAGCTTGACTGCGTGCATCAGGGTCAGCGAACTAGAGCTGACCAAGACCCTACTCCACCTCCAAGTGGTGGTCCTGGAAACAGGCTGCATCACTGCTGTCTGGCTGAGAGAGTAGGGATCGAAGTGGGAAGGCAAACCCGGTCCCAAAAAATGCTGTGCTGAAGTCAGATGTGTCGACCGAAAGGTGCAAATATCGCAGCTTTGCTGTAAACGGACAATACGCAACCAACGTCCTTTCCAGGACGAACGAGGAAGAAAAAGATTTCCTCCTGACGCCGCATAGTGCCACCTCTACAGTTAGCCCCCTTGCAAGAAGCCTGAGACAACGCTCCTGTGCTCTTGTAGCTGAGGTTTCTGTAACAGTCTGTTTTATTTGATGAGGCTGGCAGCCCCACGCACAACGTACACATTAGCCATCTTTTGTGTCATGCATTTTCTTGTGTTCTGGGGTCTGGTTTCCAGTCCCATGTGGAAATTTTTTGATGTAAGATGACCTGGAACAAGAGATGAAAAGATAATGCCGGCGACAGATACACAATCTATTCTATACCAGTTTTTCTTAACCTATTAGAGGTCAAGCACCCCTTTACAGCATCATAAGAAGCCTCACACCCCTTTACAGCATCTTAAGAAGCCTTGCACCACTTTACAGCATCTTAAGAAGCCTTGCACCACTTTACAGCATCTTAAGAAGCCTCATACCCCTTTACAGCATCTTAAGAAGCCTCAAACCCCTTTACAGCATCTTAAGAAGCCTCGCACCACTTTACAGCATCTTAAGAAGCCTCACACCCCTTTACAGCATCTTAAGAAGCCTCACACCCCTTTACAGCATCTTAAGAAGCCTCACACCCCTTTACAGCATCTTAAGAAGCCTCACACCCCTTTACAGCATCTTAAGAAGCCTTGCACCACTTTACAGCATCTTAAGAAGCCTCGCACCACTTTACAGCATCTTAAGAAGCCTCACACCCCTTTACAGCATCTTAAGAAGCCTCACACCCCTTTACAGCATCTTAAGAAGCCTCACACCCCTTTACAGCATCTTAAGAAGCCTTGCACCCCTTTACAGCATCTTAAGAAGCCTCTCACCCCTTTACAGCATCTTAAGAAGCATCACACCCCTTTACAGCATCTTAAGAAGCCTCACACCCCTTTACAGCATCTTAAGAAGCCTCACACCCCTTTACAGCATCTTAAGAAGCCTCACACCCCTTTACAGCATCTTAAGAAGCCTCACACCCCTTTACAGCATCTTAAGAAGCCTTGCACCCCTTTACAGCATCTTAAGAAGCCTTGCACTACTTTACAGCATCTTAAGAAGCCTCACA
Source organism: Oreohelix idahoensis (assembly GCA_024509875.1). Lineage (NCBI taxonomy): Eukaryota > Metazoa > Mollusca > Gastropoda > Stylommatophora > Oreohelicidae > Oreohelix > Oreohelix idahoensis. The sequence continues at coordinate 235,789 of JAMPIV010000222.1, forward strand.
CCCCTTTACAGCATCTTAAGAAGCCTCACACCCCTTTACAGCATCTTAAGAAGCCTCACACCCCTTTACAGCATCTTAAGAAGCCTCACACCCCTTTACAGCATCTTAAGAAGCCTCACACCCCTTTACAGCATCTTAAGAAGCCTCACACCCCTTTACAGCATCTTAAGAAGCCTCACACCCCTTTACAGCATCTTAAGAAGCCTCACACCCCTTTACAGCATCTTAAGAAGCCTCACACCCCTTTACAGCATCTTAAGAAGCCTTGCACCCCTTTACAGCAGCTTAAAAAGCCTCACACCCCTTTAAAGCATCTTAAGAAGCCGCACACTCCATTGCATCATCTTATGAAGTTTCGCACGTCATTATCTTCAGCTCACAAAATATGCCCAAAATGAGACAAGGAGATACAATTATGTTTTAAGAAAACGTTATTTACAAAATATGACTAAGATTCAGTATTGAATTCACGTTGCCAATCTTCTATTTTTTTCAAATACATTGGAGTTCTGTGTATTATGTAATGTTAATGATGATTCGCCAACTAAAATAACTGGCATGTCTTGCACCTCCGAAGATTAAAAAGCACATCTATACTGTTAATGACACTCTAATCTATTCTGTTAATGATAAACTCAAAGACATGAATGTCTGAGATATCAAATGAAACACAACAATAAACACACAAACTCAACTGACCTATTTTCACCACCAAAAGCTTCTTGCAGCTTCCTTTTCTTGGCCTTCTTAGCAGAAGAAAATGACCTCGTTGAACCAATATCCTTGGTAATCTGCCTGGCATTGATGGCTTTGAAATCTTCATCCGTCATAATCCTGGTACTGGATATAAACTCAGCAAGTTTCTCTTTCTCCTCTGCCTCTCCAGGTGTCTCCTTGTGTTCTTCCTCCTGCAGAAACATTATATCACAATAAAAATGTAAAGGTACTTCCCGTAGCAGAAACTGCCGAAGTTTTGGAGACTTTACTATATAAGGTTCAGCTTTTTTTTTATGGGGTGGGGTGAACAGTTTTCTTCCTCGCTGCCCTTTGCCTTCCCTAACTCAAGAGCAAAGCATAAACCGGAGTTGGGCCACGGCATGAAGGATGGCCACCGACCGAGCAAAATGTGGACAGTTTGTTACTGCCCTACAAGACCCCACTAGACGTGATGGCCACTGACTGCTTTGTCAGTCAGGGCTAAGGATCCAAGAAGAAGAAGAACTCAAGAGCAGAGTAACGTAAGGTAAAGGATCTCGTTACACGCCCATTGAGGTACATTGGGAATATGGTGTTATAAGAGCACAGTAAGGTAGTAAGGTACCTAAAAACAGCTGGGTAGACTGAAGCATGACACTACCAGGTTTTGATCACAGAACCTGGTAACTGCACCACGTGAGGAAAGCACTCTAACCCATTAGCCAATTGGATGTTTACATCGTGTATGTCAAGTACAAAGTAACTCTTACCTGTTGAGTAAAACTGTGTCAGTGCTTCTCACCGTAGTAAATGGTCAAGTCAGAAGAGGTCACCTAACAGGTCACGTCACAAGGGGTAACTAAAATATCATGTTCTAAAAGAGAATTACAAAGGTCACGTCATAAAGAGCTCAGGTCATAAGCGCTGACTATGAGGTCAAATTATAACAGGTGGCTACAGTGAGTTGTGCATGAAGCTAGCTGGCAATCTCATCATGAAAAACAAACTACAACAGACACCAACCAAATGAAGTGCTTTAGCGCAGGCTTACCATGTGGGTGCCAAATGCAGCAGAGGCTCCACACTCCTTAAGGAATGAAAAAGGAATGTTTTGAACCTGGTCCTTTTCCTCAAAAGCAAGCTTTAACTACTCTTCCACTCAACACACTTGTCCATCTTACAGATTAAAAACAAAAATAAAACATGTTAATTGTCCATGTCTAAAATTTACCTTACTGACATCCTCATCAGACGAGTGATAAACATCAATCCACTCATCATCGCTGTCATCATCATCCTCCTCCTCCTCCCCCTCACTGCTGCATGACTCCCAATCTGCTGTACTCATACAAGAAGACAGGAAATGTTAGTGCTGTGTTCAGATATTCCTGGACTTTAATTTAAGATCCTCTAACTACAAACTAAGTCAGTGATTCAACAGAGCTGTGACACTGATGATCCCATCACCTTGCAACATCCATAACAATGAAGAGGCAGAAAGACTGGCAAATGAAAGTGGAAAGCTACCTCAGCCTGATACAAGCATAACTTATGAAGAGGGTCAAGTGTTTTATCAGAAGCAGATCAGGAATAAGTGAGAGGCAGTCCACTAGAAGAAATATGTGTATTACCAGCTTTAACAGAAGTCAACAAGTGTTTATCTTCAGACTTCGCACAGGCCACAACAGATTGATTGTTGTTATTGCTATTGTTGAACAGAATCGATATCATTGCACTCTGGGCAAACCCATAGGTGCTCAGTCTCCTTCAGCATATGTCGAAGAGTGTGAATGCAAACTTTTCCTGTAGCTCGCTGGTTATATACACAACTGATGCATCCTCTCATACGTCCATCTCTGCCAGCCTTACATTTGATGCCAAATTCCAACAGTCTTAACCTTGATGATTCATCTACTGCAGTGTCATTCTCTAACAGGCGATCATAAATCGTTCTCAGTATCTCTCACTTATCCATATCCGTGTCCCCACTGTGGGTGCTCTTAATGCTAGTCTGTCAGCTCTCTCATTACCGTGTACCCCTGCATGACCAGGACAGTAGATCCCACACCAGCTCCTGCAGACTCGAAGCTTCTATGAATGTTTTACATTCATGTCTTAGCCAACCATTTTGAACCTTTCGAAGCATGGACTGAGAGTCTGACACAATGGCTGCCTTTGTTAATGATGTTTCAGTTAGGAATATAAGTATTTAAATAAATAACACGGTATTAAATACCGTGTTATTTATTTAAATACTTATATTCCTTACCAGTTTTACAGCAGCCCCTTAATTTATTTAAGTTTCAGTTAGCCACCTTTAGATTGCACAACAGATTGAGATAATATCTATTCAACAAGCTAAAGATAGGAACTACTGATGAGTGTAGCTGTGGCACTGATAAAATGACAGCTGAATATCTGCTGCAAAAGTGCTCATACATATTAAGATCACAGAAAGCATATATGGCCATTACCAGTAGCACTTCTAGACAAACTCATAGAGTATCCGTAGAGTTACCGACAACCTCAGGCTGACCACTGCTTTCTTTAAACATATTAAAGATTACGTCTGAAAGTGTACGAAGAAGAAGACCCTCTAACTTATGTATCATCATCATTGCCTGTACTTGAGTCTCTGCAAAGATTTTTACCATCCATTTCCAAATATCATATGCCCAGCGTACACATAAATCACACAAGGCAATAACTGAGACGTTAAATTTAGTAAAATATTTGTCTTACTGTGCGTGGTCCCGGCCGCCGGGTCTACCCAGTTTAGTAGAGGCAGTGCTATGTGTCTGTGTCCGTCTAGATAACGTCCTTTGACAGTGGTAGAGGCTCGGTCGCAGCTACGCCATTAATAAACAAGTAAATAGACTTGCCGTGTCCTATCGAGACTTGAGTGGTATTGGTTTCCGGGTCTTCCCAGTTCAGGTGGGGCAGAGCTGTGTGCCTTCTTGGTAATGCAGTTCGGCAGTGGTAGAGGCTTGGCGTTGGCTGCGCTTTCTCCTCGATACGTCCGCTAAGGTGACTGGCTACTCTGCCAGATACCGCATTCTTGTCTCTGAGATATAACCCCCTTTTGCAGGGTAGAGAAGCTCTTTTCTCGTGGCATTGCACCCTCGCTACCCGACAAGAGGTTCCCTGGGGTTGCAAAAAAGCCCAAGACCGCTCCTCGTCTCGGAGATATAACTCCCTTTGCAGGGTAGAGAGCCATCAAACCTCGGAACATGGCACACACTCTAAAGTGGGACTGGTGCAATATGCTTCTGAGTCTAGGATGCTCCCTGGGGCTGCAAGAAAGCCCACATTTGACAGCCATATGGTGGCGGTGGCTTTGCCACGCGCCACTATGCTGTCTGGCTGCTCGTACCATGGCCAGTGACTGATTGCTCGTGTCAGTCTTGTCTCGGAGATATAACCCCCCTGCACTGGGTAGAGAGTATCAAACCTCTTGGTACCGCACGCACGCCAAAGTGGGCCTGGTATACCATACCGCTGAGTCTAGGATGCTCCCTTGGGGTTGAAACAAAGCCCACACCTCACCTCCCATAACTGGCTCAAGGGTATGAGTGAATAACTCGTCCCCTAAAGGGCAAAAGAGTGCATAACTCGCGCCCAGGGAATCAAAAGAAAGAAAGAAAGAAAAGAAAAATAAATGTGGATTTGTTTTTTTTTTTTTAAAGGAAAGTTATTGTGTATTATCTGATTAAACATATGAGTGATAAAAACCTTCTAATCAAGAATTAAAACAACATAAATAAGAGGCTACATGGGTACAGTTGTTCATGTATCATCATCATCATCATCATTCTGTTCCTACTATACAGCTGAGGTTCAAGCTCTAGAGCAAGCTGCAAATATGATTTATAACACCAACTCTGACTGCCACAGATGCACTGTCTGTCCTGCAAGCTCTCAACGGTGGTAAACTCCCGCATCTGAGAAATGAACCAAACAAGGTAGCTGCCAAAAAGAGAACCATACTTCAGTGGGTACCATCTCATTGTGGTGTACCCGGAAATGAAAAGGCAGATAAACTTGCAAAAAAGGGAGGAGAATGTGAACAAGAAGATAATGAAGTCACATACTTTGAGAAAAAGAGAGCTATCCAGACTATCAGAAGAGAACAGAACCAACCCAAAGACGACTATCACACTCTCGACCGGCAGGGACAGATAACTATTTTTCGCCTCAGGACAGGGCATAACAAACTGAATAAACACATGCACAAGCTACGATTGTCTGCTTCACCACTGTGCACATGTGGATTAAACAAACAAACTGCTGAGCATGTTCTACAGGATTGTCCTCTGTATGACCAGTTAAGAAAGATATACTAGCCCAATGACTCAACACTAAACTCAAAGCTATATGGAGCTAAAGAGGAACTTCAAACAACAGTCGAATTCATCATGAGAACTCGTCTGACAGTGTAAACATCAAAGATGCGATCGCAAGAAGATCATCATCATCATCCTTTGCACTCCTTACTGGGCACCAATACAGCTGATCCCCTTGCAGGAAGCCTACACCAAGCAGTCACATGACTCCTGCAGCAGTGGTTTCTATGGCAATTTGTTTGACATGATGAGGTTGCCAGCCTCATATTAGTCACCTTTCACCTTGAAGGGTACAGTAGTCCTAAGCTTTCTTTGTCTTTTCAGTGAACCCCCGTGGAGCTACAGCGGCAGTTCACCAAGCCTTGAGAAACTCCACCCTTACACCGAGCCTTGAGAAACTCAATGATGACAGAATACACATTAAAAGCAGTGGCCCTATATTTAGCAATGTTTAAAAAAATAAAATAAAATCTGGAAGTCATGCAGTAAGAAATATAAAAACTAAGATACCTTGCTCATTCTTTGCCGTTTCCTCTTTCTTTTCAATTTCTGATATAACGTCTGCCCCAGGGATGTAAGATTTAACATTCTGCTGCCCATACTGCATCACTGTGAGTTCCTTCTGGGCCTCAGTTGGACGTCCCTGCACACAGAAATAATGAGTTCTGCTTATTTGTTTTTTTTTAAACTGCGGCATTAATTTGCTTTTATTATTTTTTGCATCTGCACAGCAAATCAGCACAAATAATTTAATCATTTATAACAATTACACGGTGTTGGTGATACTGTACAACAATTCAGCACAAATATATTTAAGATCTGAAAACAGGAAATATCTGTACAGATTACGGGTTACCCGTACTACTTGTCCTTAAACTAGATACCTAAGATAAAGTTGGAACAGATCTGAGGTGGGTGAATTGTTCTTTAAATAACCCTACTCTCAGAACAGATACTGTCAAATTATAGTTTTAAAAAAAAAAGAATTTGTATATCTGTTAAATCTGCAAAATAAATAAAGGAGATAAGAAGAAAATGCTGGCAATGGATAGGACATACATTAAGGAAATCTACAGACAGCACTACAAGGCAGTCCTTCTTTGGAATCCATAGGGTAAGACAGATAAAAGGAGACCAAAACCACACAGAGAAGAGACCTAGAGACAGAAATGAAAAAGACAGAGAAAACATGAAAGCATCTTGAGCAGACGGCACAACTTTGGAGAATTTGTTGAAGGTCCATGCTTTTTGAGGATCTCAAGGGTAATGAATGAGTGAAAGTCAACATAGCCTGACTTTGTTGTATTACATTTTACTCACAAGGGATAAAAAAAGTGGGAAGAAAGAAAACATAGAGAAGAATGGTATAAGAGAAAGACAATGCAACTGGAGCCTATGAGCAGAACTGATGTTTTGCAGACATTAGTCAAAGCCTTGATAATGTTGACAAACAAAGACATCATGTCAGCCGCTCAGGTCCTTCAGCTTTTCTTCAAGCTCCTTCGCTGTGAAGATAAATTACTGTGTAAGACGATCTACCACTACATTGTATCAGACATCAAGAACATCAACTCCAAGCATAAAAATGCCAAGCTGAACTCTGTTCTGCAGACGTTCATGTTCTCGATGCTGCAAGAGAACAGTGCAGTGACTGTCAAGACAGCATTGGACATCATGATTGAGCTATACAAGAGGAACGTGTGGCATGATGATAAGACAGTCAACTTGATAGGTTCTGCTTGTTTCTCTAAAATAACCAAAGTCATGGTTGCTGCCATGAAGTTCTTTTTAGGTAAGTGAACTTTTTTAAGTCAGTAAAATCTTTTTAGGTAAGTGAACTTTTTAAAGTAAGTAAAATCTTTTAGGTAAGTAAACTTTTTAAAGTAAGTAAAATCTTTTAGGTATGTGAACTTTTTAAAGTAAGTAAAATCCTTTAGGTACGTGAACTTTTTCAAGTAAGTAAAATCTTTTAGGTATGTGAACTTTTTAAAGTAACCAAAAAACAGGAATCAACTAACAGCCATATGTAGTTCCCAAGAAAACCCGAGAAGACACGGAACAAAAAGCCCTACTGGCGACTAATGTGAAGATGTACATGGGGCTAGCAACCTCATCACATAAAACAAAGTGAGAAACCCCAGCCGTAAGATCCCGTGAGTGCTTTGAGGCAAGCTTCCTGCTGTCAATAGTTGTTGCATGCTCCGTAAGGAGCAAAAAAGAGGAATTGAATGAAAGAACAGCAAGGATAGGTAATAATAATAATTTGTTCCATACTTGTTCTTTACAGCAACATGTATTTTTCAAAGGGTTCATGGAATATCAACTGTGTATTGGGATGCAGTGCACAAATAAATACATTTTGAATGAGAAAAATATTCAAGTATGAAGTAATAAATGCACTGAAAGTCATAAATGCAGATGTTTAATTTACTTTAAACTTTAATCTGGTTCATTATTCTGCTCTACATTTGTTAAATAATGAAGGAAACCTGAGTCCTGTGATTAGTAAATAAATAAATGTGCCTGTTAATTACCTATATTTAGTTACTTATTTATCTAGAGTCATCCTTATATGACCACCAGCTATGTACAATGCTACAATATACATATGTCGAAGTGAACCTAATTACATCCTCATTGACTTTTGAAATAATCCACACACTTCTAGGGGTTCCTCCTGTGGTAAAACTTGTTGAGAACCCAGCATTGTACACTAAGCTTGGAGAAGTCACTTAAGCCCATACATAATTCTTTGGCTTTTACCTGGTTGACTGCATGCAGGAGGATCTCACTATGGACCCAGTGACAGGCAGTGGGAGCTGAGAAGTGGCTCTGTGCAGGACGTGACAATTCTTTGGGAGAGCCTAGAACCAGAGCACAATATGTTAGTTCTGCATAGTTGGAGAACCCTCTTGAATGCACAGTATGCCACACGCTTCTTACTCCTAGCTTAGGATCAGATGTAATGCTCCTTTAAATGCCAGCCAAGCTGGAGAAACTGGAGCTCATGAATTCAACTCAGTACTTTTCTGAATTGCAGAAAAGCCACAGGAAAAGCCTAGATCTACAGTAAAACACAGAAAACACCAGGAATTTTTCTAAGTCCACAATACGCTGGGTTTTTGGTGTACTAGTGAATGGGCTGTGACTCAGGGGCGACAGGCAGTGTATACTATAAGGGGTGTCAGTAAAAGAATTTCAGTGACGAACATGCAGTGGCTAGACTCGTTGACTTTGTGACGGTGTCTCAGTGTGTGCGACGGAACGAACGGAATAATTTGTCTTCTCTTTGTTACTTTCACAATTGCCTCCACGGTTGGCGGAGTTGTGGATTTTAAAGTTGCTACCAAAAGTGGAATGGGTTCATTTTCGATACAAGACAACAGGAAGCTGAGACGCTTGGGAGTCATGACCCAAGTGGGCCCGCCCCCCCTTAGAGTGTAAAGGAGTATATAGGGCAGAAACACTTGTTGGACGGGGGGACGTCTTCTGATGATCAGATTGCTTCCTGTTGTATCGCTCTGTAAAGAGTTTCCTATCTTAATAATACCAAGGAGTCTTCAACTTGATCTTGGCTGAAAAAAGAGCGAGAAGCTCAGCAACTCTAGTTAAACAACAACAACAACAACAACTTATTTACCTACATTTGTTACAAGGTGTGGACATTTATAAGTTATATTTTGAGAGTATTTGCTCCCTTAATCCTCATTACAATAAAAATGTCTATTAAGTGTCCAGCGAAGGGCACTGATGTGGAACTGATGACAAAGCCCAGAACAAAGTGCCAGTGGAACAAGAGTTGAGAAGAGTGTTTGAGAAGGATAGGACACACGTTGAGGAAACCCGCTGGCAGCATTACCAGGCAGTTCTTGTTCTGGAATCCACAGGGTAAGAGAGGAAGAGGTAAACAGAAAAACACGTGGAGAAGAAAACTGGCAAAAAAAATAAAGATGATGACATGGAAAGACCTTGAGCAGATGGCGTCGGACAGTATGACTTAGTATGTGTTTGTTGAAGGCTTATTATCTTTGGGGAGCAGTCGGGCAATGATGCACTAAGATTTGTTTGGCACTATGTAGGGCACTAAGATTTGTTTGGCACTATGTAGGGCACTAAGATTTGTTTGGCACTATGTAGGGCACTAAGATTTGTTTGGCACTATGTAGGGCACTAAGATTTGTTTGGCAGTGTGTAGGGCACTAAGATTTGTTTGGCACTATGTAGGGCACTAAGATTTGTTTGGCACTATGTAGGGCACTAAGATTTGTTTGGCACTATGTAGGGCACTAAGATTTGTTTGGCACTATGTAGGGCACTAAGATTTGTTTGGCACTATGTAGGGCACTAAGATTTGTTTGGCACTATGTAGGGCACTAAGATTTGTTTGGCACTAAGATTTGTTTGGCACTATGTAGGGCACTAAGATTTGTTTGGCACTATGTAGGGCACTAAGATTTGTTTGGCACTATGTAGGGCACTAAGATTTGTTTGGCACTATGTAGGGCACTAAGATTTGTTTGGGTGCACTGAGTTTCTCATGTAAAGTAGTACACAAAGGGAAACTATCAGAGCCCTTCACAGTACACAGTGGGCTCAGACAGGGATGTCTGCTATCACCAACAATTTTTCTCATGGTCGTAGACTGGGTTATGAGACAGACAAACAGAGGGAGAGAAAACTGGAATACAGTGGACATTTAACAAACAACTGGAGGATCTAGACTTTGCAGATGATTTGTGCCTTCTATCACATAGACAGCAAGATATGCAGTAGAAAACAAATAGATTAGTGACAGAAGCAGCAAAGATGGGACTACACATAAATGTAAATAAAACAAAGGAAATGAGAATAAATAATAGGCAGATGCACTCAATGAAGTTCAATGATCAAGTCATTGAAGAAGTAGAAAACTTTACATATCTGGGGAGTAACATTGACAAAGGAGGGGGGGGAGAACAGATGGTGACGTCTGCTCAAAGATAAATAAAACCAGATGCGCTTTTAATACCCTTCGACCAATATAGAACTCCTCAGCTATCCAGAGAGAATAACATTAGAATCTTCAACTCAAATGTGAAGTCAGTCTTGCTGTATGGCTCAGAGACATGGCATGTCTCAAAGAGTATCACAGGGTTCATAGCAAATTTCTTCAAGCATTTTCCAGGCTTTTTCCAGGTTTTTCCAGGTCCAGCACGTGATTTTCAAGGATGGGAAACTCTAATATTTTCCTCATCTAATTTTCTCAGATATAATTATCACTTTGCTGACCAGCAATCCGGAGCATTACCGTCTCCCATTACCAAGGGTGTTTGCAGATTTCTTTAAAAAGAACATTTTTTTTTTTTTAAATTCATAAAAGATTGAAAAACAGACATCTTTTCCCAGTTTTTAGCGAATTTGTTCAACGTCAGCGCAATAAAATGTTAGTGACATGGATGTCAATGAATAAAATAAGCTTGATTGACATATTGATTTAATGATTAACGTATATCAACATAAAAGGCTAATAAAATTGTGAATAAAATGCAAAAAAAACTATTTTTCGTGTTTGTCTTTTTTGAATGTATTCTGCGTCTGTGGCATGACAATGAGCGTTTGTAAATGTTTGAGTAGCTACGTACCTCTAGTTGGAGTCTGAGCTGCTTCCTTTATTAACTGGGATTGAAGTTGTAGCTGTAGGCCTCTGCAAGAGTCTTTGTCTGGATTGTTGATAATCCTTGACTGTGTGGTATAACTTGAAGCAGAATATCAGGCATAGAGGTACATTGCAATCTGGGCAGTACATGCAAGTCTGGCTTCTGTTCCCTGCAGCCTTACACACTTTACAGTCTGGTTTGTACCTTGTCCTTTCATATTTATCAATGAAGTGGTGCTCAGTAAGTCGTGTTGTTGTGACCTGTGGTTTTGAAGGTGTCACATTACGTCGAAGAATAGCAGGTTCAATAAGAGTCATACTGACATCCTGATCTTTGCTTTGATCTTTTATTGTAGAGTTGGCAGTGTTGTAGGTTATGTGTCCATTGACCAGGGCAGTTTCAACTAAGAAATGATATAAAAATAGGATATGTGTGGGTAGGGGTAGCTTGCACCTAGTTGGCTGAAGTAGTCGACACCTCCCATACTTTTGCTGTATTTTTCTGCAAGCAAAGGCTTCTGAATTGTTCTGCCCTAAAGAATTTGTCTTTCTGCCTTGTTTATATTATCATTGGAGTGAACAGTAGATATAAGGTTAAATCTTTTCATATCATGCCAGGTGACTGTCGGCATGCCTTATCTTCTGTAAAGTTCGTTAGCACAAAACACAGGATGATTTGTCTTTTTCAATTTGAGTTGTTTTTTCTTCAATGCTACAGGAAAATGCTTCCTATTTTCAGCTACTGTTCCAAATGCACCAATCTGAATTTCAGGTCTTGAAATAAAGCTGAAGGCTGAATAAAAACTACCACAGAAGAGAATATGTCCCTTGTTGTGTATGAAATTTGAATTAAAACTATGGTGACTTTTCACTGAAAAAAGAGTCCAAATAATCTCAGCTCTGAGAGTTTCTTCCTTGGTCACAAATGATGTCACATCTGTAGGTCTCCTAATAGTGTTAGATGTTTTTGACGTGTCCGAGGGAATAGTGTTAGATAGTTTTGATGTTTCTGGGGGAAAAACTGCTCCTTAGGGTTGTGTTCTTTTCTGTTTAAAAAAAAAAAAATGGAACACACAAATAACTTATAAGTAGCCCTAAGCTATGTATATTTACCAAGTCAAAGTTCTAAACGAATGAATAATATAGTCAAACAATATTTAACTAGAACAAAAGTTAATATATAGTAATTGGGAGGGTGAAGGTATGATGATATCCTTATAACACTTATGATAAGTGAAAATCTATTAAATATCTAACTGGAAACATCAGGCCTTTACACACACACACACCCTCTCCCCATCTTTACTATTTTTGTTTGATTTTTTTTGTTGGGGTTTGTTTTGTTTTATCGTTTCTGTTTGTTTCGATTAAAAAAAATTTTTTTTTAATTATTTTAAAAATTTTAAATAACATAGGTCTATGCACAAAATTGGTAATTTTCATTTATCCTAATTACAGTGATTTGACAGATGTGACGCCACTTTCATGTATCGGCGGTTATTCATGTTATCTGGAATTGAAAACATGTAGGCCTAGGCATATCCTAATTATAACCCTGCAGAGGAGAACGGCATATGTCTCTTCATCATAAATATAATGAAAAAGCATTCAAAATATATTTATTTCCCAAAAATGTGGTGAAATGAACAGTGGGACACGTCTGATAACAGAGTAGGCTATAGGATATGGAATCGCCATCAATTTCTATTCTTGACCATCTCAAACTGTGTCAAACATATTCTCGTAAGCAGTTGTAAACCAAGAAATTTCATTCAAACACTAATTTTGGCCATGGTTAAAAATAACTGTAAATAGGCCTACATTGTAAATTACGGCCGCAAGTACAGTAGGCCTATCTATAAACCGCACTTAGCCTATGTAAATATGTTTTATAAATGAATTTATTACTTACCTCAGTTGAAATGAACGATTTAATACAACATGAATGCGTAGAGACAAGTTCTTGGTGTTGTTGCTGTTTTGTTTTTTTTTTAAGTTTTGGCGAGGCGCGTTCCGTTCAACCTAGTCGGTTATATTAGGGCGCATATCCAAATATAAAAGGCCCTTAAGTCTGAGGTTATAAATACATTTTTTCCCAGTCGTGGGTTTTTGCTCCGCAGTGAATATGTGTAGTTATGTGTCCTTTCGTAGCAGTTAGGGTTAGGTTTAGTATTAGGGTTTGGATTTGGGTTAGCGTTAACCCTAATCCTAACCTTAATACTAAATCTAACCCTAACTGTTACGATACAAGACATAACTACACATATTCACTGCGGAGCAAAAACCCACGAGTAATAGGAAATTACCGCTTTCGAGTAACAAGACACGCGCGCTAAAAATAAATCTGCTTCACATCGTTAACGCAATTCGCCGAAAACGCAAATCGCCGAAAACACGAACCGCCGAAAACGTCTGGAAATGGATTTTGTGCCCAAAGGGAAGTAAAAATTCTGCGGTAACTGAAGTTTAACGAAAAATACCATCAATAACCGAAAAATGGAAAACTTCCAATTTTTAATATTTTTTCAAGGTCCGATGCGGAAAATTCAAGGCTGTTAGCCATTTTTCCAGGCTTTTCAAGGCCTGGAATTTTTTTTTTCGTTTTCCAGGTTTTTCAAGGTTTTTCAAGGTCGCTACGAACCCTGGTATCAGCTCCAAGCTACAGACATTTGTAAATAGATGTCTCCGATGGATCCTCCGTATAAGATGGCCAGATGTAATAACAAATATAGAGCTAAGGAAAAGATGTGGGCAACAGCCAATACAAACAGAAATTAAGGTAAGAAGGGAGCCGCGCTGGTGTAATGGTTACCAGGCAAACAGGCAAACGACTTGGGGACAGATTCAGCCAGCACTTAAATGACATCGCTCAGCAAAAGTCCACACCAGTTGCCATACACTTCAATGGTCCTGACCACCATGGTCCCATCGACATCCAGGTCACAGCGATCCGATCCTGCTCCTCTGACACTGCCAGCCGAGAACAGCTTGAGAACCGTCTTATACACCGCATGGGGTGTCTAAAACCAGCCGGTCTCAACACTTTTCACACCTTTGTCTGAGGTCACCCTTTCCTCTCTTGCTCTATTTGACTCTTTCCACTCTTATCCTATTCTCCTATTTGTATGCCATATACATTTTTTAATTTCATATTTATTTATCTCCCACTCTTTCTGTCCTCTTCTATTTCCAGTCCCCACTTTTATCCCGTTGGGTAGTTTATTGTCCGGTTTCGTTTTTTAGTTTTTCAGTATGTATTGTGTACACCCGGCGGCGGAAGTCGCTTTCTGTTCAGCCACGCGTTCTTCAACAGACAGCGAATTTCGGTTCTTGCCTTCAGGGAAGTACCCAGTTTTTATTTTATTATTTTATTAAGTTTTTTATGTGTCCTATCTAGACTTCACTTTCTTTCCTTTCCTGACGAAGGCCTTGTGGCCGTAACGTAGACTATTTTCTTTGTCTTTTGTCCTCGTAAGACGAATCACCTTTTTTCATTTTTTTTCAAACCCACCCAATGGTTACCACACTGCGCTGGCGATCGGGTGATCCAGGTTCAAGCCCAGGCGAAGAAATTTGAAGGAGTGTCGTCGACCAGGACTTGGACTGGAATAATTCGAGCCCTGGCGATGATATTTGAAGAAGTGTCGTCGACCAGGGACTGGAATAACCTGAACGGCTCCTGAGCTGACCCAGCTCTAATGGGTACTCTCCGAAGACGGCGAGTATCTGCCTGAATGGCGAGAGGATACCTGTCAGAGTTCAGGGAAAATAGGATACTCATGTAAAATCAGTCTCAGGTTAGATATACTAACCTGAGATTTCGCTTCGAGTAATAGCGGGCGTACGTTGAAAAAAAAAAAAAAAGAAAGTGGGGATGGATAGGACATACACTCAGAAGAGAAAAATCAAGCATAGCCAGAATTGCCCTTGACTGGAACCCACAGGGGAAAAAAAGTGGGGAGGCCTAATAGAACTTGGAGAACTGTTGAAGAGGAGGCTAGGGAAATTGGAATGACTTGAACACAGCTGAAAAAGACAGCCCAGAATAGAAATCGATGGAGAGCAACTGTTTCCACAGTGAACGAAAAGGAATGATGATGATGATGATGATGAGTTTCTCAAGGCTTAGTGTAAAGAAGCATTGAGTTTCTCAAGGCTCGGTGTAAAGGTGCACTGCGTTTCTCAAGGCTCGGTGTAAAGAAGCATTGAGTTTCTCAAGGCTCAGTGTAAGGGTGCATTGAGTTTCTCAAGGCTCGGTGTAGAGGTGCATTGAGCTTCTCAATGTAAAGGTGCATGAATTTCTCAAGGCTCGGTGTAGAGGTGCATAGAGCTTCTTAATGTAAAGGTGCATGAATTTCTCAAAGCTCAGTGCAAGGGTGCATGAGTTTCTCAAAGCTCAGTGTAAAGGTGCATGTGTTTCTGAAAGCTGAGTGTGAAGGTGCATGAGTTTCTCAAAGCTCAGTGTAAGGGTACAAGAAGCAAAACAAGGATGAAGACCAATACCTTACATTTTAATAAACCAGAATCTTGCATTGTAAAACTCACCCTATCCCTGCGGTGTAAAAGTTCTGGATTGGTTTTCCTGAATAACTGGATGAGTGATCTTGCTGCCATCATAACAGCTGCCAGGACAGGGAAGAAAAGATGAAAAATTAATAATGTTAAACCACAATGTAATGCCGACAGAGGGTGTGACAGTCGACGAGGCAGTAACAGCAATGATACTCGTAGCACGACATTTTTATTTTTAATACAAGCTAATTCCTAGGAGGGAGCCGCGGTAGCATAGTGGTTAGTGCACTGGCTTCCTAGCTCAGTGGTCCATGGTTCGATCCCCAGTTGAGGTGGGATCTTTTCAGGCCACAAACGGCTCTTGGGTCGACCCAGCCCCAATTGGGTACCAGAGCAACACTGGAAAGGTTAAGGCGGCCGGCGTGATGCTGACCACATCACCCCTAGTGTGTCGATGGTCGAGAAAATATGGGCCTAACACCATATTACCAATACGTCTCTATGGGCATGTAAATGGGATCCTAATTCCTAGGTGTACGAAGGTAGAAATCATTTGTATGTTTTTTAAACTGCATATAAAAACAAAATTTTTAATTTAATATATTTGAAAGATAACTGCAGAAAGTGTTAGTACACTGTCATATAATAACATATACCTTGCATTTAATGACAGTTTTTGGAATTCAACTGTTTCCCTTTACGATTTCCAACTGCAGAGGGATTTTAATGTGCACAACTTCCACATGGGACCACCAATTTTTTTGCCATTATCTGAGAAGGCCAAGCATCCGACCTCACTACCCAGAAGACTGGGGGGGAGGGAGGGAAGAGAGAATATGACATCATTAGGAGCCACTGGTTCTGAAAAAAATTTCCACCAATTATATTCCCTGTGCTGGGTGCGAACTTGGTACGTTTAGAATTAGAGGGGGAAGCCATACTTCTGAGCCACTCCGACCCCCATACAGATGCTGCCCTGACATTATTTTTAAAATTAGGAAACCTACCAACCATAAAAATATTTACAGAATGTGTGATTCCTGTATACACACATTGGGATCCTCGCTGGTGCTATGGAGTTCATGCACTGTGCTGAGATCCTCCTTGTGTGATCTAAGGGAGGAGATCGAAGCACTGATGGAGTTGTCCGTGTGCAATGAAGACATCCCTTAAAACCAAAAGAAACCCAAACTGTTTCCTTGGACAGCGAAAGGGAGTGGAGGTTACATCCTTTTAAGAGAGGAAGGCAAAAATGAACAATTTTGTTGTCTCAAAACGTTACAAATATTTAAAGTAACTTTGTTCAGAATTAACAACATGAGTTCCAAGCAAGATCTTCAGTCTTCTAAATGTGCTGCTGACACTGACATATTAAAACATTGTTTTTAATTATTTCCCATCAATGTTTTCACAGGTATAATCCTCATATTAACACTTTGAGTACCACGGGCGTCTATTGGCGACAAGCCTAATTTTCCGTTGAGTACCAATGTCGCCTTTTGGCGTAAGTATAGTATAAGCATAAAATGTTATCACAGCAAGTGTTTGAACATAACGCATATCAAGGGAAGTAACTCAAATTTTATTGAGAAATGGCCAATGGCGGTCGGAATTTTTTTTCACGTGCTTTGATTAATCTTTAGGTGGAGATTTCTTTAAAAATTAGTGAAACTAGTGAATGTTGCAATGATTTGGGTTCTGGCTCTCAGCTGACCTTTGAAAGTGACAACAGTTGGTCTGGTTTTGATGCAGGACAGCCTGAAATTGCCAAAACAGACAGCAACATCCCTAGTTCCAGCATTCGTGAAGCTGCCAGAGGTGTTGATAGCGATTTTCAGGGCCATAGTGAGAATCAGGGGCGTAGAAAAAGATCTGCTACTAGGAGGGGGTGTGGCAGAGAAGCAGTTGATTAGTTTCAGTGGTACTTGTATGGCTTTGATGACCCCTATGTGAGCGTTATGATTAGGGTTAGACTGTTACAGACAGTAGAAGAGGGTTTCCTGTAATTCTGAGAAAAACAAAACATAACATGAAGCGTGGCTGTTCATCTGTTTTTGCTAGGTTGGGAAACATGGTTGCTTGTACGTGGCATTATAGAATTTGTTCAGCACAGTCCACGCAAACAATGTTACTGACAGCAGTATGAAGACAATTGACAGTGACCAAGATTTTCATTGTTTGTAATTCTGCTGGACTGAGAGTCCAGAAAAGATTCTTTTGTATTGGGCGTGAAAAACCACTCTGCGTTGTGCCCTGCTTTTCAATTTTTTTATAAGTGTGAGACAATGCTGTCGCAAGGAAGGAAATAGGCCCCCCCAAGGCCAGAGAAAATAGCAACAATAATTGCATCTGTGACCACATTTTATGTTAGACTATCACACCCAGCTAATGCTAATTGATAAGTATGTATTTAAAAAAATTCTTTTTGCATGAAATCATGTCAGTACCTCATGAATATTTCTATTTCGCCATTACAGACCCTGGAAATGTTGTGTCCATTTCCAATAGCTTTTTAACCCCAATATCATTTTAAGAGCATATTATACTTGCTTTTTTTTAGAAATAATGTACAATAATATTAATTATATCTTGGAAAGTCTTATGACTTTTGAGTTATAATATTTTTTATACATTTTTCAATAGTGCATGCCAATATTTGTCTATTACCTCATTAACTCTTACTATACATGAGCTAAAACCGCGTTTTTACGCGCTAGTTTAGCTATCGTTACCGCCGCGCGCCACTTGAACTGGCAAGCCGTAAAATTGGTACTAAACCCGCGCCACTTCACGGGGCTTGCCGGATAGTAAGAGTTAATATTCAAAATGGCTGCCATGATCACATGACCGAACACAAAACTAGGTCACCACGCGACACGTTATCCACTTCCCTTATCATCCTGAAAGTTTCATGTGAATCTGTTGACTCATTCGGTCTCAGTGATTTTTTAAATTTCATCACCCCAAATGGGAAATTTTTCCTAAAAACCCTTGGTACTTGAAGGTAATTGCTACTGAGAAGCCGTGGTACTCAAAGTGTTAAATAATTTTGTAACAGTAAGACCTGTGTGTTACTGAGACCAGGAATGGGAGCAAAAAACAGTAAAAATGTAATCCATCATGTATGTCATAAAAAGCCACTAAGGAGGGTTGGGTAATGGACAAGCTACTTTTCCTGCAGAAACATTAAGCCACAAATAATTAAATAAACAATATGGACTTCAAATGGCATGACAAGGTCACCAATGTGGAACTAATGACAAGAACCAGACAGTGGTTAGTGCATTGGCTTCCTAGCTCGGTGATCCATGGTTCGATCCCCAGTTGAGGTGCGATTTTTTTTTAGACCACAAACGGCTCCGGGGTTGACCCTGCCTCATGAATTGGGTACCAGAACAAGTCTGGGAAGGTTAAGGGCGCTGGCGTGATGCTGACCACATCACCCCTAGTGTGCCGATAGTCAAGAAAATATGGGCCTAACACCATATTCCCAATATGCCTCAATAGGCATGTAATGGGATCCCAGATATGTGCCAGTGCAACAAGGGATGAGAAGAAGAAGCTGGTGATGGAAATCTGATCACAGCCTTACTAGGCAGTTCTTGTTCTAGAATTCCCAGGGTAAGAGTAGACAGAAAAGCATGGAATGAATAAACGAACAAAATCTTCAAATGGCTGAGAGGACATGGCTAACCCAGTTTCAGCATCTGCCCGCAATGATGTGTTCTTCACACTGCTACAAGTAAGCAGTTTTGGTTGGTGATGGTATTCGGCCAAAAAGTTTGGAGAATTTTCCTTAGGCAGGTTGTGTGGAAAGAGGACTATTTGGACATTTCCTTTTCTGTTGCTCTCCAGCATTCTGCATCATGCAGAGATCCCCAGCTTAGCGTTCTTAATTTGTTCTGGAAAAATCTAGCACTAACCAAAAAAGCACTCAACGAAAATTGATTTCCCATAAGAATTAACAGAAATCGAATTAATTTGTTCCCAAGGTCAAGGAAGCTGTGTCAAAATTACGTAAAAAGTGATTAAAAACAAAATAGTCAACAATATTTATTAACTGTATATAATATCAAACATATTAAACACATACACAATTTTGTGTATGTACTGTACTTTAAAAATTATTATAGCACTTTAATCACAGCTACTTCCGTCGCTTGTGGCTACAACTGTCATGGCAGAGCTGCCTTCATCATCAGACGACTGGTTAGCAGGTTTTGAAAAGGTTTTTCTGGCTCTAGATGTAGAAGGCACAGATGTCCATACACACAGAAATAATGAGTTCTGCTTAAAGGGAGCAAAAGATACTCGAGGAGAGTCTTAAAAAAACTAACTGAGCTTGCTTTTGTTTTGCCACCTTATTTTTCTCTTCAAGAAGCCACTTTGTAGCAATTAAGATCTCTATGTTACGGATCACCACAGAATTGCATTCCATCTTGGGGTCAATGCTTCATTATGCTAACAATGACAATGCTTCTCATCCCACCACCCTGAATGACCTTGATGAGCATGTGAAAGTTATATTCCCGCCCATAGAGTTTAGTGCTCAGCTAAAGATCAAATTTTTTTTAGCATATAACAACCATATGGCATAAAATAACAAAAGCGTTATATCGAAAAAGCGCTGACCGAACAGCGTAAGACTCAGAGATTGGTATACAGAAAGTATGCAACTCTCGTATAATCTTAATTTGGTGTTTGTGCTTTACTGGGAAGATTTCTAGATGTTGTTTAGACTGGTAAAAGCTGTTCTGGCTTTGTTCATTCTGTTTGTTAATTCATATATCACACTTATTACAGTCTTCACTTCCAAGAATGCTTTATTTCAATGTGTTGTTAATGTATGGTATACCTTTATACCTGTGTCTATGTTGCAAGGAATATCTTTACTCCTAAGCATTTAAATCTAAAATTCACAGAATACCTTTATCTCTGTGTCCTTTATACTGAATCAGGTCCTGCAGTAAGTCATCAGACATAGCAAGTGGGCATCTAGCACAAATCTCACGCACTGCATTCAGACCAACTGCCATCACTTCACTTGAATTGCGTTCTGCGATGAAGTTGTTTGCAATGGTCATAAGCACTTCCTCTATGGCGTCAGGGGGAACAATCTCATGACTTCCTTGTGCGATGTACAGCAGAAGGCGGGTAACCTGTAGCAGAAGATAAATTTGAATGACAAACAGTTCGGGGGAAACAAAAAAAAAAGGCAAAAGAATGCTGTTAGATGAGTTACCTTTCAAACATAAAAGTTAAAAATAAAAATAACAAATCTTCCGTACATATCCCATATTCTTTTTGTTTGTCATTCACAGGGTGGTTTGTGAGCATTACAAATTTTTCTGCCTGTAATGCCTTCTCCTGTCAATCATGGATTGTGGATTTGTTATCTTGTTTATTGGTGCTGATTTCATTGCTCTAGTAATAATTTTCTCAGCCTCATTTTGTATTTTGGCTTTCTTTCTAAGTTGGGCTTTGAAACAGTTGCCCAGACAAGTATTCCATAGTCCAGTGCCGGTCTAACATTTCCTATATACCATTATCAGTATTCCATATTCCCCCCCCCCCCCTTTCCGAAAAGTAGTTGTGAGGCAGAAATATAAAAAGGCAATAATGCCCATTTCTTTACCGTGATGAAATAAAGATCTCGTTTGTTCATTCGTAGCTCCTGCTAGTTTTTTTCCACTGTTCAGCTTTTTACTGGCACATCATTTTCATCTGTCCACATTAGTCTGCTGTCCAATGTAATTCTTAAATCTGTGGGGATTTCTCAAAGCCCAAATTGCAACTGATGTAATACATTTTTTCACACAAAACTCATTAACTCTCATGAGGTACCCACTGACCCCACTCCAGAACGTCACTCCTACTCAAGAAACTTAACTTATGATGATAATCCTGAACACGAATTATCCAAACGGGCCACATGAAATAAGAATACATAATTAAAATCTAGTGCCCCACGTAGTTCCCGGGGGGAGACAAAGAATGAATATGTCTAATGCTCCTCAGGCATGTTGTACATAGCGACTAATATAAAGTTATGCATGAAGCTAGCAACCTCACTGTATAAAACAGACTGCTACAGTACCACTACTGCAAGAACATGTGAATGCTTGAGGCAGGCTTCCGGCAAGAGGACCAGCTGCAGTATTGTCTCCATGCTCCGTAAGGAGTGCACAGGAAAATAATAATTTAATCATGTGACTTCTCCACCCTCTACCAATAACCACACACATCATTATCATCATCTTGTGACTGACACACAGACAATGGCACAAGACAGAAAAGTGTGAAAACCAATAATGAAGTGTTTAACAACAAGGGATATTGTTATAACACTCATCCATATCATGGACAGAAGATAAGGAAGGATCATCATTCAGACATGACCTCACCTCTCTCTGATGTGGCTGCGTAAACCTTTTCATGAAAGGGTAGAAATTCAGCAACAGCAGCTTGTGTATCCCGATGAGCCTGGAGATGAGGTCAATCATCAGCAGCTTCACTTCAAATCTTTCCGTTGTCTTCTCAAGCTGGTGGAAGAGCTTCTCACAGAAATCCTGGGGGTCATAAAGAAGACGGAGGGCGGAAAAGTTGAACGCCTCCGGGGCAGTTTTCTTCTTCTTGTGTTTATTGACAGCCTGCAGGGCTCTTTCTAGTTTCTTCTTTCGTTTCTTCGTCTTTTTAGCCACCCTGTGCCCAAGAACTAACTCTTTTGCAGTCTTCTTTGGTGCATCATCCTTCTCTGAGTCACTGTCTTCTTTCTCTTCTAATTCATCCTTTCCTGCAAGAAGAAATCAAATAAGTTGAAGGAAATTAACTCAACATCTTCTCTGATTAACTCAGACTTGACGGGTAACTCAATATTTCATGACCCAGCATTGTGCTAATTATAAAAAGGAAGGAAAAGGATCCCGTTACATGCCCATTGAGAATATGGTGTTAGGCCCATATTTTCTTGACCATCGGCACACTAGGAGTGATGTGGTCAGCATCACGCCGGCCGCCTTAACCTTCCCAGAAGCTGCTCTGGTACCCAATTGGGGCTGGGTTGACCCAAGAGCCGTTTGCAGCCTTAAAAAAATCCCACCTCAGCTGGGGATCGAACCATAGACCACTGAGCTAGGAAGCCAGTGCACTAACCACTATGCTCCCGTGGCTCCCGGGCTAATTACAGTTAACTTTAATTGGAGAGGCCTGCTGATGAGTAAGGTAATTATCACATTGGTACTGAATAATCAATGAAATAAACTGGAACAATAATTTGTTTAAAAAAAAAAAAGATGAAGTGATAAATTGTTTTTTCTTGGATGAAACTCTCTCAATTAATAAATTTATGTTTAGACAAAAAAAGAAAAAGTATCTTACATATTTTGTCACTAAGTATGGTGGAGAGATATGCCCATTTTACTTTAGCCATAATATACTGCCAACTGGCCTGGTCTGTCAAAGTTGAGTTCTTCAAGAGGGGCATTGTACCCTGGTCTCCCATAATGAGAAGCTGGCAAGTTAAACACTCTCCACCATCAAGAAACAAAGTAAGCTGAACAAACTGCTATATGTTGAACAGAATCGACATCACTGCACTCCGGGCAAACCCCCACGTGCTCAGTCTCCCTCAGCATACGTCGAAGGGTATGAATGCTAAGTGTTCCTGTTGCACGCTGGTTGTATACACGCCAAATGCATCCTCTCATACATCCATCCCTGCTAGCCTTACGTCTGATGCCAAATTCAAGCAACCTTAACCTTGTTGGTTCATCTATTGCAGTGTTATTCTCTAACAGGCAATCATTAATTATCCTCAGTATCTCTCCCTTATCCATATCCAATGTCCCCACTATTGGTGCTCTTGAAGCTAATCTATCAGCGTTCTCATTACCACGTACCCCTGAATGACCAGGACAGTAGAACCTCACCAGTTCCTGAAGATTTGAAGCTTCTGTTGATATTTTCCATTCATGCCGCAGCCATCCATTTTTAACCTTCCAAAGCATGGACTGAGAGTCTGAAACAATAACTGCCCCTGGTTGACAGAACTAACTGAAAACTGACCTACCATAAAAAATTTACTTACCCCCAAAAAATGTCATTCATTTACCCCATTCATTACCCTTCCCCTCCCATGAAGCGAAGGCCCTCAACAGATGCACATCAAACCATTCCTGTCCTGTGCCATCCATTCAAGATCTTTTCATGTCATGTTGTTGTTCACATTTTTTTGGCTTACACGTCTACAGAATAGGACAGCCTCCTCCACGCCCAATC
Source organism: Oreohelix idahoensis (assembly GCA_024509875.1). Lineage (NCBI taxonomy): Eukaryota > Metazoa > Mollusca > Gastropoda > Stylommatophora > Oreohelicidae > Oreohelix > Oreohelix idahoensis. The sequence continues at coordinate 259,252 of JAMPIV010000222.1, forward strand.
CTCCTTAGTTGCCTTCTACTACATGCCTGGAAGTGCACAGTTTCTCCCCTTTTGGGACCCGGTAACATGCGATGAATCAAACAAATGCTTTTACCTAAAGAAATTTATCTACTTAAAAAATATATACCTACAAAAATGTACTAACCTACTTAAAAAATATTTACATACAAAATTTACTTACCTAACAAAAATGTTTATTTCCCAAAATATTTATAAAAAATTCACTAACCTAACAAACTTACTTACTTAAAAAAAATTTACTGACGTATTAAAAAAAAAACCAAAAAAACTTAATTTCCTAAAAAAATTACCGTAAAATCTCGCGTATAATACGCACAATTTTTACTCATTTTTGCCCGCTAAAACTCGGGTGCGTATTATACGCGAGTACTAAAAAATACGTAATTTTCGATATCGAAAGTAACCTACATTGGTAAGTCTGTCAAGTTTTTGTCACAATTTGACAGTGAAAATGGCGTAAAATTGAATGTGCCATGTGTTTTCTTATGTGTCAGACATTGTTGCAAAACGCATTTCGTACTCTTGGTCTTCAATCTGTTTTGACATTAAGCTTGGGTGTGAAGTTTGTCATTTGATTATTTTGAGCCCTAAAAATGAATTCGAGAAAAAGTTGTACTGCAGCAGAAAAGCTCTTAGTGGTAAAATATGCAGAATCTAATGGCAATCGGGCAGCAAGTCGACATTTTTCCATTAACGAGTGCAACATTCGATTATGGCAAAAAAATAAAGAGGTGCTGCAAGTGTTGCCTAGTAAGAAAAAGGCGAATCGTGGGTCACCACCAGATCTTCCAGACCTAGAAAAAAACATTATTGGAGTGGGTAGTGGATAGAAGGCAACAAGGCATCGGTGTTTCATGCATTGAAATCCGACTTAAAGCTCTGGAACTTAAAAAATCTCGTACATGCACAACAACATTTAAAGCGTCATGTGGATGGGCAGTTCGTTTTATGAAGCGACATGGTCTTTCAGTTCGTCGAAGAACTACTATCGCGCAGCATCTTCCATCTTCTTTCAGATTTTTAACAAATGTTTAATAAAATAAAATCTTGAAAAATTATGGTGCGTATTATACACGAATTTCCATTTTACCAGAAAATTTTGGGCTAAATCAAGCATGCGTATTATACACGAGTGCGTATTATACGCGAGATTTTACGGTACTTATCTAAAAGATATTTAATAAATAATAATAATAAATTCTTTAAGCACCACACACGGCGCATAAGGCAGAAACCAGTGCTCTCCAGGTTGTTCGTTGTGACGCCACTCCTCTTAGCTCTTGCACATTATTTAGGCCCAACGTTCTTCCTTCTCTTATTATTGTTCTTCTGAGTGTTTCTTTTGGTCTTCCTTTTTTCCTCTTACCCTCAGGAACCCAATTGAGCGCCTGTAGTGGTATTCTGTTGTTTTGCATTCGTAGGACATGACCGATATACGACCATCGTCTTTTCCTTATATAGTCGGAGACATATTTCTGCCTAGAGTCTTCTCTTATTTGTCGATTAGTCTTGAATTCTTTCCAACTGATGTTCATGAGTTTTCTAAGACATTTGTTCTCGAATGTATTCAGCTTTTTCTCCAATGATTTTGTTATTTTCCAACTCTCACAACCGTATGTTAACACTGAGATAACATTTGAATTAAACAGACGAAGCTTGGTATGTATATTCAATGATCATAATTTCCAAATGTTAGATAATCTATTGAAGGCGCTAGCTGCCAAAGCAATTCTAGTATGGATTTCTCTTGTTCTGTCACCATCCTGAGTCATTTTACTGCCTAAATAATTGAAACTTTCAACTTTCTGTAGTTTTTCCCCGTTCAAGATGATATCAAAGGTCTCGTTAGAAAAGTTCATAGCTTTAGTTTTAGAGGCATTTATTTGGAGACCTATTTTAACCGAGAGATGACACAAATTATTTACTGCTTCTTGGGATTGTCTGGGTGTTGAACTTAAGAATGCTAAATCATCTGCGAAATCCAGGTCCCCCAGGAATTTTCCATTTGTCCATTTTATACCTAATTGTTCATTGTGGGTATAGTTTCTCATAACCCAATCAATAGCTATTCCAAAAAGTAGTGGTGACATAATACAACCTTGTTTCACCCTTGTTTCTACTGTAAACCATTCTGTATTCCCTTTATTTGTTCTAACACAACATCTTGCATTGTCATATAGCGCTTTGATTATATTCACATATTTTGTTGGAAAACCATAGATTGTAAGTATCTTCCACAATGATGGGCAGTGTAGACTATCAAAGGCTTTTTGAAAATCGACGAAGGTGATAATAAGTGGCGATTGCATTTCCACTGATTCTTCTATAATTGTTCTTAGTGTGAATATTTGATCAATACATGATCGTTTCAGTAAGGAACCAGAAGTTAGATCAGACAGACGCATTTACTTACCTAGGAAGCATAGTAACACCTGACGGCGGAACAAGCAAGGACATTAACAACAGAATGAATAAAGCGAGAACAGCCTTTGCTGTTCTCAACAACATTTGGAAGTCTTCCCAGTATAGCACAAACACCAAATTAAGACTGTATGAGAGCTGTGTACTTTCTGTGCTTCTCTATGGTGCGGAATGTTGGAGAGTAACAGAGAAGGAAATGTCGAAACTGTCCTCCTTCCACACAATCTGCCTAAGGAAAATTCTCCGAATCTTTTGGCCAAACACCATCAGCAACCAAGAACTACTTGTTCGGAGTAACCAGGAGGACATGCACACCATCATAGCTGGCAGACGCTGGAGTTGGGTTGGCCATGTCCTCAGAAGGGACCCTGATACCATCACAAGAACAGCTATGCAATGGACCCCCGAGGGAAAGCGAAAGAGAGGCCGACCAAAAACAACTTGGCGGAGAACTGTGGAAGCTGAGATGCAAAGAATGAACCACAGTTGGGGCACTGTACGAAGGATGGCCGCCGACCGAGCAAAGTGGAATCATTTTGTTGCTGCCCTACAAGACGCCACCAGGTGTGATGGCCGCTGACTGCTTTGACGGTTGGCGGTTATGGATCAAAGAAGAAGAAGACATGATCGTTTCGGCCTGAAACCCGCTTGTTCTTCTCTGATCTTTTCGTCAGCATGCAATTTAAGTCTTTCTAACATCATGCAACATAATAATTTTCCAGGTACTGATAATAGAGATATACCACGCCAGTTATTACAGTCTGATAGATCACCTTTCTTCGGTAACTTTACAATAATACTGTCTTTCCATTGTTGTGGTGGTTGTTCTTCTCTCCATACTTCATTTATAATATCTAAAATTCTCAAGAGGTTGTTGTCATTAAATGCTTTAATCATTTCCCCTGAAATTTCGTCAACTCCAGCAGCTTTACAATTTTTTAATCTTTTAACGGCTTGTTTGATCTCGTCCAGCGTGAATTCATCGCAAGTTATTGGCAAGGTGGTTGTGGGTGTTTCATTATTAAAATCAGGTGTTACTGTTGGTGGTGGTCTGTTTAGCACCTCCATGAAGTGCTCAGCCCATCTCTTCATTTGTTCTTTTTCTGTTGGTATTGAATTCCCTAATTTATCTTTAACAGGTGTTTCCATAGCAGTAGGCTGGTGACATAGTTGTTTTGTAATTTGATAAAGGCACCTACTATTACCAGTTCTTGCAGCATTTTCAGCTTCTACGGCCAGTTCATTGATGAAATGTCTTTTATCTCTTCGAGTTTTTGTCTTCACTTCTTTATTTAATAAGTTATACGTTAGTTTGCAAGATTCAACTGCACTATGTGTACTTGCCGCTAGTAGTTTAAGTTTTGCTGTTTTCCTTTCTTGTATTTTATCCCAAGTATCTTCTCTCATCCATTTTTTCTTTTTATGTACTAGGTATCCGGTGGTCGCTACAGCTGCTTCTGTCATTGCTGTTCTCAGTTGTTCCCATTTAGTATCGATTGTCTTGGTGGTGATATCATTGTCAATTTTGCCTAAAGCATCGAAATAGTTGTTCATTTTGACATTATATTCCTCCTTTATATCATTTGATTGCAGTCTGTGCACATCTATTCTTCTATTTTTATTCGGTTGGTATAACTTCTTCAGTTTAATTCTAAGTTTAGCTATGCAGAGGTTATGATCGCTTCTGATCTCTGCACCTCTGTATGCTCTGATGTCTTGAACTGATGAGCGAAATTTTGCGCTTATGCAGAAGTGATCTATCTGGTTCTTAGTTCTGCCATCAGGTGAATTCCATGTTATCTTGTGGATATTCTTATGTGGAAAGATGGTGTCTGCCACAACGAGGTTTGATATTTCACAAAGTTCTAGAAGTCTTTCGCCATTTTGATTCATACAGCCTATGCCATGAGTACCGAGATATCTTTGTACTCCATCGTTGTTGTCACCTACTTTGGCGTTAAAATCGCCCATGACTGCTATTATGTCATGCTTGGGTATTGTGTTGATTGTACTTAGAAGATATTTACCTACCTAAAAAAATTTACTTACCTAAATAACTTACCTACAAAGAAGTTACATTACCTAAAAAAAATTATTTTCCTAGACTTTTTACTTACCTAAAAAGTTATCATTTTTCTTGTGTTCCTTATGGAGCATGGAGTCTGCACTAAGCAGTCACATGCTCTTACAGCAGTGATTTATGTAGCAATTTGTTTTACATTATGAGGTTGCCAGGCTCATGTACAACCTCATATTAGTCACCTTGTATGACATACCGAGGGAGTAATAGTCTAGGTATAATCGTTGACCAGCATCTAAACTGGAACTCACATGTACATGCACTGACCAAGCGAACGGCACAGAAAGTTTACCAGTTAGCTAAAATCAAACATTTCCTAGATGAAGATGCACAAAAATTGTTCTATATATCTCACATACAAGCAAACCTTGACTATTGCTCCACAATCTGGGATGGTTGCTCAATGTCCAACACAAAGAGACTACGTTCACTACAAAAGCGTGCAGTGCGTCTAGTCTCTGACAACTGCCTAACTCAGTGTATAGATTTCTATAAAAACCTCTGAATACTGCCCTTAAGAAAGCGCCTTCTGTTTAACAAAGCTAAATTTGTTCACAAAATCCTGTCACACAATGCTCCAGCATATCTGTGGCCAATGTTCAATTACAATGAAAGACGCAGTCAACGCTTTAACAGATTGCAAGTGCCTAAGCCTAGGCTTGACTTATTCAAGAAAAGCTTAGCGTACTCTGCTGCTCATCTTTGGAATTGTCTTCCACATAACCTAAGAAACAACCTCAGTCCCTATTCATACAATCACAGACTTTTTGAATACTTTCTGAATTCTGATTACATGCCCCCCTAATCGGATTATCTTTTCTTATAACATCAACTGTAGGTTCTAATGACGATGTTTGTACTTTTCAACATATGTTATGTCATGCTTATAAATAATTAATGTTAATATGAGTGTGCTATATTATTATTTTACTTTACGTTGAATTTCTTGAAATTGACATGTAACATGCATATGAGAATAAATGAATTTCAGTATGAAAGATGAGCGAAAGGAAGGGCAGAATGTTAGACGGGCCTGCGTGCCCAATTCTCAACCCTTTGAAAATAAAGTTCATTCGTTCGTTCGTTCTCTCTTCAGAGACCCCGGAAACTACAACGGGCATAAAAATATATACTTACCTAATTAATAATCTGATCTTCCTAAAAAACATACGTGCATAAAGAAAAAATGTACTCACCTAAAAAGTTCACTTACCTAAAAAGAACTTCATAGCAGCGACCATGACTTTGGTTATTTTAGAGAAACAAGCAGAACTAATCACGTTGACTGTCTTATCATCATGCCACACGTTCCTCTTGTACAGCTCAATCATGATGTCCAAAGCTGTCTTGACAGTCACTGCGCTGTTCTCTTGCAGCATCGAGAACATGAACGTCTGCAGAACAGAGTTCAGCTTGGCATTTTTATGCTTGGAGTTGATGCTCTTGATGTCTGACACAATGTACTGGTAGATCGTCTTACGCAGCAATTTATCTTCGCAGCGAAGGAGCTTAAAGAAAAGCTGAAGGACCTGAGCGGCTGAGATAAGGTCTTTGTTCCTCAACATTATCAAGGCTTTGACTAACGTCTGCAAAACGTCAGGAATGGGATATTTGTGTCAGGTATATCATCTTGAACGGGGAAAAACTACAGAAAGTTGAAAGTTTCAATTATTTAGGCAGTAAAATGACTCAGGATGGTGACACAACAAGAGAAATCCATACTAGAATTGCTTTGGCAGCTAGCGCCTTCAATAGATTATCTAACATTTGGAAATTACGATCATTGAATATACATACCAAGCTTCGTCTGTTTAATTCAAATGTTATCTCAGTGTTAACATACGGCTGTGAGAGTTGGAAAATAACAAAATCATTGGAGAACAAGCTGAATACATTCGAGAACAAATGTCTTAGAAAACTCATGAACATCAGTTGGAAAGAATTCAAGACTAATCGACAAATAAGAGAAGACTCTAGGCAGAAATATGTCTCCGACTATATAAGGAAAAGACGATGGTCATATATCGGTCATGTCCTACGAATGCAAAACAACAGAATACCACTACAGGCGCTCACTTGGGTTCCTGAGGGTAAGCGGAAAAAAGGAAGACCAAAAGAAACACTCAGAAGAACAATAATAAGAGAAGGAAGAACGTTGGGCCTAAATAATGTGCAAGAGCTAAGAGGAGTGGCGTCACAACGAACAACCTGGAGAGCACTGGTTTCTGCCTTATGCGCCGTGTTTGGCGCTTAAAGAATTTATTATTATTATTATTATATATAAAAATACATCTAGCCTAACCAGCATTAACTCTTAGTATACGAGCTAATTTCATGACTACCATTACAGATTTTGCAATAAATAATTTATTTATAAAGATAACATAAAGTGTTATATATAAAAATGTGAAGAAATGAAACCCCTATATCATGCACGTAACTAAATTGTTCAGTGGTTTTAAACATGCATTCAGCTATAAATTTTCGCTATTGACGGGGATCGATCATCGGCCTCTCTAGAAGGCCGCTCGTATACTAGGAGTTAACCAATCAATACCCATTAGCTCAATCAGGAGCATAGACCTTCAAAAAACATATGCCAGTGCTCCTGCCACATGCCATCAGCTCAAGGTCTTATCATGTCTTTCTCACTATTTTCATTTCTGTCTCACGTCTACCTCTACTTCTGAATCCTGAGGATTCCAGAAAAATGACTGCTTGGTAATACTATCAACAGATTTCCTTAATGTGTGTCCAATCCATCACCTTCTTCTTCTCATCTCTTGTTCCACTGGTTCTTGTCATCAGTTCCACGCAGGTGACCTGGTCGTACCATTTCAGTCCTTTTATTCTATACAAGCAGCCATTTATGAAAGTCAGTAACTTCTTGGTGGTTGTTTATGTTGTTGTTCTCCATGTTACACATCCATACAATAGGACTGATTTGACATCTGAGTTGAAGATTCTTAATTGTGTGTTGGACTTGATTTCTTGTTATTTCCAAATACGTCCCAGTACAATGAAAGCTTTTCTTTAGTTGACTTGTTCATATTCTGTGTTGCTCATATTGTGTGTTGTTCATATTGTGTGTTGCTCATATTGTGTGTTGCTCATATTGTGTGTTGCTCATATTGTGTGTTGAAGTTTTTGTGACTTAACGTTTCTACAGGTGGTGTAGCCAGTCCCACACCCAACCCTCTTAGTTTCTCTTTATGGCATGCATGTAGGTTACAATGTTACTATTCTTTGCTTCACTTTCAGAAATGGATGTGTTAAGAGCTAGCTGGTCTGCTAATAGGAATAAGTAGCTGAACTTCAATTCATCAATCATATAGCTGACAGTAATTAATAATGAAGAACTATAAATATAGTAAAAAAAGAACCAGAAGCTGGAACAGACAGATACATTTATATACCTAGGATGCATAGTAACAATAGATGGCGGAACAAGCAAGAACAGCACCAACAGAATGAATAAAGCGAGAACAGCCTTTGCTAGTGTAAACAACATCTGGAAGTACTCTCAGTACAGCACAAACACCAAATTGAGGTTATATGAGAGCTGTGTACTTTCTTTGCTTCTCTATGGTGCGGAATGCTGGAGAGTAACAGAGAAGGAAATGTCAAAATTGTCCTCCTTCCATACAATCTCCCTACAGAAAATTCTCAGAATCTTTTGGCCGAATACTATCACCAACCAAGAACTGCTTACTTGGAGTAACCAAGAGGACATGCACACCATCATAGCTGGCAGATGCTGGAGTGTTGTTGGCCACGTCCTTAGAAGAGACCCCGATGCCATCACAAGAACAGCTATGCTATGGACCCCTGAAGGAAAGTGAAAGAGAGGCTGACTAAAAACAACTTGGTGGAGAACTGTGGAGGCCGAGATGCAAAGAATGAACCAAAGCTGGGGCATTGTACAAAGGATGGCCGCCGACTGAACAATGTGGAAGCAGTTTGTTGCTGCCCTGCAAGATGCCATCAGTCGTGATGGCCACTGGCTGTTTTGACAGTCGGTGGCTAAGGATCAAAGAAGAAGAGATACATATAGTAAGATGTTCAAATGAATCACCTAGGTCGCGGTAAGCAGCAACCAACTTCTCTGAACATTAAATACAAGCTGCAAATTACCGATCTCATTATTTTATTATACATACAGCTTTCTTGTGTGTCCAATATCCATACGTACAATTCACAGTTTCCATGTAAGATTCAGCTATCTAGTATTTCTCACAAAAAGGCTTATTTCATTCCATTATAACGCAGATCCATATGATTTAAATAATAATAGATTTCTATTCCATTGACTTAATCCATCTGTACATCTAACAGCCACTTTTCTAACACTTGAAAACACAGCCTCTCTCAGCCACACCCCAGACAATCATCTCACATTTCTAATGAAAACAAAGCACGGTGTCACATAACTCATCTATACTGATATATTTCTGCATGAAAACTTACTTTCAAATGAGATTTCCTATTGGATGCTCAAAATGCATCACAACTGGGTGTCTAACCAGCATACGCACATTTTTTTTTGTAAGAATCAAATGAAGGAGATGAAATGATAACAACAATGGAGGAGGGGATGAGTAAAGAAAACATGGAGAAGAGACACTATGGCAGAAACCTGAGATAAAGGAAACATCTAGAAAGAGGTAGCAGAAAGTGGCAAAGAAGAAATGAACCTATGTAAATAATCTCTACATGAAAAGTTGATGATGCCGAATATTTGAATTACAACTGGATAAACTCTTGAGTGTTAGACCAGAAGGTATTTAATAGTGCTTCAGTTTGTATGTCGAATGAATGTTTATGACATAAAAAAACTGTTTGGAGATGTTAGGGACCTTGAGCTAACTACTGCCTTTATTAGAGTCATTAATGTAGAAGTCTGAGGGCGAACGAAGAAGAAGAAGAATGTTTATGATGGTACAATTTATCATGCCACACTGGCGAATACACAAATCTTGATGAAGCACTCAGGAGTTAAAACTCTGTACTTCATCTCTTAAATAAATAATGAAGGAAACCTGAGTCCTGTGGATAGTATCTCACATCAAAACATGCTTGCTTCTTCATAGAGCACTCAACAAAATTCAGAGCTCATTTAACATCAAAATATCAGTGTGTGCTCTTCTTCTTTGATCCTTAGCCGCCGACCGTCAGAGCAGTCAGTGGCCATCAAAGGTCTTGTAGGGCAACGACAAATTGATTCCACTTTACTCGGTCGGCGGCCATCCTTCGTACAGTGCCCCAACTCTGGTTCATTCTTTGCATCTCAGCCTCCACAGTCCTCCGCCAGGTTGTTTTTGGTCGGCCTCTCTTTCGTTTTCCTTCAGGGGTCCAAAGCATAGCTGTTCTTGTGATGGCATTGGGGTCTCTTCTGAGGACATGGCCAACCCAGCTCCAGCGTCTGCCAGCTATGATGGTGTGCATGTCCTCTTGCTTGCTCCGAGTAAGCAGATCTTGGTTGGTGATGGTATTCGGCAGTGTGTGCTCTATCATTTAGAAAACTCAGAGGGTTAAACAAAACTCACTGCTCATCTCTTATCGAAACATAAGTGCTCACTTTATCATATACAACACCGGAGGTTAACAAAATCCAGAGTTCACCTCACATCAAAACATGCTTGCTTTGTCATGCAGCACTCAGGTGGGTTAGATAAAATTCACTGCTTATTTTACATCAAAATATAGGTGTTCGTTTCTCAAGTACCATTCAAGGGGTTAAAGAAATTCAAGGGCTCATATCACATCGACAAAAATATTCCCTTAGTCATGTAAGACTCAGGAAGTTAAACAAAATCTAGAGCTCATCTCACGTCAAGGTAAAGTATTCATTTAGTCATGTAAGACTCAGAAAGTTAAACAAAATCCAGTGTTCAACCCACATCAAGACAAAAGTATTCACTTAGTCATGTAAGACTCGGGAAGTTAAACAAAAATACAGCGCATCTCACAAAAAATCATAAGTGTTCGCTTTGTCATGTAGCTTCCAGGGGCTAAACAAAATAATATGCCCATCTCACAACCACAACAATTATGTGAAACACTCAGAGGGTTAAACAAAATTCAGTGCTCATCTCATACCTAAACATAAGAGTTTTCTTCATCACATAGCAATAAAAATTCTTAAATATATTGAAGCACATTAAAAATGCACCACCTGTATAATCCAGGAATAGAGTGTGAAATGTAAATATAAGTGTTTACAAGTTTACATATTTGGAATATTTATTCATTTTCCTATGAATCCATGCTGGCCATTAATTTGTATATTTGATTGTTATGAAATTCATTGCATTCTATGCAGGCATGGGAGAAAACCAAAAATGCAACCAATAAAAAAATTCATTCACACTATCCTCAGTATCTGGTATGTCCACCGTGTGCTTGCAAACAAGCTTGGCAGCGGCTCCGCATGGAACGCACAAGTCTCTGAAGGAAATTCCGGGGAATCAAGTCCCATTCACGTGTAAGAGCAGCTTCGAGCTGTTGCAGATTAGCTGGAGAACCTTGCCTGTAGACTCTGCGTCCAAGCTCGTCCCACAGATGTTCTATAGGGGACATGTCTGGTGATAGGGCAGGCCAATCAATCATCACAATGTTCTGCTGCTGTAGATACTGCTGCGTAATGCATGCGGTGTGCGCACGTGCGTTATCCTGCTGGAGAAGCTGCAAGTCTGGATAATTTGTAAACGCGGGAGCAACCAATGCATCCAGAATCTCATCTCGATATGTCACAGCATTAACATTTCCACAGAAGATGTGAAGCGGCAAGTGATGGTGAAAACTGAATCCTCCCCAAATGTGAATACTGCCACCTCCAAATCGGTTGTGCTGACGAACACAGCAATCTGCAAAGCGCTCTCCACACCGTCGCCAAATCCGCATACGTCTATCAGCAAAGGATATGCTGAATCTGCTCTCGTCTGTGAATAGAACAGCATTCCACTGCAGTCTAGTCCATCTGACATGTTGCTCTGCCCATTGCAGGCGCTGCTGACGATGTCTGTGAGTCAAGTTTGGCCCAACATAAGGTCGTCTTGCAGTAAGGCCTGTATCTCTGAGTCGTCGTATGACTGTCATTCGAGAGACTTGCCCATGTCTACCCACTATTGCTCTTGCTGTTTGACTTGCCGGGAGAGAAAGATTCCTTAGGTGACTCAGCACAATATGACGATCTTGCGCAGGGGTAGTAACTCATGGTTGGCCACTCCGAAGTCTATCCTGGGCACTGCCAGTGGTTCCGTAACGTTCATTGAGACGTACAATAGTGCTGTGGTGGCAATTCATCCTTCTGGCAATGGCCCGCGAGCTCATTCCGGTCTCAACATACCAATGGCTCGTTGGCGGTCGTTTTCAGATAGTCGTGGCATTTCAAGCACATGTACTGGGTGTTTTGTCTCAACGGCCTTTTTATACCGAGTATACTGCCACAACGCGTACACATTTTCAGGGTCATAGCTGTTGGGAATCGTGTTGCACATGTAACTTTCATTGTTTTCATGTAGTCTGTACATAAACCCGTGGGTTAAATCATGCACTTTCCATTCCAGCAGCCATTCGCTCTCTACCTCATGACAAACAGGGAAAATCCATTCCCACACTTTTTTTTTCCAGCTTCTTGGCATCAGTATATATAATAGTGGTGCGTTTTTAATGTGCTTCAGAATAGTTAAACAAAATTTTGTTCTTATCTCACATCAATACACAATTGTTCGCTTCATCATTAAACACTCAAGGCGTTGAACAAAATTCTGTTCTCATCTCACATCAAAACATAATTTGTTCGCTTCATCACTAAACACTCAAAGTGTTAAACAAAATTCTGATATCATCTCACATCAAAACATAATTGTTCACTTCATCACTAAACACTCAAAAGTGTTAAACAAAATTCTGTTCTCATCTCACATCACTACATAAATGTTCGCTTCATCACTAAACACTCAAAGTGCTAAACAAAACTCTGTTCTCATCTCATATCAATACATAATTGTTCGCTTCATCACTAAACACTCAAAGTGTTGAACAAAATTCTGTTCTCATCTCACATCAATACATAACTGTTCGCTTTATCACTAAGCACTCAAAGTGTTGAACAAAATTCTATTCTCATCTCACATCAAGACATAAGCATTCACTTCATCCTATAGCATTCAAGGGTTAAACAAAATCAAGCACTCATCTAACATCACAACGTTAAGTGTTTTCAGACTAAAAGCACGAAGGTGATGTTGTTTGACTTACCATCCTCATAGTTCTGTCTAAAACTGTACTGTGGTTCTTGAGGATGTCACTCAACTGCTCAGGCAGCTCTGACACCTCCTCCTTATAGCAATGGCTCACCTAAACAATAAGCACATGTCACTGATGGTTGTACTTAACATGGAAAATTGGTGAGTAATGCAGATGAGCAGACAATTAGCTTGATGATTTTAAAACGTACAACAATTAACCCTTTATTCTGTGGAATAATGGTGGAGGTCTGCGGTAGTAGCCACCTTCAGTCATAACTATGGGAATGCTCCCCTGTTGTGATAGTCCTCAGTTTCTTTTTTTCCTGGTGTTCCTTTCGGCATGTTCTTTTCTCTTCTGCTTGTTGTGAAAGCCTCTTTTTGCTCAATCTGAGGTGGTGCAGTAGGGAGCATCACCACTTTGTGCAATCGGCAGCTCCATTCTCCCAGGTTGCTTGATTTATGCTCAGAGCTTTCATGTCTCTTCTGCACACATCTCTGAACTTCAGCTGCAGTCTCCCAACTGTTCTTTTGCCATCTGCCAGTTGTCCGTAGAAAATATCTTTGGGATATAAGACCATCTTACAAAGCGGCGGAAATGGCCAAGTCAGCGAAGTGACAATACCTCGACATTTGCCACTTTGTCATTACCAACAGCTTTGGAGATGAGGTTCAGTTATTGTTCATTCATTAATCATTACCTTTCAGCTCCCGAAGGATCACATGCCTTCAAATTCATGACAAGACATCCTGCCCTGTACCAATTGTTCCCTGGGATTTCCAGAATAAGGACTGCCTTGTAATACTATCAACAGGTTTCATCAATGTGTGTCATATCTAATGCCAGCATCTTCTTTTCACCTCTCATTCCTCTGGCACTTGTCTGGTTCTTGTCGTCAATTCCACATCTGACAGAAGACTTTCTCACGTCTTAGATGGCTGAGTCCAATTATTATGAATTATTTGCTTTGGCTCTCTTAGCAGCTGAAGTTTTCTTTTTTGGTTTAAAGTTTCTTTAGGAAGGAGTAACCAGCCTCATACCCAACCCTCCATAAACATCTCCTACCATATGCATGGTAAGGTACAGTTTTAATATTTTTTGCTTCCCTTTCAGACCCCAGTCTTCTTCTTTCACGTTTCAACTCAAAGGAGCACAGGCCTTCAACAAACGTCTGCCAAGTCTTTCTGTCCTGTGTCATCAAGTTCAAGGTTTGTCCATGTCTTTCATCCCTTTCAAGTCTGTCTCCAGAGTTCTTTGGTCTTCCTCTGCCTCTCCTATCCTGGGGATTGTACACAGAGGCATTTATGGAGTCATCCTCATATGACCACCTGGATCCACCCACATACACCCCACCCGTCACAATAAGCACAACTCCAAATCCGATGAGGAGTTTAAAGAAAAGTATCCCAAGCTTGGAGCAATGTCATAGCAGAGCTGGAAATTAATCAACTGCTACATGATCATGCCACTGTGTACACCGATGGGTCTGTACTCTGGTAAGAAATGAGGCTGGGGCTTCTCGACTACAATAAAGGGTAGGATCATCACCAAACAGAGAGGAGCTTACATGACAACAGCCTCCAGCATCAGAATGGAGATACAGGCAGTTACTGCAGCTCTGAGGTGGCTGTCTAAGACTTCATCAACCAGGGCAGTTATTGTGTCAGACTCTCAGTCCATGCTTTGGAAGGTTCAAAATGGATGGCTAAGGCATGAATAGAAAACACCCATAGAAGCTTTGAATCTTCAGGAACTGGTGTGGATCTACTGTTCTGGTCATGAATGGGGTACTGTTAAGTCCTTTTTTCGCATAGGAGTTAAGGGTGCGAGACTTAACAGTTTTAGATGCCAAAGTCTAACTTTGTTATATGCGCTATTAGCACACATCTGTGTAAGTAATATAGGTTTGATTAATTACGTACCAATTTTTGCACTAAAGAGCACAACTTGGTGCGATCGATTTGATTGTTGCCAAAGAGCGCTTAAGCGTCAGAAAGATCCAAAATGCTGGTGAATGAAGACAGACGTTGTTCTGGTCTAATAACCCCATATTGTGGGAAGATTTGATTATTAAGTGATATGCTATCTTCCAGGGTGAAGTATTAGTCTTTGCCAATTCTGGCTCATCTTTTACGAGTATCCTGATTTGATACTCGTTATGAATACTCAGTAAGATCCTAGCAGGGCTTCGGCACGCCTATTCATGACCTGCCACTAGTGTGACTAGAGATCCTCTGCTGGTCAAGATTTGAATCATTATACTATGGAATCTCAAGCGATGATATCCGGTTTTTAAATATATATATTATTATAAAATGGGATCTATTAATACAAGTAATATGTACTGCAATACTCCCGCCGTCCATGGGATTTCGGCGGCCAGTGAGGTCAGTCAAGTTTGACATTGCTACTATAAATATATTCACTTCATGCTGAATTTTCGTATGCCATTTTTGATGAACGAGTATATCTACTCGTGATGTTGCCGTCTATGTCTTTGAACTACCGTCCATGTCTTTAAATAATAAATCGTTGTGGAAACTGACCGTCAAACCATGAGTCCAGTATCTATCAGTTATATCTGAACGTTGGTATACATTACCATTGGCCCATCTTTTCGGCCCACACTGTTCTACCATTCGCGTTGAAACATTAGTCGGCTACCATTGTAAGCCCGACCAAAGCTGACAGTATTTAAGTCAGCAGATATATTGACAGTCACATATAAATACGACGTATCAGCCAAATAACCGTCGTATCAGGTACGAAGTAATGAGAGAGCTGACAGACTAGCCCCAAGAGCACCCATAGTGGGGACATTGGATATGGATAAGGGAGAGATACTGAGGATAATTAATGATCGTCTATTAGACAACGACACTGCAACAGATGAATCAACAAGGCTAAGATTGCTGGAATTTGGCATCAAACATAAGGCTAGCAGGGATGGACGTATGAGAGGATGCATCCGTCGTGTATACAACCAGCTCGCAACAGGAACAGTTAGCATTCATACCCTTTGACATTTGCTGAAGGAGACTGAGCACCAATGGGTTTGCCCAGAGTGCAGTGACGTTGATTCTGTATTTTTTCCTCCCACAGGAAATTAAAAAATTATGAGAGGAGTTAGCCAGCTTGTAACCAACTCCATATAAAACTATTGACTCCTCAAACATGGTTATAGCCCTTGGGTCCGTGACACAAGTTCCGACTTTAAAGTAAGTTTATCAAACATCAAACCCATCCTTATACTAACCTGTGAAAGGAAACTAATCAACTCGTCCAGCTTTTCATCATATTTGGCTGGCTGCAGTTGAAACATCTGCATCAAGTTTTGATAGTACTGCCATTGCTTGTCAAACTGAAACGAGAAAAAGTTACCTCGTATGGTGCTTTGAACATTTGACATTGTTATATTGCTATATGCGGATATACAGAGTTCTGTAGTATACGATACACATAGTTCTGTAGTATAAGATACACTGAGTTGTGAAGTATTTTTTTTTTCTTAACCAGCGGCACTTGGGCTTTCATCCCTTCGGCCCAATGACATGTCATTGCGAGGCTGGGGAACCTGAGGACTTTCCTTCCAACCCGGTCAGGAGCTTCGCTCCTTCCCATCCACAGAGTGTTTATCACAGGAGCCGTTCAGGTTATTCAGTCAAATTTCCGGTTGTAAACATTCCTTCAAACGCTGACGCCCGGGTTTGAACCATGAACACCTGGTCGCCAGTACAACGCCGAAGCCATTACACCAGCGCGGCTCCCAGTTGTGAAGTATAAGATACACTGAGTTCTGTAGTATAATATACACTGAGTTGTAAGGTATAAGATATACTTGGGACCCCAAGATGCAGCAATAGTGAATGCAGTCAGCGACTCATAGCTTGACTGCCTGCGTCAGGACCAGCGAACCAGAGCTGGTCAAGACCGTGCTCCACCTCCACGTGGTGGTCCTGGAAACAGTCTGCAGCAGTGCAGGCTGGCTGAGCGAGCATGGATCGAAATGGGAAGGCAAACCCGGTCCTTAAAAAATGCCGTGCAGAAGTCGGATGTGTCGACCGAAAGGTGCAGATATCACAGCTTAGGCGCAAACAGACACAACGCAAACACCGTCCTTTTCAGGACGAACGAAGAAGAAGAAGAAGAAGAAGATATACTGAGTTATGTAGTATAATATACACTAAGTTGTGTAGTATAAGATACACTGGGTTCTGTAGTATAAGAAACACTGAGTTGTGTAGTATAAAATATACACAATTCTGTAGTATAAGATATACACAGTTCTGTTCTGTGGTATAATGACTAGTAATAAGTCACAGAACTTAAGTGTCCAGAATGCAAGCTCCTGTTATAATCAGAAAGATACAGGTGCTCCCATTATGAGGTCGGGGTGACCAGGTCCTTTCCTCTAAAAAAAAAAAAAAAAAAAAAGGAAAGGTAAAGGATTCCGTTATATGTCTATTGAGGCATATTGGGTATATGGTGTTACTTTCCTCTCAAGCCACCAAAAAAAAAAAAAAAAAATACCAACTTACTGCCCACAAACTCTGCAAATCAAAATAAACCCATAATTTATGCGTTTCAGTTTAACGAGACTCATATTTCACTTTGGACATTTCTAACAATCCTTCATGAAGCCTTCACTGATATTTTAATCGTGACACCATGAAGTATCCATAGCCATTTGACTGACATCGCCAACACTGTCTACTATTCAACGTTTCAGGCTGTTGGTTCTTCAATGTATGACCTCTATGTTTGTCGTACTTTATTATTTTAAAAAAAAAACAGAGTTAGACTTAATGTTTGATTTAGTGGCTATTGGTTAATCACTTCAAGCATATAGGCAACTTATCGATTGTAAGCTGGACAAGATGGTGAGCATACAGTAATTTATCATTCAACAAAATACAATACTTGTACTACTACGCTGAAGTGCACAACAGTAGACCAGCGGCCGCCATATTGGCCAAAAATGTAGCGTTTTGCTTAAGAGTTCAAATTTTTTGGTGTTTTTATTTTCTAAAATCTCATCGTAGGGTGTAATTAATTTTGACAAAGCTCAAAACAGGGTTGATGTCAGATTAAAGATAGGGTTGAAATGAAGCACAGTGGGATGTGTTCTTCGACATCATCCAAACAAGTAGCCAGCGTAGTCAGGGTTAGTGTAGGTTAAGATTCCTAAACCTAACCCTTTTTTAATGTCTCAGAATTCTTTTTTAAGGCCTTAGGCTACCGAACAGTAGGCCCACTGTTCTTCATTTCAACCAAAGGCTAGTTGTTTGACAATGCTCAAAACAGAGTTGGGATTACGTTAAGGCTAGCTTTAATGTAAATATGGATAGCCAGTCTGACAATATGTGGCAACATGGTTGGCCTTGCCTACTGTCGTCGCCTCCTACTGACAACTTTTCAGGACGAAGGTGGTAGAAATTAGGCTACGGCTTTTGTCCGATTTCCCCCAAATGGCTACCGTTCCGGCGGCCAACTAAATCGCCTACATCGATACGGACTAAAATATGAATTCAGAGATGTAATAAGGGGTTGGGCGACTTAACTGACCGCCAGAATGATAGACATTTGGGGGAAATTTGACTTTCGTCCCACTGTTTATTTGAACCCATTTTTTTTTTTACCTCTTCTTTGTAGGATTGCGGGTCTCTTTTCATGAGATTCTGGAGTTGTGCTAAGTTTGAAGCAAAATGAACAGCCTTCGCGGCTGATTTTCCAGACATTTTTCACGTTTTGGCTTTTAACACTGAGTCCTAAACATCACATGCTGTGTCAATAAACAGCACAGGTCCTGTTGCCTGTCTAAATCGCTAATTATCGACTACTATTACCTTTTCGCCTCTACCTAAATAGCAAACCTTTTAACGCACGAAATAATTATAATTTTTTTTTTTTTTTTTTTTTTAATGAAAGAAAAATATATGCCGTTCAACCTCTGATGGGTTATAATTAGGATATATATTGTTTTCAATTCCAAATAATATGAAAAACTGCCGATATGAGAAAGTGGCATCACACTTGTCAAAACATTGTAAATAGGGACAATCACAATTGTGCTTAAACGTTAAATAAATAAAATAAAATAAAAATAAAAAAAATAAAAAACAAACAAACAAAATCAAGAAGAAACTATGAACAAGAATAATATTAAAGTGGAGGGGTGTAAAGGCCTGGTGGTTCTAGTTATATAACTGACTTTAACAGATATTTAAGTTAATTGACTTTCATCTGTTAAAAGTCATATGCCACACGAATTCACAAGTAAAATGTAAGAGGTATGAACAAATGAGAATACCAATATTAGATTATTTGCAAGCATCCAACTTACCTATAAATATAGAAGAGGTGTTAAGAATAGGCAGACCTAGGGAACTGCATAATATAGTCAAACAATATTTAACACGAACAAATGTTAATATATAGTGGCTGGGAATGCGAAGGTCTGATGCTGTTCTTACAATGCATATGACTTTTAACAGATGAAAGTCAATTAAATATCTGTTAGTCAGTTATATAACTAGAACCATCAGGCCTTTACACCCCTCCACTTTAATATTATTCTTGTTCAGAGTTTCTTCTTGATTTTGTTTGTTAGTTTGTTTTTATTTATTTAACGTATAAGCACAATTGTGATTGTCCCTATTTACAATGATTTGACAAATGTGATGCCACTTTCTCATACCGGCAGTTGTTCATATTATTTGGAATTGAAAACAATATATATCCTAATTACAACCCATCAGAGGTTGAACGGGATATTTTTGTTCATTAATTAAAAAAACAACAACATGTTATCTTACAATTTATATGAAGCTACCATTTTAGGACAAAGAAAAAATACACATGCACATCCACACAGTTTGACACTTTAGTTTACTAAATTAAAAATTGTTGGGGAGAAAAAAAAGAGAAACGATACCAGGATCTGTTATGTACTGAAAATATTATCTGAAAATAGGGACGCTGTAAAAGGTAAATGTAGCCCCATGGCAGATACAGCCTTAGGGGAGTGAAATGTTAGAGACTTCACCATACTAGATTCAGCATCGAGAGGTGGGGGGACCAGTTCCCTTCCTCGCTGCCTTTTCCTTCCTTAGCTCACAGTCAGGTACCCATTTACAGCTGGGTGGACTGGAGTGTGTCGTAGGGACACTGTACATCCTAGTTATAACGAATCAGAGGCTGAACGAGATATTTTTCTTCATAAATGTTCCTAAAAAATAATCTTTATGTCCGTTCTTTCATTGCCGCGTACCGCTGCATGACCAGGGCAGTAGATCCACATCAGTTCTTGAAGATTCGAGGCTTCTATGGAGGTTTTCCATTCATGCCGTAGCCATCCATTTTGGATCTTCCGAAGCATGGACTGAGAGTCTGACACAATAACTGCTCTTGTCAATGAAGTTTCAGACAATCACCTTAAAGCAGCAGTAGCTGCCTCTACCTCCATTCTCATGCTGGATATTGTTGTCATGTAAGCCCCGCTAAGTCCTCTTTTCACACAACATGCCTAAGAAAAATTCACCGAATCTTTTGGCCGAGTGCCATCACTAACCAAGATCTGCTTACTCGTAGCAAGCAAGAGGACATGCACACCATCATAGCTGGCAGACGCTGGAACTGGGTTGGCCATGTCCTCAGAAGAGACCCCGATGCCATCACAAGAACAGCTATGCTTTGGACCCCTGAAGGAAAACGAAAAAGAGGCCGACCAAAAACAACCTGGCGGAGGACTGTGGAGGCTGAGATGCAAAGAATGAACCAGAGTTGGGGCACTGTACGAAGGATGGCCACCGACCGAGCAAAGTGGAATCAATTTGTTGTTGCCCTACAAGACGCCACTAGGCGTGATGGCCACTGACTGCTTTGACGGTCGGCGGCTAAGGATCAAAGAAGAAGAAGCCCCGCTAAATTCAGCGACGATTCTTCCCTTTACTCAGAAAGAGAAGCCCCACCCTGATTTCTCACCAATGATTACAGACCCATCTGTGTACACAATGGCATCATTATCCCCAGCATGCTCATTTATCAGCCGATTAATTTCCAGCTCAGCCCTCCCTTTGGTCCAAGATCTGCAATCTCTACCAAGGCTGATGATGACTTGCTGGTAGTTTATCCAGCTCTCACCTGACTTACTCCACTCTTCTCCCTTGAATATATTTTCAACTGTGGTCACCTGTCTAATAGTTACTTCTGCCTGCACTATCCATGGCACCCTCTTTATTCTTGCTCCTTTGATGTCAGCTATCTTTCCATGCAAGCATGGCCGTAGATACGGGGGGGGGGGGGGGGAATGATACTGTACCTTTACCAAAATAGTGCATTAGAAATTTTTTTGGGTATTAAACCCTCCCCCAATAAAGTCCTATCTACGGACCTGTATGCAGGGGATGTCTTTTGTCCGAGGTTACTGGCATATAGGCTTTTATCTGGGCCATCGCATATCTGGATCTTGTAATGTTATGATGTATGTATATAAGCATTACCTCGTCATCTATACAAGCACACACATGTTTCAGAAAGCACTCAGTAAAAGCATGTTCAGTTCGTAGCCATGTTTATTTACAGAATGTCGTACATGTCAAGATTCGCATTATATTACAATGTGTGGTTTCGTATTTATGTATTATATTACATCCCCCCTTTTTTGAAAAAAAAATGTGTGCAAACATTTCCAACGAAATGTTTCATGTGAGAAAGGATAAGTATGTGTAATGCTCAGTGTGAGTATATATGTCACTGTCTGTATCGGCTGGGAGGTGTCACTGTACGGCCAGAACGAGTGGTGTAAAGTGCTGGTGGTTCTGCGGAAGTCCCTGGTTTAGCTTGAGTTGGTTGTGATTTGGGCCTTGGCGCTTGTTGGTTTTGTGGGGCACCAAAGTCTGGAGTTACTGCATTGTCTGTTGAAAGCATGGGAATTCTCTGTTCTGTTGTATTCTGTGGGATTTCTCTTATGTCCACTCTGTTTCGCCTCAGGAGGTTGCTGCTGCTGTCTGGTCTTAAAGTATAGCTCCTGGGTTCAGGGTTTCTGGAAATGATTGTTGCTTTTGACCATGTGTCATTGTTGTGGTTGTAGGTAGTCACATGCTGACCAGGATATAATGGTGGTAAGTCTTTAGCACATTTGTCATAGTTGGATTTCTGAACTTGCTGACGATGCTGAAGTTGATCATATGTGCTGTCTCTATGTTGTGGACGGAAGTGGACCTTAGATGGTAGGAGGTCTTTAATTCTTCTATCAAACATAAGTTCTGCTGGACTGTCGATCTTACTGTCTACCGGTGTTGTTCTCCATCTCAAGAGTGCTAGGTGTACATCCTCTCTGTTCTTGTTTTCTTCATGATTGACTTGATAGTTTGTATCTGTCTCTCAATGAAACCATTAGATTTAGGGTATCTAGGTGATGATGTTGTGTGTTTGATCTTCCAGTCCTTAGTGAAGTTTCTGTATGCTTGACCTGAGAAATGTGGACCGTTGTCTGATCTAATTTCATCTGGGATGCCAAACATGCTGCAATACTTCTTTGTAATGTCTGCAATAACAGCTGATGGTGAGGGTTGTGGAAGTTTCTCAATGATGGGAAATTTGCTGTAGTAATCAGCAATAATAAGATAGTCATTATTGTCGATTGAGAAAATATCAGTTCCTATAATGCTCCAAGGGCTCAATGGTATGTCTGATGGTATGAGAGGTTCTCTGCACTGCCTATTTGCATGTTCTTGGCAGATTGAACAGTTTTTACATAGTGTTTCTATGTCCTTGTTTATCTGTGGCCAGTAAACATCTTTCTCATCCATAGGTCAACATTTCTTTTCCTCTTCCGCTCATTTTTGTGTGTGAATAATTTGTTTTATATCCATGTAATATCATTATTATATTCACTTTAAAATATTATTATATAATGTAATGTATGTGTGAATGTACCCACATAATACTGTACTTTAGAAATGTGAGTCGTGAGAATGTACCCGCATACCAAAAATACAGATTAATTGTAGACGGATTGACCGCATGAGTGAGTGTCGGTATACAGAATTTATTTATTTTTATTTATTGTTTTATTTATTTTATTTTATTATTACTTTTTTCCCCCATTTACTAGCTTGTTTGTTTCAAAAAAAAAAAACCCTACTCATTTTTTTATTATTATGCTTGCATACTGTAAATGAATGCTGTTATGGTCACTTTATAATGTTGCATGCCTTTAAATTAATGCTTAAAGCATCATGTGGGAATGAAAGGATATAGTATGCAAGATTAATGAGAGTGGAAGGGCAGAATGTTAGACGGGCCTGCGCGCCCAATTCTTTACCCTTCGAAAATAAAGTTCGTTCGTTCGTTCGTTCGTTCTTTGCTCTCAGTTGTGTCTTCACAATACCAAGGTGACTATTATGGAGCTGTTTAAGGATGATATCGCGTTGTGTTTCTGGTACAACAATGCGATCTCCTTTAAGGATCAGACCATCTTCGATGCTTAACTCGTCCCTCATCGAGTAGTATGGACGGATGTGTGTTGGAACTTCCCTGATAGAGCTTGGCCATCCATGGTATATCAGTTCTTTGAGAGAGTTAAGGATAGGATCTCTCATTGTGTCTTCTCTGATGTGTTCAAGCCGATTATCGCTAAACTTGACAAAATCAACTTTGATGTTTGGGGTAAGATCTGCTGTCTTGTTGGGGTTTGGTAGTCTGCTGAGAGCATCTGCAAGACCTATATCCTCTCCTGGGATATACTGAATATTAAAATCATAACCTTGTGTTTCCAATAACAGAGCTTGTAGTCGTGGTGGTGCTGAAGCTATTGGTTTTTTATGAATCATCTCAAGTGGCTTGTGATCTGAGAGAATTGTAAATGGGCGGTTGAAAAGAAATGTGTGGAAGCGTTTGATTCCAAAACGTACAGCTAGCATTTCTCTTTCAATGTTTGCAAGTTTCTTTTCGCCAGAACTTAATGATTTGCTTGCGTAAGCTACGGACGAAGTTCTTTGGCATAGTGTCCTTC
Organism: Oreohelix idahoensis; assembly: GCA_024509875.1. Classification (NCBI taxonomy): domain Eukaryota; kingdom Metazoa; phylum Mollusca; class Gastropoda; order Stylommatophora; family Oreohelicidae; genus Oreohelix; species Oreohelix idahoensis. Next base: position 283,041 of record JAMPIV010000222.1, read on the forward strand.
AGGATTTTTGTCTGGTTGCAAAAGTGCTGCTCCTAGGCCTTTCAGACTGGAATCAACCATGAGAAAAGTGGGTGCTTGCATGTCATAGTATTTCAAGCATGCATCAGATGATATGAGGGTCTTCAAGTGGTTGAATATGTGTTGGTAGTCTTCTGACCATTCATACGGAGTTTCATTCTGTAGTAGAGATCGCAAAGGTTCTGCAGCAGCTGACAAATTTGGTATGAATTGTGCTAGGAAATTGACAGCACCTAAGAATTGTTGCAGTTCCTTCTTTGTAGCTGGTGTTGGCATGTCATGAATATCTTCAACCTTTTTAGGGTCTGGTTTTACACCATTCTGGGTGTACAGCAATCCAAAAAATTGTATCTCCGTTGCCTTAATTGTACACTTTTTGCTGTTGAATGTTAGCCCATTGGCCTGTGCTACATGCATCAAGTTAATCAAGTTACGGTCGTGTTCTTGTTCTGACCTGCCGCAGACTACAATGTCATCCGCAATAGCCACTGTACCAGAACATTGCTCAACAATGTTGTCAATCTTCTGTTGAAAGATGTCTTGTGATACATTCAAACCAAATGGGAGTCTCTTGAAACAATATCTGCCGAATGGTGTTCGAAAAGTTGTAAGGAGTTGACTTTCCTCTGCTATCTCAACACTCCAGTATCCGTGTACAGCATCTAGTTTAGAAAAATATTTGGCATTGTGGAATCTGTGAGTTATCTCTTCCACTGTATGCATTTTGTGTGGACAGCGCTTTAGACTGTTGTTTAAGTGTTTTGGGTCAAGGCAAACCCGAAGAGAACCATCCTGCTTCAGAACGGTTGTGAAACTACTACACCAATCAGAATGCTCTTCAACCTTTCTAATAACATCATTCTGCACCATCTTTTCTAGTTCTGTGGCAAGTTTCTGTTTAACATGTATAGGATACTTTCTAGGTGGGTCTATCTTTGGCTCAGCGTTGTCTTTTAAAAAGAATCTTGCCTTTCCTGGAAGTTTGCCTATTCTGTCGAACTGTTCTGGGAATCGCTGTTTAAGGTCATCTACTCCAGTGACGTGTAGAGTAAGATGTTCTTTTTTGTCAGCTTTAATGTTGTTGATAGTTACCACACTCAGCTTTTCGCACATTGGTAAACCCAAAATTGCAGGTCCTTCAACATCTACCAAGTAAAATGTTGACGATGTCCATTCAGAGTCTCTGTATAAACATTCAAGTGTTACTGCTCCGAAACAGTCTATACTTGTTCCATTGTAAGCTCTTAGCTTTGTCCTGCCACTCCTACTTTTTACATCCCTTGTGGGAAATCCTTGCTCATCCACCTTGTCAGGCATGATCTGTCTGAATATTCTTAAGGGTAGAGTGTTACCTTGGGCACCTGTGTCTATCTTGAACCGAATATTTCTTTCTTTGTGCATTTTAATTCCTGGTATTCGGAATTGTACCTTGCAGAAAGCCTGCGTTCTCTTTGGTTCATTACTGAAAGTTAGTATCTTCACAGTATCAAATGTGGAAGGATCACTTTCTTCACTGGAGTCAAGGTCCTCAGTCATCATAGAGTGTGTTTGTTTTGATGACTCTCTGCTGTGAAGGTTGTGTTGAGCACTGTCTTGTTTCCTCTTGAAACATAATTTTATCCAGTGGCCCCTCTTTCTGCAGTAATGACATGTAGAGTCTTTAGCTGGACAGTCGTTTTGTATGTGGTTTAGGCCACAACATTTACACATAGCACCTCTGCTTGTGTTGTGTTTTTCTTGTTGCTTTGAACCAGTTGCTTTGTTTTGTTTGGGTTTATAGCTTTTTACTGCATCCACCTGGGCTGTTACTGTACCTTGCTGAATTTGTTTAATGTTTAGTGCTTGTGCCTCGTGTTTCCTGCCTTCATCCAGAAGTTGTTGTAAAGTTAGTGTATCACTCTGGCTCAGTATCCATTTCTGGAACTCTGGCATTGGTGTGCTGAGAAGGATCTGTTCGATAATTCGCTCTTTTTCTTCTTCTTTGTTAAATTTGCATACACTTGTTTTCTCCTTGATGCGAGTGAAAAAATCATCTAGACTTTCACCAGATTTCTGTCGCAGGTGGTGAAGTTCTAATCTTGCCGCTCTAAAGTTCGTGTGCTTTATTATCAGACGTTTTTCAAATTCGTCCAATATGGCTGCGGGGTCTGTCGCCGACTCCACAGGCATGGCGCTAGCAAAACTGTTGTAAATTTTCAAACCTTCATCGTCCAATGCTTCTAGGATATATGGAGTTAGGGTTTGTCCTTCCAGACCAGTGGTCTTGGAATATAGATCTATGCGTTGGCGCCATAACAAGAAAGCTTCACTCTTATCATTTCGACCGGCAAATCGCATTTGCGGTGCGCTGCGGTAGTGTTTAGACTCCATGGTTGACCTCGATGACGAAAATTAGCCGAATACTGTACTCACGTGTTATCGTGTAGGCCTAGCTGTTTTGCGTCAGTCCGGTATCGACCGCTGCCACCATGTAATGTTATGATGTATGTATATAAGCATTACCTCGTCATCTACACAAGCACACACATGTTTCAGAAAGCACTCAGTAAAAGCATGTTCAGTTCGTAGCCATGTTTATTTACAGAATGTCGTACATGTCAAGATTCGCATTATATTACAATGTGTGGTTTCGTATTTATGTATTATATTACAGATCTAACTGACAGCAATCTAAGCATGTACCGCATCGTCACAATGGGGGATCTCGCGTATAGCCCAAGACTATACGCATCGCTTCATTTTGAATGCGTTTCAGTCGTTCACATTGTGATATTGACAGCGTGAATATTCCCAGCCATGCGCCATACTCGATGACTGACAAGACTAGCTGATGATACAAGAGAAACAGTAGTCTCTGCTCCACGTGCACTGCGGCCATTGTTTTTAAGGCTGCCAAACCTCGCATGCACTTCTGTATGATGTGATAAACATGGTGCTTATACGATAGCCCGCGATCGAAAGTTACTCAAAGTCAGGCCAGGGTCGTAGATAGGACTTAATAAGGGGGATGGGGGGTTGTTCAATATTTAAAAAAAATTATTGCACTATTTTTTAATTTTCTTTTTTAAATGTACAAATAAAATTAGCATAACATTTATGACGAATATTTTTTTCTCTAGATTACAAAATCTGTTTTTCTATTTAAAAAGAAGAACAAATTTGAACACATCATCATCGGCATTCAAAGACACACTGCGATGCACACTAATTAGCACTAAACCTGTCAATCTCTTTTTTTTATATTAATGATGAAAAATATCCTGTTCAACATCTGATGGGTTATATATTGTTTTCAATTCCAAATAATATGAACAGCTGCCGATATTGGAAAGTGGCATCATACCTGTCAAATCATTGTAAATAGGGCAAATCACAATGACCAATTATGCTTGTATGTTCAAAAAACAAAACCCCAAACAAACAAAAACGAGATAAAACTGAACAAAATCAAACATAAACGCCAAATAAGAATAATATTAAGGGGGAGGGGTGTAAAGGCCTGGTGGTTCCAGATATTTAATTGACTTTCACCTGTTAAAAGTCATATGCATTGTAAGAACAGCATCAAACCTTCACATTCTCAATTACTATATATATATATATATATATATATATATATATATATATATATATATATATATATATATATATATATATATATATATATATATATATATATATATATATATATATATATATATATATATATATATATATATATATATATATTAACTTTTGTTTTTGTTAAATACTGTTTGACTATATTATGCAGTTCCCCAGGTCTGTCTATTCTTAACACCTCTTCTATATTTATAAGTAAATTTGATGCCTGCAAATAATCTAATATTGGTATATTTATTTATTCATACCTCTTACATTTTAACAAGAAATGCTCTATATTATTGTCTTGAAGACATCCTACAGATATTTAATTGACTTTCACCTCTTAAAAGTCATATGCATTGTAAGAACAACATCAAACCTTCACATTCCCAATTACTATATATATATATATTAACTTTTGTTCTTGTTAAATACTGTTTGACTATATCATGTAGTTCCCCAGATCTGTCTATTCTTAACACCTCTTCTATATTTATAGGTAAATTTGATGCCTGCAAATAATCTAATATTGGTATTCTTATTTATTCATACCTCTTACATTTTAACAAGAAATTCTCTATATTATTGTCGTGAAGACATTCATTCATTTCATAACCCTCCACTCCCAAAGGAGCATAGGCCTTCAACAAACACATGCCAAGTCCTCCTGTCACGTGCCATCATCTCAAGTTCTTTCCATGTTCTCCTCATCATTTTCACCTCTGTTTCCAACTCTCTTCTCCATGTACTTCTTGGTCTTCCTCTGCCTCTCTTGCCTTGGGGGTTCCAGAACAAGGACTGCCTTGTAATGCTATCAACAGGTTTTCTCAGTGTGTGTCCTATCCATCGTCATCGTCTTCTTCTCATTTCTTGTTCCACTGGCACTTGTCTAGTTCTTGTCATCAGTTCCACGTTGGTAACCTTGTCATACCATTTTAATCCCTCTATTCTACGCAAGCACCCATTTATGAAAGTCTGTAGCTTTTTGGTTGTTGTCTTTGTTGTTCTCCATGTCTCTGAGCCATACAATAGGACTGACTTCACATTTGAGTTGAAGATTCTTATTTTCGTGTTGGATCCTATTTCTCTTCATCTCCATATATTTCCCAATGCAATGAAAGCTCCTCTTGCCTTTTGTATTCTTATTTTGATATCGCTGTCTGTCCCTCCAACTTTGTCTATATTACTGCCAAGATATGTGTATGATTCTACATCTTGTATTGGTGTTTCTTCAAGTTCAACCCTGTTATCATTACCTGCATTTATTCGCATTATTTTTTGTCTTTTCCCTGTGTATTTTCAGACCCAATTGCTGTGACCTCTCATCAAGTGTTTTCAATTTGTCCTGCATCTGATTACGGCTATGGGACAGAAGAGCCAAGTCATCAGCAAAATCCAGATCATCCAACTGCTTAGTCAGAGTCCACTGGATTCCATTTCTGTGGTGTGTTGCCGATGATCTCATAACCCAATCTATTGCCAGCAAGAAAAGAAATGGAGACAAGAGGCATCCCTGTCGCACTCCTGTTCTTATCCCAAACGGTTCTGTAAGCTGTCCTTCGTGAAGAACTCTGCATGTCATGTCTTCATATGTTTTCTTTATTAAATTAATGATCTTCAGGGGAACTCCATAATGCCTCAACAATTTCCAAAGTGATTCTCTGTCTACACTGTCAAATGCCTTTTCGTAGTCCACAAATCCGATGTATAGTGGTGAATTCCATTCCAGACTTTGTTCAACTATTATTCTCAAAGTGGCTATCTGGTCTGTACATGATCTGTTTTGTCGAAAACCTGCTTGTTCATCTCTCAGTTTCTTGTCTATGGACTCTTTTAATCTCTCAAAGATAATCCTGTTTAATACTTTTCCTGGCACTGATAGTAACATTATTCCTCTATAATTTGTGCACTCTTGTAAATTTCCCTTCTTAGGCAACTTAACCAGATATCCTTCCTTCCATTCTGCTGGTATCTCTTCCTTTTCCCAGACTTTACCAAGTAATTTATATAACATCTCTGTAGCCGTGTCGATATCTGCTTTGATGGCCTCTGCTGGAATGCCATCAGGTCCAGACGCTTTTCCATCTCTTAGAAGCTTTATGGCTTTCTTTATTTCTTCCTTCGTTGGTCTTTCACCGGTAATTTGTAGCTCTTCTTCTGCTGGCTGGATGTCCGGCGGGTTTTGTGGAGCTGGTCTATTGAGAAGGTCCCCAAAATATTCTGTCCACCTCTTCATTTGCTCTTGTATATTGCTGAGCAGTTTCCCATTCTTGTCTTTTATGAGGCAACTTGTTTGCTTGTATTTCCCTGTTAGCTTCTTTGTGCTGCTATACAGTTCTCTCATATTTCCTTTGGCTGCAGCATCTTCTGCCTCTCTTGCCAACTCCTCAATATACTTCCTCTTGTCTCTTTTTGATACTTCTTTTTACTTCTTTGTTTGCTTCTGTGTACACTTCTTGAGCCTTGGCTTTGGAACTTTCGGTTTTGCTTGTGTTTAAACTCTGCTTTCTTTGTTTTTTCTGTCTTTTTATCTTATTGATGGTTTCTGTTGTTATCCATGCTTTTTGTTGTCTTTCCCTTTTCCCCAGTATTTCTTCACATGTCTCCTTTCCATACAGTTTTGACCTGCTGCCAATAGTCTTCTGTATTCTCTACATCTTCCAGCTGTTGGAGCACTTGGAATTTGTTGGATACTGTGACCGCAAATTTGTCTCTTGTTTCTTGATTTCTTAGCTGTCCTACATTATACTGTTGTCCCTAGTAATTCCCTAATTTTGCATTGTTGCATATCTCTTGAGTTTCAGTTTTACTTTGGCTATCAGATGATGGTGATCTGATGCCACATCTGCTCCTCTATATACCTTTACATCCTGCAATGATGATCTAAACTTCTTGTTTATGCATATATGATCAATCTGATTTTCTGTTCTATGGTCTGGTGATATCCATGTTGCCTTGTGTATTCTCTTATGTGGAAACATCTTCCTTATAGCCACTATAGATAATTCTTGATTTGAAGCACAGATAGTTTGCGAATCTCTGTTTATCCATTTTTTTCCATTCTGTATTCTCTTACTAGCCCACAGTTGATTTACCATTCATTTTTGCCTAGTTCTCCATTAAAATGAGACCATCTTTACTTCTAGCCCCATCTGACTTTGAAAAATCCGGTGTTGACTGTACCTATCTTTGCATTCATGTCACCCATCAAAATTGTGATGTCTCTTCTTTTTACTTTATCCATAATTTCCTGTAGTTTAGTATAAAATGCTTCTTTCACAGACTCTTCTTTGTCATTAGTTAGTGCATAACATTGGATGACATTTACATGAATTTTCTTTTTAGCTGTTTTGAAAGTAGCTGTTATTATTCTGGGTCCAACAGCTTCCCATTCAATGAGTGCTTTCTGTGCTTCTTTAGATAACATAAGAGCTACCCCTTCACTGTGGTATGAACTTTCGTCTTCATGTCCTGAGGACAGCACCAATTCACCTGTGATGAGTTTCTTCCTGTCTACCCCCTTCCACTTTGTTTCACACATTCCCAAAACCTCGATTTTGTATTCCCTCATTTCTGCTGCCACTTGCGCCACTTTCCCTTGTTCGTTTAATGTCCGAACATTCCAGGTGCCAAATCTGGAAGTTCCCTAGAAGAAAGAAGGTTAGTCAGCAACACAGACTCCTTTCGGCTTTCTCTGTGTTGCATCATACGCCTCCCCGCGAGAGGACCTTCCCCTGTCTTGGATGGCTGTGTTTTATTTTCTTTATTTGACTTGTCCATATTTGTTGAAGTTTTTTGTGGTTTAAATTTTTTACAGGATGGGGTAACCGGCCCCATGCCCAACCCTCCTTAGTCGCTTTCTACGACATGCTTGGCAGGGGACAGTGTTACTATTCTTTGCTCCCCTTTCGGGCCCCGGTAACACACGGGTGGTCGTGAAGACATCCTGCACAGTAAAGTTCTTCTATTCTGAAATAGCCTTTTCCCAGCTGTAGTCTGAGAAGTTTCTTCTTACTGGGAATTTTCAATTCTCTAGATATCTGACATTTTCTTGTTGGAGCAATGAACATCTTATATGCATGTCTTCCTTTCAGAATTGTATCCCACTCTGCTTTTCATTCATCTGTTATTAAATCTTTAATTAAGCTCCTAATCTCTGATTTACCCATCCCTACATTTATTAGATTTTTATCAGATCTACCTTTCTTGGCTTCTTTATCTGCCTTTTAATTTCCCTCTATGCCAGCATGTGAAGGTATCAAAGCGATTAATTAAGACTGAACATCCTCTGGAATATAAGTATGTAGTAACCAGAAATACCTTCTCTGCTGTATCAGGTCTACTACATTCTCGTAAGTTTCTAAGTGCTTGAATTGTTGAAAGAGAGTCAGTTAAAATTGTTACTTTCTTGGGATGGTTATTAGAGAATATTTCGTGCTTTTAGTGTTGCCTGTAAAAATGGATCTGCAGTAAAAATGGATGAATTGTCCGTGATACTATGCTCTTTTGTATTGGAATATATATTCCGATCCCCAATTTTCCATCCTCTCCCTTGGATCCATCTGCGAATACAGTAATGCTGTCTTTTGATAGTTGTTGTATATATTTATTGGATGTGTTTTTAATATTTTCTATATTATTTGTTTTCTTAAGTATTTCTGCTAGGTGGTAGTCTGTATCTGGTTTCTTGATCTCCCAGGGTGGAACTACTGGCTTGTATTCACAACTGTTATTAATTGATGTAATTAAAGTACCCAAATGGACAATGTCCACCATACACTTCCATCCTGTAGGGAATCTAGTAGTATTCATTGGATTGGCCTGAGTTGTTAGTTGACATCTGGTAAAGGCTGTATGTGTTGGGTGAGACTTATCTAACATAACTTTGTTCATGTAATTTTGTCTTAACTCCTTTCTCCGTAATTCTAAATGTAGAATTCCTAAAGCCACCTCTAGAGCTCCAATTGATGTTGATCTAATTGCACCTACTATTGTACATAAAGCTTGATGCTGAATTCTGTCTAATATAATCTTGTTACTGTGTGCAGCAGTCGTATATTATACTTCCATTATCTATTTTTCCTTTAATAAAAGATTTATAAAAAGTGAGCATTGTCTTAGTGCTTGTACCCCATCTATTGCCTTCAAATATCTTAATAAGTTAGTCAATCTTCCGCAAGACTCCACTAGTCTATCTATGTGTTTATTCCAGTTTAGCTGTTGGTCCAATGTCATTCCTAGATATCGAGTGGTTTGCACTGTATTAATGGTTTGCCCTTGGATATTTATGACTATAATTTTATTTTTAACAACCCTAACTTTACTGAAGATCATTCCCATTTTTTGTTATTTGTATTCAGCTGAAATCCCCATTTTGTCATCCATTTACATACTTTATTTATTTGCTTTTGTAGATCCTTATATAACTTTGGCAGATGTTTCCCAGTTCTCCATATAGCAACATCATCTGCAAACTGTGACAATTTAATTGTTATATCATTAAATTCTTCACCTAAATCATTTACCATTATTGTAACAATTGAAGGAGATATTACTGATCCTTGGGGTATTCCATTTTGTTGTTCATACGGTTTTGATCTATCCTTGTTTACCTGATAGATCCTGCAATATTTATCTTGCAGGAAATTCTCTAAATAATTATATATTTTACTGGTTACTCCTATCTTTTTCATTTTAAAGAGAGCACCCTCTCTCCAGCATTCATCATAAGCCCTAGCTATATCTAAAAATACTGCCACAGTGGGAGCCGCGCTAGCGTAGTGGTTACAACACCGCTCTGGCGACCGGGTGATACAGGATCAAACCCGGGCGACGGCATTTGAGGATTTTTCGTCGACCGGGATTTGGACTGGATTAACTCGAGACCTGGCGAGGACATTTGAAGGAGTGTCGTCGACCAGGGACTGGCGGCTCCTAAGCCGACCCAGCTGCAATGGGTACTTCCGAAATTGGCGAGTATTTGCCTGAATGGCGAGGGACACCTGTCTCTGTACAAGAAATAAAGGGATACTCACGTAAAATCAATGTCAGGTTAGACATAAATAATATCCTGAGATTTCGCCTCGAGTATTAGCGGGCGTACGAAAAAAAAAAAAAAAAACTACCACAGTTTTTTCTTTCTTTTGAAATCCTGATTTTACTTCATGTTCCAGTTTAATTATCTGATCCATAGTGCATCTGTTCTTCCTAAATCCTGACTGACTATATGAATTATTCTTTTCGAAATAAAACTTTAATCTTTTACTTACTATTCTAATATTTTTCCTAGATGAAAAGTTAAAGAAATTGGTCTGTATGAACTGGCATCATGGGCATCTGTTTCTGGTTTTAGTATTGGAATATTTACTGCTGTTTTCCATGTTTTGGGAATTTTTCCTGTATTTCAAATTTTGTTAAACACGGGGGGCAAAGTCTACAGACAGGGGGTATGATGTGCTGGTGTTGTGGGTAGTGGGTTTCCCCCCTTGCTTCACCCTAGGCCTAGTGAATTCTGTTCATGAAAGGAGCGACCATTGCGGTGTTAGTCTCTTGGCCTAGCAAAACCTCTCATACCCCAAGATCGTTGTGCGTGGTGAAGAGCCACACCCTCCTCGAGGTAGTCCTGGTAACTGAGGGTGCGAATCCTCAGGCTAAACACAACGGATCTAGAGGAGCAAACCTCGATAATAAAACCGGTGCACTACACCGTACACGCCCTCTGTGGGTGGGAAGGAGCCAGATGGATACTGAACAAGTCTTGGGAGTGGGAACGAGTGTGGACTGCTCCCTGAAGATCGGAACCCATCGTACAGGCACAGAGACTCAGGACGTGACGATCCTATTGCCTTCAACTCTTGGTCACATGCCTAGAGCCTCGGAGAACTCGGCGTAACCAGCAGGCAATTTGGTGGCGGGGAAAGAGCACTGTGAGCCCTACCTTGGCTACGTATCACAAGGAGACGCAGAAACACTCCCTTTATCTCCCCCAGAGCTGGCACAGTACACTTCTGGCTTCTACCCGGGGTGTTAGGAAATCCACAGGCACCCCAGCATCACAATGCCAAGAAGATGACAAAGTTGGAATTTACTAACTCAAACCTGGCAGAGCAAGTCCTCCAACAGATGCGGCCGATGCTGGGCCCACTGGCGCGTGGACACGTCCCGATCCCCATCGAGACTTGCCCGGGGAGCCCACCCCGGCTCAAAAAAGCAGAGAAGGCCACTCTCCAAACCTCCGATGTCTTGCGGGCAGTGTTAGGATGTGCAAGAACATGGACAGGAAGACTCCACAACTTCCCCACTGAAGACACGCCCACGGCGACCGTTGCCTCAATTAGCTGTGTGTGGTGTACCCGGAAACGGGGCCTCCCAGTACTGAGACACAGTTAAGTCCCCGATGTCACTTATCGGTGCAGAGTTGAGAGAGATGGCTGAGCATCACAATCCCCCCGTGTTGCAGCATGATGAGAACCCAGAATTGCACACTGAGCTTAGGGGGATCACTTGGGCACCAGACTTAATACTGGCTCTTGACTGGATGGCCGCATGCAGGAGATTTTTACAATGGGGGGTTGGCAGGTGGTGGGTATCTGGAAGTGGCTCTGTGCAGGACGTGAGGATTCCTTGGGTGAGCCCAGAACCAGAGCACAGCATTGTGCAAGCTCTGCATAGTTGGAAAGCCCCCTGGATGACGGGGAATGCACAGTGTGCTACCCCACCTGTCCCCAACTGCTAACTTAGAACCAGAAGTGGGGTCCTCTGTATGCGTGCCAGGCCAGGATAAAATGCCTGGGAAAGAGACTGGAGCTCAGAACTCCCTAACTCAAAGTTGCAGGATGGCAGGAAAGACAGGGCTATTTTGAAGATAATGCAACCATATTTTCACCATACGAGCTCGGACGCCGCCTCGGTAAACAAGGTCCGCGCAGAGCAGTGACACCCCCAGGCTGCTTGCGAATAGTCTACTACTGGGAACATAAACAGATTAGGGATGAGCCCACTCTCCCGTTGAACAGGTGCTAAAGTCATAGATACTGGGCCAGAAGGCGCACCGGAAACCACAGTATCACGCAACTCGCTTTTTTTTTTTTTCTATGGAGAGTACACCGTCAAATAAATCTCGTACTGGTGCTCGCCCTGTGGAGCTCCACCAGGCAGGTGCAGTGCCGGGCTCTGAGCCTCGACAGAGCCCACCCTCAGCTACTGGAGGACCCTCTAGACCGTCTTGTGGAGTCAGCAGACGGCGGAGGAGAACTACTGACCAAAAGAAAACAGAAAAAGAGAAACCCAGAGTGCCACTTGTCATGATGCACTGGAATGCAGAGGGAGTGAACAGCAAGCAGGCTGGATACAGCAAAAAGACAGAGCTGGAAAACATCTTGTATGAGAAGCAAGTCAGTGTTTGCTGTATCCAAGAGAGACTCACTTGAAAGCAGATCAAACCTTTAAAATAAGGGGATATCAATGCTTCAGATCCGACAGAAAAGATAGACGAAAAGGAGGAGAACTTACTCTTGTAAGGAATAACATTCCTGCACACGAAAGGAAAACCTTCATGGATGGAGCAGAATATCAGCTGTTGCAGATAAAGGTAGACAAGATGGAAATAGAACTCCTGAACTATTACTGTCCGAACAACAAACCCCTGAGTCTCAGCAGCTCTATACAGGTACCAGCCACCAACTTTATAGCAGTTGGAGACTTTAATAGCCACTCCCAGAGCTGGGGCTATAACCATCTGGATCACAGAGGTGAAGAGGTTGAAACTTGGCAAGATGATCACTCCCTAATCCTAGTCAATAATGCCACAGATACTCCTACCTTCTACTCCAGAGGATGGCACACAACTTCAACACCAGATCTTGCCTTCTCCACACCAGATATAGCTGGATCTATTAGTAGAGAAGTAGGAGACCAACTAGGGGGAAGCGACCATCGCCCAATCTTTCTTACTGTCCAGAGTGCAACTCTCAGTACAGGCCCAGCCATTACAAGATGGAACTACAAAAAAGCCAACTGGGGTTTATTCAGGCATCAGGTGAACACGCGCTGCTGTCTACCCTCAAGGTACAGAACAGAGACATTAATGAAGTGGTAAAAGACTTCAACAGATGCATACTACAAGCTGCAAAAGAAACCATTCCCAAAGGATGCCGGCGTAACTACATACCATACTGGTCCAGCACACTCCAAGAACGTCAGGAAGCTATGGACAGGGCTAGAAAGGACGCAGAGTCTCAGCCTTCACTTGAAACTCACAACAAATGGAAAAAGGCTGTAGCAGAGTTTCAGAGAACAAAGCTAGAAGAAAAACGGAAAAGCTGGAGAACTAAAACGGCATCGCTGAACCTTGAGAAAGACGGCAGGAAACTTTGGAGATTAGTCAAGTCTCTAAATGAAGAGCGTTCCTCACCTAGGCAGACTATCACATTGGATGAAGGTGGCAAACTTTTCAGAGGAAAACAAGCTGCAGACTTGTTTGCTAGAAGATACAGTTCAGAAAGCAACTTACCCATTAACATAGATCATCAGAGAGAGATAAGAAAAGAAATACTGGCAACCATGGGACAGACAGATACTCCTGCCCCAATGAGGGAACCCATCACACTAGGAGAACTACAGAAGGCTATTTCCAAGCTTAAGTTTCAAAAGTCACCCGGCCCAGACAAAATCAGCAACGAAATGCTAGTAAATCTGAGCTCAGCAGCAAAGACAAAACTGCTTGAGATATTCAACCACAGCTGGTTGAAAGGAACGGTACCCCAAGTATGGAGAGAAGCCATCACAATACCCATACTAAAGAAAAGGGAAATGTAAGACCGAGGCTGCAAGTTACCGGCCAATCAGTCTCACAAGCTGTGTTGGGAAGACTATGGAGCGAATANTCAACCACAGATTGAAATGGTATTTAGAGTCTGAGCAGATCCTGGTGCCGGAACAAGCTGGATTTAGAGAATGCTACAGTATAGAAGACCAAGTTACTTACTTGTCTCAAGCAATAGAAGATGCCTTCCAGGAGAAGAAAAAGGTCCTAACGATCTGGGTCGACTTCAAGCAGGCCTTTGACAAGGTGTGGAAAGATGGCCTCATTGCAAAACTTAGGAGAAGTGGAATCCAAGGCAACATGATGAAATGGATCCAGTCATACTTGCATAACAGGAGAACTAGAGTCACTCTTGACGGTCTGCAGAGCAGAAAAGTGTTGCTCCATCAGGGGGTACCTCAAGGAGGAGTAATTTCCCCAACACTCTTCCTTGTTTACATCAATGACCTGGTGAAAGATCTCCCTGCAGGAGTTAAAGCTGCCTTATATGCAGATGACCTAGTACTCTGGTGCGCTGATGAAAATGTCACCACAGCAAATTATAGAATGCAGCGGGCAGCAGACATGCTAGTGTCATGGGCAGAGAAATGGCTTATCACAATAAACACAGACAAAACCTACACAACACTGTTCTCCCTCGCCCCCAAGGACAAATCAGCTAACATACACCTAGGGACAACCGTGATCAAGGAAGAAAGCTACCCCACCTATCTTGGGGTGACATTTGACCAAAGGCTTACATGGAATAAGCATATTGAAAACGCAGAAGGAAAGGCCCGAAGACGACTAGGCATACTCAGAAAATTAGCAGGTACCAACTGGGGAGCAAATGAACGAAATCTAAAGAAGATTTATAATGGAGTAATAAGACCACACTTAGAGTTTAGCTCAGCAGCATGGTCATCAGCTGCTAACTCACATCTGCAGTCTTTGGACAAGGTGCAAAATCAAGCTCTCAGGCTCATTACAGGAGCCATGAAAACTACACCAATAACAGAGATGCAGAAGGTTGCTGGATTACAGACATTGTCCCATAGAAGAGACACAAAAACCATGATCCAGATGGAAAAGTACAACAGTATGCCAATGCACCCAATGAAGGCAAGACTAGATGATCTGGCATTGGGACGTCTAAAGCGTAGCAGCTTTGTGCATCGGGGGAAAAGACTTATAAGACAGCATCAAGAAGACCTATCCATGAAGACAACACCACTGAAGCCCACCCTATACCCTGTACCATGGGAGCAGGCCAGCAGTGCCCTCCAAATTAATACATCAGTCAGTGGTCTCACAAGTGGATGTGAGTATAATGATCTGCAAAAACGAACTGCTACATTGAGTATGATCCAAGAAAGCTATCCCGATCAATCATGGATACATGCCTATACAGATGGATCAGCAACTAATGCTGTTAGGAATGGAGGTGCCGGTATCTTTATCTCATATCCTGACAACCACTATGAGACTAGGCACATTCCCACTGGTAAATTCTGTTCCAACTATACAGCTGAGGTTCAAGCTCTAGAGCAAGCTGCAAATATGATTTATAACACCAACTCTGACTGCCACCAGGTAGTCATCCTCACAGATGCACTGTCTGTCCTGCAAGCTCTCAAGGGTGGTAAACTCCCGCATCTGAGAAATGAACTAAACAAGGTAGCTGCCAAAAAGAGAACCATACTTCAGTGGGTACCATCTCATTGTGGTGTACCCGGAAATGAAAAGGCAGATAAACTTGCAAAAAAGGGAGGAGAATGTGAACAAGAAGATAATGAAGTCACATACTTTGAGAAAAAGAGAGCTATCCAGACTATCAGAAGAGAACAGAACCAACCCAAAGACGACTATCACACTCTCGACCGGCAGGGACAGATAACTATTTTTCGACTCAGGACAGGGCATAACAAACTGAATAAACACATGCACAAGCTACGATTGTCTGCTTCACCACTGTGCACATGTGGATTAAACGAACAAACTGCTGAGCATGTTCTACAGGACTGTCCTCTGTATGACCAGTTAAGAAAGATATACTGGCCCAATGACTCAACACTAAACTCAAAGCTATATGGAGTTAAAGAGGAACTTCAGACAACAGTCGAATTCATCATGAGAACTCGTCTGATGGTGTAATCATCAAAGATGCGATCGCAAGAAGAAGAAGAAGAAGTTAAACACGGATCTTATAATTTCTATGGTACTTTTTGAAATGTATTTCAAGATTTCGTAGCACAAGATGCCAGGCCCTGCTGATGTATTTGTTTTGTCCTTTATTGTATTTTCAACTTCTTCCACTGTAATATCTGCATTTAAATATGATAAATTTTCAGTATTATTAGGTACATCTTTACAGAGTTTTTAAAGAAGTGTTCTTCTGTTGACCTCAGCCTGTCCTAGTTTTTCTTTAGAATGAACTCTATGATAGTATCTGGCAAGCACCTCTGCTTTCTTATGGAGCCGCGGTAGCATTGTGGTTAGTGCACTGGCTTCTTAGCGCAGTGGTCTATGGTTCGATCCCCAGATGAAGTGGGATTTTTTTAAGGCCACAAACGGCTCCTGGGTCGACCCAGCCCCAATTGAGTACCAGAGCAACTCTGGGAAGGTTAAGGCGGCCGGCGTGATGCCGACCACATCACCCCTAGTGTGCCGACGGTCAAGATAAAATGCCTCAATGGGCGTGTAACGGGTTCCTTTACCTTTTTTTTTTAACCTCTGCTTTCTGTCAGTCAGGTCTTTTTATATTAGGTATTATCATTAGTTCTGCCTTTAATGGCGTTTAACTTATTCCACACATCTGTTATAGAGTTAGTTGCAGGGTTCAGTGTTTGGCATGAATTTCTCCAATGATTTTCTTTTAAGTATTATTCTGTTTGATTCATTTCTTATAAATATATAAATTATCTTCAGTAGCCGCGCTGGTGTAATGGCTTCGGCGTTGTACTGGCGACCAGGTGTTCATGGTTCAAACCCGGGCGTCAGCGTTTGAAGAAATGTTTACGGCCGGAAATTTGACTGAATAGCCTGAACGGCTCCTGTGATAAACCCTCTGTGGATGGGAAGGAGCGAAGCTCCTGACCGGGTTAGAAGGAAAGTCCTCAGGTTCCCCAGCCTCGCAATGACATGTCATTGGGCCGAAGGGCTGAAAGCCCAAGTGCCGCTGGTTAAGAAAAAAAAAAAAAAAATCTTCAGATCTATGCTTTCTATATTCCTGTAGAGCTTGTTTTCTTTGTTTTTGAATTTCTGAGCATCTAACTGTCCACCATGGTCATACATGCCACATGCTATGGTTTACCCATAATCTGTACAAGGTGTTTGCGTTTTCAGATGCGTACACCCTGTACATAATTTCTGTACAGGTTTTCTAACCCATTCCCCTTATTACTGTGTCTCATAATTCTTTTATAAGATCCTATTGAACACAGGATTTCCCAGTCTGTTAGTGATAATTAAGCACAGAAATAGACTAAATGATGACACCATCACATTATTTGTACAGTGTAAAATAAACTAAGACATTTATTGTTTGGGTTTTAAAATAAGTGAAGACCTGCTTTAAAAGGCAAAGTCCCCGTGCCTCATTTATAATGCAGCCCACTGTAATTGAAAATATTTTAACATGAATTAACTCTTTTGATATGTTTTTTTCAGTCTTTATACAGGTTTTGCGGGTCTTTGTACAGGGTTTTGGATTTTTTGTACAGGTTTTTCATCTCCGAGGTGTGGCATGTATGCATGGTACTGGGTTTTTGTTCCAATGTTTATTCTTTTTTGTTTCCTTAATGTGGTGTGGAATTATGTGGTCTGGCATATATGCATTTGTATATGTTTAACAGCTATTAGTAATATTTCCCTTGTGAGATTATCTGCAAATACATCTATATTTTCATTTTCGATATTACTCATTTTTATCTTTTCCATTTCTACCTGAAAAACTACCCAATTAGCTTTATTATAGTCAAATTTTGCTTTTTCTACCAGTTTTTAGTTATCTTTTAGTGTTATTTCAATGGCTAAATGATCTGAATTTGTATCTCCAATAACTTCCCATTTTGCATTAGCAAGATTTGTTGTTACAATGCTTATATCAATAGTTGTCTTGCTGATTTGCACAAGGGTTAATTCTTGTTACTGATCCATCATTCAGTATAATTAGTTCATTGTGTTAATGAAGTCCAACAGTAGTTTTCCTGATTTGTCTATTACATTGCCTCCCCAAGCTGAATGATGAGCATTGAAGTCTCCCACTATGATAGTTCTTTTGTTTATTCTTTTATTCATGTCTGAGATATCTCTTTCGTTTATGTTTCCACTTGAACAATGCAGGTTAACTATTTTTATTTCTTCTAACTCAATAGATACTGTTATAGTTATTCCTTCAAAATTTTCTGTTCTTAATGATTCCCAGTCAGTTTATTATATATGTTTTATTAATTTAACTAGAAATGCCACACCTCCTCCTTTTTGAGTTTCTGTCCTATTCCACATTTCTTGTTCGTTTTTGCTCACTCCTTATGAGTTGTCTTTCTGACTCAATCCTTTTCAGTAAATCTTCATTCTCATTGCATTCCTAAGCCAATCTTTAAGTAGACTTAAAGTTAAAAAGCATCTTTCGGGAGTTTCTGTGGAACATAGCAGAGTCATCAGAATCGTTAATAGTCTTTTTGTAATAGGGAAAAGTACATCATCACAAACTATGAAGGAATTAATCGCTGTTTTTGGTTTATCATCTTCTGACAGTAAATTCCATTTGTGTTGCCATAGCTCTAATTCCACTTTTAGCCTTCCATATTCTTCATCATAAATGTCACAGGTTGCTTTGAGTGTGTCTGGTTTAACATCATTTACGTATTCACGTTGATGTCTGAAAATGTATGAACAAGAAGACTTTCTCATTTTCCTCATTCATATTCTTCTTTGATCCTTAGCCACCAACTGTCAAAGCAGTCAGTGGTCATCACGCCTGGCGGCGTCTTGTAGGGCAGCAACAAACTGCTTCCATTTTGCTCGGTCGGTTGCCACCCTTCATGCAGTGCCCCAGCTCTGGTTCATTCTTTGCATCTCCGCCTCCACAGTTCTCCGCCAAGTTGTTTTTGGTCTGCCTCTCTTTCGCTTTCCTTCAGGGGTCCGTAAATATAGATGTTCTTGTGATGGCATCAAGGTCTCTTCTGAGGACATGGCCAACCCAACTCCAGTGTCTGCCAGCTACGATGGTGTGCATGTCCTCTTGGTTACTCTGAGTAAGCATTTCTTGATTAGTGATGGTATTCGGCCAAAAGATTTGGAGAATTTTCCTTAGGCAGACTGTGTGGAAAGAGGACAATTTCGACATTTCATTCTCTGTAACTCTCCAGCATTCCACACCATAAAGAAGTACAAAAAGTACACAGCTCTCATATAATCTTAATTTGGTGTTTGTGCTGTACTGAGAGGACTTCCAGATGTTTAGACTAGCAAAGACTGTTCTCGCTTGATTCATTCTGTTGTTGATGTCTTTGCTTGTTCCACTGTCTGGCGTTACTATGCATCCTAGTTATGTAAATGTGTCCGTCTGTTCCAGCTTCTGGTTCCTTATTGTTATGGGCTCAGGACTGTCCACACTGAGTGTCATGATTGATTTTAGATTAATACCAGTCTTTCTTTTTTTTTCATGTTTTATTTTCACACACACACACGTGTGTGTGTGTGTGTGTGTGTGTGTGTGTGTGTGTGTGTGTGTGTGTGTGTGTGTGTGTGTGTGTGTGTGTGTGTGTGTGTGTGTGTGTGTGTGTGTGTGTGTGTGTGTGTGTGTGTGTGTGTGTGTGTGTGTGTGTGTGTGTGTGTGTGTGTGTGTGTGTGTGTGTGTGTGTGTGTGTGTGTGTGTGTGTGTGTGTGTGTGTGTGTGTGTGTGTGTGTGTGTGTGTGTGTGTGTGTGTGTGTGTGTGTGTGTGTGTGTGTGTGTGTGTGTGTGTGTGCGCGCGCGTGTGTGTGTGTGTGTGTGTGTGTGTGTGTGTGTGTGTGTGTGTGTGTGTGTGTGTGTGTGTGTGTGTGTGTGTGTGTGTGTATATATATACATATATATATATATATATATATATATATATATATATATATATAATAATAATAATAATAGCCCCTTCAGTCATAACTGACTATGGGAATGCGCCCCTGAGGTGACAGCCTTCAGCTGCTTATTTTCCTGGTGCTCCTTTCGACGTTTTCTCCTCACCTCTGCTTCTTGTGTGAGCCTCTCTTCGCCCAATCTGAGGTGGCGCCGTAAATAGCATCGCCACTTAGTGCGATCGGCAGCTTCATCCTCCCATGTTGCTGGATCCATGTCCAGTGCCCTCATATCTCTCTTGCACACATCTTTGAACCTCAGCTGTGGTCGCCCAACTGTTCTCTTGCCATCTGCTAATTGTCCGTAGAAGATATCTTTTGGGATGCGACCATCTTCCATGCGGCGAACATGGCCAAGCCAGCGAAGTCTGCGCTGTCTAAGAAGCGTATACATACTTTGAAGGCCAGCACGTGACAACACCTCAACATTTGTCACTTTATCTTTCCACGAGATGCCGAGGATGCGGCGTAGACACCGCAAATGGAAGGTATTGAGCCTTCTTTCTTGCTTAGCGTAGGTCGTCCAGGGCTCGCTGCCATATAGGAGTGTGCTGGTGACGCAGGCATTATATACCGCAGCTTTGGTCTTCATTGTGAGTTTAGAGTTTCCCCAAACACGCGATGTGAGGCGGGCAAAGGTAGCTGCAGCTTTGCCAATGCGGCTGTCGATTTCTGTATCCAGTGAGAGTTTGTCATTGATGGTAGACCCTAGGTATGTGAAGTGGTGCACCACTGCCAATTCATAGTTATCGATAGTGATAACTGGTGCAGCACCCACATCCTGACTCAGCACATTCGTTTTCTTTAGACTTATTGTGAGGCCAAAGTCCTTGCATGCTTTAGTGAAGCGATTCATCAAGCTCTGAAGCTCCTGTTGGCTTTGAGTGACGACTGCAGCATCATCAGCGAACAACAAGTCTCTTATAGTGACCCTTCTGATTTTTGTTTTTGCCTTCAGCCTTGAAAGATTAAACAGACGGCCATCTGACCTAGTGTGAAGGCATATTCCTTCAGTTGCATCTCTGAATGCACGTTTCAAGAGTAAGGCAAAGAAGATTCCGAAGAGGGTCGGAGCCAGAACACAGCCTTGTTTAACGCCACTTCGTATATCAAAGGGCTGTGACGTGCTTCCAGCATATTGGACTGTTCCCTTCATGTCGTCATGGAATGACTTTATCATTTCCAGCATTTTAGAAGGGCAGCCTATTTTCAGGAGGATTTTAAAGAGTCCATCCCTACTAACCAGGTCGAATGCTTTTGTGAAGTCTATAAAGGCGATATATAATGGTCTTTTCTGCTCTCTTGATTTTTCCTGAAGCTGGCGGAGAGAGAAGATCATGTCTGTTGTTGATCTGCCAGCTCGGAATCCACACTGTGACTCTGGATATATGCGCTCAGCTAACTTGTGTAGTCGCATTAAGATGACTTTGGCAAAAACCTTACCAACAATACTAAGAAGAGAGATGCCTCTGTAGTTATTGCAATCACTTCTGTCTCCTTTATTTTTATACAGTGTAACAATCTTGGCATCTCGCATGTCTTGAGGAATAGTTGTCTCTTCCCAGCACTGGCACAGCATCCTATGCAGGGGATGTAATAGCGTGCTCTTACAGCATTTGATTAAATCAGGAGGAATCCCATCACTGCCTGGTGCTTTGCCAGAGGCCAAGCTATCAATGGCCTTGCTGAGTTCCTCTAATGTTGGTTCGGCATCCAGCTCCTCCATAGTTGGCAGACTGTTGACACCATCAAGGGCTGCAGGCGTAACGGTATTGTCTCTAGCGTAAAGCTCAGAATAGTGCTCGACCCACCTCTCCATCTGCTTACCCTTATCGGTTAGCTTCTCTCCGCTGATGGTTTTTAGCGGTGCCGTCTTACTTTTATGGGGGCCAAGTGCTTTCTTTATACCGTCATACATTTGTCTAATGTTGCCTGTTTGCGCTGCGATCTGGATGCTCTCACTGAGCTGGAGCCAGTAGTCATTTGCACAGCGTCGAGCAGTTTGTTGAACTTTGCTTCTTGTAGCCCTCAGGATCTGTAGGGCTCTGGCACTCGGTGAACGTTTGTATTCATTCATAGCACTGCGCTTAGCTTCAATGACAGGTGCCATCACATCGGATGAAGCATCAAACCAGTCATTTGACTTTGCTGTTTTCTTACCAAAGGTGGCAAGTGCAGTACTTTGAATGGTGTTCCGTAGATGCTCCCAGTTCTCTGTAATAGTATCACCATGCTGAGGGCTACTGAGCACTTTCTCGAAGGTCGCAGTGAACTGAGCGATCATGAAAGGATCTGACATCTTGCTGGTATCAATGCGTGGTTTCCCTTCATGTCTGACACGATAGAGTTTTCTTGGTTGTGCTCTGATTTTGCAGCAAACCAAGGAGTGATCTGTATCACAGTCTGCACTATGGTACGAGCGCGTGGAGAGCACAGACCTGAGTAGTGGCCTTCTGACGAGAATCAGGTCAAGTTGGTGCCAGTGCGTGGATCGCGGGGGTCTCCATGACACCTTATGCTGGGGTTTTGTCTGAAAGTAGGTGTTGGTCACGCAGAGGTCATGGTGGACGCACAACTCTAAGAGCCGTTGTCCATTTTCATTCATCTTGCCAATACCAAACCTGCCCTGACATGAAGGCGATGAAACATTATCGGCACCCACTCTAGCGTTAAAGTCACCAAGGAGAACAAGCTGTTCTTGCCTAGGTATGCTTTTGATAATCGCTGTTAGATTCTCGTAGAACTCATCTTTAGCTTCTGAGGCAGAGTACAGAGTAGGAGCATACACACTGACAAGGGTGATGGGACCTGTGCTAGTTTGCAGGCGGAGCGTTAACAGGCGTTCTGATCCATTCTCGCCTGGTTCAACCATGTTAGTTAGCGATTTTTTGACCGCAAAACCTACTCCGTGTTCTCTAGCTTTAGTAAGATCTTTCCCTTGCCAATAAAATGTGTAGTCCTTCTCGCTCACCGTTCCAGAGCCCGCCAGGCGCGTTTCCTGAAGTGCAGCTATATCCACCTGAAGTCGTTTAAGCTCATCATTAATTATGGCTGTCTTCCTTACATCGTTTACATCCTGTAGGTTTTCGGATAGTCCAGTCAACATAGTCCGGACATTCCAGCATCCCAATCTGAGAGTTTGCTTATTTCTATTTTTTCGATAATTGCTTGGTGCAAAATTTTCTGTCCACAGTTCGGGTTTGACCCTAATCCCCATGCACCCAATGGGGAAAGCAGACAGTGGCGGCACAACACCTTATTGACTGGGGGCTGCCCAGCTTGAAGCGGGCGGTAGCTGTCCAGTGAGATCCTAGAACCTCTCCCACTGTCGGAAGTAGCCCCTGGCGCCATGCCCTACGCCAATTGGGCAAAATGCTTATAACCGGTAACTGCTACTTCCCGTGTTTTGCCGACACCTATAGGGTGAAGCTGGAGTGTCCTCTTCAGGGCGCGAGCTTCTTCTTCTTCTTCCGTCCTTAGCCAAAGACCGACCAAGCAGTCAGAGGCCATCACGCCTTGTGGCGTCTTAAGGGCAACAGCAGATTGATTTTCTCTGTTGTAGTTTCCCATCACGCCTAGCGGCGTCTTTAGGGCAACAACAAATAGATCCATCTGCCGTTGTTTCCGTAATCGGTGTGACAAGCCAACGGGTGATCAGCCCATTGGGCTGGGCGCGAGCTTGGGCACAGTTATATGGAGATCAAGCTGTTGCCCATGCAGCATGTTCCCCCTCTCCACACAGCCGGTAGATCCAAAGGAACGGCAGTAGCCGATACAGTTTGGTACCAGCCATGTCGCAGGAGTTGCCAGAATAATGTCGAATCGACATTAGACTGCCTTAGGGACTCCGACTCCGGATTTATCCTCAGGGTTTACTCCCGAAGCCAATTCCATAAATGGATATTCCCGCAAGGCAGCGGTGGTTTGAATTCAGAGTTCCTTCTCTTAGATAAGCTACCAACCAAGGATCACGAGCCCTATCTGCCCGAAGCTGCTGGTTTTAAGGCGCCAGTCGCTCGCCTTTGCCCCTTCTCCCGTCAGTGGAAACAGTTCCGCCGGGCTCAAATTGAGCCACACGTGAAGGCCGGGAGCTGGACTTGGTTGTCAGAGGCTGTTTGATGCGCGTGCCATAGAAGTATTTTATCTGCAGTGAGAGCTTATCCTCACTACAACTCCCGGCAATAACAACCTTTTGGAACCATATATATATATTTTATATAATTTATATAATTTTAAATTATATAATTTTAATATAAAAAAATATAACATTATATAATAAAAATTATCTAATATAATAAAGTTTTATATTTTTATTATTTTATTAATATCTATTAATTATAATAATATTATAATAAAATTATATAATAAATTATATAATATTATTATTATATAATAAATTATATAATATTATTATATAATAATAAAAATTATAATATATATATTAAAACAAACAAACAAACAAACGCACGCGCGTGCACACACACACACATGTGTGTATGTATAATAAAAAATTATATAATATAATTATATAATAAAATCTCCGGTCCAAAATATGTAATTAGATTTTCTTAAAACTATCTATACATTGTCACATTTTTAATGAAAACAAAAACTGATGTGATCATCTGGATCTAGTAAAACTGTCAGTGTCTACAACAGTCATTCACCAGTTTCCACATTTCAAACTAGGTAAATAGTTCAATTCGAAGGGAGTATGTTTTTGCTAAGTGTGGCAATTCTAATGGAATATTTGTTGCCAAATAGTGGAATTCTGACGGAATATAAAATTTAACGGAGTGTGTGTTAAAAATTCACGCTACTGATTCTATTCAACAAACCGGTAAGTAAACTAGTTTTCTTCTTTTTGTTTTGTTAGTTGACATACAAAGAATAGTACAAATATGTGCTACTGTATTTGCATATAATTTTATTTCAAATTATTAGTTAACCTAAACGAAAATGCAAATTGGGTCTGAAACTCGCGATTGGGTCCATTTTCCTGCAATACGGGTACAGCCGAAAATGGCGACCAAATTTTAGTTGGCGTAACTCTCTATAGAATCTAGGGCACTAGTTTAGTGTAGTTCCTAGAGGTCTCTGAACAGACAAAGGGGAATTGGCGAGGTGTAGTTTAGTGTAGTTCCTAGGGGTCTGTGACCAGACAAAGAAGAATTGGTGAGGTATAGTTTAGTGTAGTTCCTAGGGGTCTCTGATGAACAGACAAAGGGGAATAGGCGAGGTATAGTTTAGTGTATTATGAAAAATATGGGATTTCCAAACCACCTTATACAACTCATCGCACTGCTGTACCAAGAACAACAGGCAGCCGTAAGAATAGAGGGGGAAACATCAGAATGGTTTGAAGTACAGAAAGGAGTAAGACAAGGCTGTACCCTTTCCCCTTACCTGTTTAACATTTATGCCGAGAATATCATGAGAAACGTAAGAGATGACCAAGAACACACAGAGTTTGACTCATTTAACATCGGCGGGTACCAGATCCCGGAAATCAGATATGCTGACGACACAGTCCTCCTATCGACCAACCCAAAAGGACTTGAACAATTACTTCTATCCACCAAAAAACACAGCGAGGCCCAGAATCTATACCTAAACACCAAGAAGACCAAAGTATTGACAACAGACAAAGTAAAGACCAAACCAGAAAATGAAATTGATAACGAAGAACTGGAAAGTGTCAATGAATTCGAATACTTAGGATCAATCATTAACAGCTCTGGCGACTGTGCAGTAGAAATTAAAAGAAGACTTGCAATTGCTTCACATAAGCTAATACAGATGAAAAACCTATGGCAAGGCACAAGCAAAGAAACAAAGTTACAACTGATCAGAGCATGTATATTCCCAGTAGCAACATACGGCTGCGAGACTTGGACACTCAATCAAACAGTTGCAAAAAAGATTACATCATTCGAAATGAAATGCTACAGAAGGATGTTGAGAATACCCTGGACAGAAAAAAAGACCAACAGAGAAGTACTGCACTCACTAAACGTACAGGAACATTGGCTCCTAAATACCATCGCAATAAGGAAGCTGAAATTTTTCGGTCATATAAAAAGACATAATAGTCTGGAAAAAACAGTGATGGAAGGCATGGTCCCTGGAAAAAGGGGAAGGGGTCGACCTAGACGACGGTGGACCCAGGACATCACAGAGAGTCTGAACTTGTCTTTGGCTGATGCAGGTCGACTTGCCCAGAATCGTGATGCGTTCAGAGCAGCTGTAATGGAGACAACGTTCTGGAAAGAATACGTCACATGATGATAGTTTAGTGTAGTTCCTAGGAGTCTCTGAACAGATAAAGGGGAATAGGCGAGGTACAGTTTAGTGTAGTTCCTAGGGGTCGCTGAACAGACAAAGGGGAATTGGCAATGTATAGTTTAGTGTAGTTCCTAGGGGTCTGTGACCAGACAAAGGGGAATTGGCGAGGTATAGTTTAGTGTAATTCCTAGGAGTCTCTGAACAGACAAAGGGGAATAGGCAAGGTATAGTTTAGTGTAGTTCCTAGGGGTCTCTGAACAGACAAAGGGGAATAGGCGAGGTATAGTTTAGTGTAGTTCCTAGGGGTCTGTGACCAGACAAAGGGGAATAGGCGAGGTATAGTTTAGTGTAGTTCCTAGGGGTCTCTGAACAGACAAAGGGAAATTGGCAAGGTATAGTTTAGTGTAGTTCCTAGGGGTCTCTGAACAGACAAAGGGGAATAGGCAAGGTATAGTTTAGTGTAGTTCCGGTATAGTTTAGTGTAGTTCCTAGGGGTCTGTGAACAGACAAAGGGGAATTGGTGAGGTATAGTTTAGTGTAGTTCCTAGAGGTCTCTGAACAGACAAAGGGGAATAGGCGAGGTATAGTTTAGTGTAGTTCCTAGGGGTCTGTGACCAGACAAACATAGATTAGAACTACTACACCCTCAGGCACATCATACAATGCAACTAATATGACGTTGTGTATGTTGCTAGCAACCTCTCCATCATGTAAAACAAACTGCTACAAAAGCCACAGCTACAGGAGCATGTTATTTTGTTAATGTTTGATGCAGGCTTCCTACAAGAGGACCAGCTATAGCAGGGGCAGCTTTAGTAATTGTGGGGCCTGATTTGGACCATTCTGGTAAGGCTCCCTGGATTGAAGATTATAGTTTTGTTATAACAAGTGTTATGTGATAATACAGCTAATAAATATAGATATTAATTTATTTTTAATGCAGTGTAATAACATATATCCCTTATGTATAATTTGAAATAATCTCCTTTCCTTATTTTATTAAAAGCTGGAGGTGGGAATCTGAATTCTCAATATTTTGGAGATGATCTTTATTGTAATAATTCACGTATCTTCTTCTTCTTTGATCCTTAGCCGCCGACCGTCAAAGCAGTCAGTGGCCATCACGCCTGGTGGCGTCTTGTAGGGCAACAACAAATTGATTCCACTTTGCTCGGTCGGTGGCCATCCTTCGTGCAGTGCCCCAACTCTGGTTCATTCTTTGCATCTCAGCCTCCACAGTCCTCCGCCAAGTTGTTTTTGGTTGGCCTCTCTTTCGTTTTCCTTCAGGGGTCCATAGCATAGCTGTTCTTGTGATGGCATTGGGGTCTCTTCTGAGGACATGACCAACCCAGCTCCAGCATCTGCCAGCTATGATGGTGTGCATGTCCTCTTGCTTGCTCCGAGAAATCACGTATGACCAACAACTATTTTCAACTGCGGTGTTGTCTGCTGTCCTGACCACTCCAAAAAATTAATCCACATTCAAAAAGTGTACACACGGAAAAGCACTATGCATCCATAATGTTCAGAATGCTGGCATACTATCTCTCCCTCCTTCAAACACACATTCACTCTCACATACATGCTACACCTCGGAAATCCAAAACCCTGTACAAAGACCCGCATAACCTGTACAAAGACTGATAAAAAACATATCAAAAGAGTTAATTCGTGTAAAAATATTTTCCATTACAGTGGGCTGCATTATAAATGAGGCACGGGGACTTTGCCTTTTAAAGCAGGTTTTCACTTATTTTAAAACCCAAACAATAAATGTCTGAGTTTATTTCACACTGTAAAAATAATGTGATGGTGTCATCATTTAGTCTATTTCTGTGTTTAATTATCACTAACAGACTGGGAAATCATGTGTTCAATAGGACCTTATAAAAGAACTCTGAGACACAGTAATAAGGGGAATGGGTTAGAAAACCTGTACAGAAATTATGTACAGGGTGTACACATCTGAAAACGCAAACACCTTGTACAGATTATGGGTAAACCATAGCATGTGGCATGTATGCTCTCACATACATTTAAAAAAAAAAAATTACAGTTGAGACAATAGAGAAATAAAAACTGCAAATGTAGTGCTTCACAGGTATGGAATGATATACAAAGATCGAGACCAATAAATGGAGGTCAAATTAACATCATACAATTTAAAACAAAAAGCTGGCAATAACTACTTAACTCTTTCAGTCCCAAGCAAAAAAAGTGGGTTTGGCCCAAGCAAAAATGGCCACCCCTGTGCGTTTTTATTGTTGTTGTTTGGAAATAATTTTTTTAAATGTTCATATGCATAAATAAGTTTGTTGTTGTATAGGAAACTGAAGGTAATTGGATGTACTTAACTCTTGTGATACAAGTATAAAAGCTTTCATTGAAAAATGATTAGTTATTCAAGGTAAAATGGAGGATATGCGCTTAAAAAAATGATTAGTTATTCAAGGTAAAATGGAGGATATGCGCTTAAAAAAATCGCTTTAAAAATCTAAAATAAATATCTGAAAACAGAAACACGTTCACTCTTTAACACGTGCGGTATTTAAAAGAATGTACTTGCTGTCAGAAATGACGTTTTGGGTGGTTTGTGGGTAGTTATAATTAGAAACAGTCTCAAACAGAGGCACATATACTGAAGCCTTTTTAAAGTCGATTGGGCCAAGCGCATCTAACCCCTGAGACACTTTAAAGTCGATTGGGGCTTAAAGAGTTAAATAAAAAAATCGCCATCAGAATGGAAGGAAATTTATAACATTTACATTATATATTATTCATCGTAAAATTATTATAGAATTAAAAGAAATGATAATATTCACCAATAACATTGTTTAACCTGCAACTTGTCAGTACTAGCAAAAATGAGGGCATTCCTGAAACTTCATAATTTATACTTGTATCTATTATGGACAGGGCAGACAATTTTTTTTTTGTTCTAAGGGAAATAACTGGTAAGAAACATAAAAGGGAAGTAACATTAGAAATTACAGGATGATAGAAAGGTCGCTGCCTATTTTTAAATTTAGGTTTCTTCACTACAATCAAAACTAATTTATATGAAACAAACTGTCAAAATAAAGAGAATGAACTGCTATTTTGTTATACAAAATGATATGACACATCATTACAGTTCTTCTTCTTCTTTTGTTCGCTTGAAATATATTGTCTATATCTGCAATGTTGTTTCTTGTATAAACTTCACTGTCTTTTGTAGTTCATACGGAGGTCCATATAGTTTTGCTTCCAGTGTTGTTTCTCTGGGCTAGTGGGTTTGCCTCAATATATCATATTTGGGGCAGTCTTGAAGTATGTGCTCTGCAGTCTGGGGTGCCTGTCCACATGTACACATGCCTGAATTGCCAATCTTGAATTTTGTAGACATGTGGCTGCGGAGTCGGTTGTGTCCTGTTCTGAGGTGCAGAATGACAATTTGTTCTGATCTGTTCATAGCTTGGTAGTCGTCCTGTGTTGGTGGCTTTTTGATTGATTTGATCATCTTTTTCTTCCGATGGTACGTAACTGGTACATCCGGTTGCTCGTCTGCAGCACCATCATTACAGTTCAACTGTGAGATCTGGCCCGTAGAAAGCATGATCCCAGAGTGGGTAGCAAGTTTTGCTTTCTCATGTTAAGTCAGTGTATTGGTCCTTTTATAAATTTTTATTGTGTTTTTGGCAATAGACAATACCAACAAAACTTAGATGTCTGTAATCACAAGACAAGAAAATGCTAGCTGTACTGTTCAATTGTAAAACGAAGGGTATATTCCAAAACATGCCAGTATTTTTGGTGTGTTTATCAATTGTAAAAAGAAGGGTAAATCCTGAAAAGTATTTGGTGTTCCGGTCACCTGTAAGACTGATAATACCCTTTTTTAAATATTTTTTTAACTTTATCTTGTGTTTTACACAATCCTCATATATTATTTTAAATTTGGAGCATTACAATGTCAAGTTTTGTATGAAAGAGTTGGGATATCCCCATATTACTAACTGTCAAAGTGAAACAGGCTGTTAAAGATAGGAACTACGGATGAGTGTGACTGTGGCACTGGTAAAATGACTGCCGAACACCTGCTTCAGAGGTGCCCAACATATGAGGAGAGGAGAAGACGCATATGGCCATCACCAATACCATTCCTGGAGAAAATTTACGGAGATATCAACAGCCTCAGGCTGACCACTGCTTTCTTTGAACTTATTCAAGTTGACATCTGAGGGTGAACGAAGAAGAAGAAGAAGAAGAAACAGGCTGTGACAAACAATGAAAAAATCCCACCAGCTTTTCACGAAAATATGGAAAAAGTGCAGTGCACAATGAAAACTAACCTGAACACTCATTAAAAGAATATGCATGCCTTGCAATCTTTTCATGGTGCATTTTTGGGGAAAAATAACAGAAATGGCATGCATTGCACTGTGAATGCTAAATTAAACACCCACTAAAACAGCAGCATGCAGGCCTTTCAATTTTTGTTATGGTGTATTGATCATTGACCGTATGTCATGGTGCATTGATCATTGACCGTATGTCATGGTGCATTGATCATTGACCGTATGTCATGGTAAGTTTACAAAGATCCAATGAAGTTGATATGAAATGAAAAAGGAATGATTATTTCATGCCATGTTTTGGGGGGTTATTTGCTCTTTATACATAGAATGTTGATAAAAGTTCCATCATAATGATGTTGACAACAAATATACTTCAATCAAAACATATTCGAAACCAAACAGATAAATTCCCTTATACATACTTCTTTACTTAATGATACATTTCAAATATTAAATAAACAATAATCAATTTTATTAAATTAATATAAAAACATAGTTAAATATATTCCATATTTTGCATTCAGCGTAGTAGGGAAATATACATTATTTTATTTTAGCTATATTATGCTATAAGAATGGGAGTGCGACAGGGTTGCCTCTTGTCTCCATTTCTTTTCTTACTAGCAATAGACTGGGTTATGAGAACATCAACAACACACAACAGAAATGGAATCTAGTGGACTCTGACTGAGCAGTTGGATGATCTGGATTTTGCTGATGACTTGGCTCTTCTGTCCCATAACCGTAATCAGATGCAGGACAAACTGAAAACACTCAATGAGAGGTCACAGCTATTGAGTCTGAAAATACACAGGGAAAAGACAAAAATACTGAGAATAAATGCAGGTAATGATAACAGGGTTGAACTTGAAGAAACACCACTACAAGATGTAGAATCGTACACATATCTTGGCAGCAATATAGACAAAGTTGGAGGGACAGACAGTGATATCAAAATAAGAATACAAAAAGCAAGAGGAGCTTTTATTGCATTGGGAAACATATGGAGATCAAGAGAAATCAGATCCAACACGAAAATAAGAATCTTCAACTCAAATGTGAAGTCAGTACTATTATATGGCTCTGAAACATGGAAAATAACAAAGACAACAACCAAAAAGCTACAGACTTTCATAAATGGGTGCTTGCATAGAATAGAAGGATTAAAATTATATGACAAGGTTACCAACGTGGAACTGATGACAAGAACCAGATAAGTGCCAGTGGAACAAGAGATGAGAAGAAGACAATAGCGATGGATAGGACACACACTGAGGAAACCTGTTGATAGCATTACAAGGCAGTCCTTGTTCTGGAACCCCCAGGGCAAGAGAGACAGAGGTAGGCCAAGAAGCACATGGAGAAGAGAGCTAAAAACATAGGTGAAAATAATGAGAACGTGGAAAGAACTTGAGATGATGGCACGTCGTGACAGGAGGACTTTGCATGTGTTTGTTGAAGGCTATGCTCCTTTGGGAGTGGAGGGTTATGATGAAGATGTTATGCTACCGATTGACAGGTTTGTTGCAGATAAGTTCAATAACAAACTTAAACATACAATTATTTTTAAAAATTTTAAAAGATGAATTTTGTACTTTTCTATCACACCAATTACATGAAAAAGAAACAGTGGAACACCACCTTCTAAAGTGCCTGGCACTAGCAGACCTGCAGAAGCAATTGCTATCACCAAACTCCTCCATCACCAACACCCTGTATGGAGATACAATACAACTGAAAAAGACATATTTCGTTACCTGGCACAAGGAAGAAAAAAAGAGTGAAAACCAGTAAAGGATTGGAAAAGTCAAAGTCAAATCACACCAGTTTGTCATTGCCAGTCCTCATAAAGGTAGAGACAAAAACTCTCCAACCACACCCTTTCAGATATGGTGTACCAGAAACAAAAACTCTCCAATCCTGCCCATCAGATATTTTATACCACAGACAAAAACTCTCCAACCCTGACCACCAAACGTGATATACCACAGACAAAAACCCTCCAACCCTGACCACCAAACATGATATACCACAGACAACAACTCTCCAGCCCTGACCACCAGACATGATATACCACAGGCAAAAACTCTCCAACCCTGACCACCAAACATGATATACCACAGAAAAAAACTCCCCAACTCTGACCATCAGACACTGTGTCTTCTTCTTTGGTCCTTGGCCCCTAACTGACAAAGCAATCAGTAGCCAACACACCTGGTGGAGTCTTGTAGAGCAGCAACAAACTTTCTCCACTTTGCTCAGTCAACAGAGACATGGTGTCTGGTGTACCAGAAACAAAAATTCTCCAACCCTGCCTATCATACATGTTATATCACAGACAAAAACTCTAAAACCCAGACCATGAAACATAATATACCAGAGACAAAAACTCCCCAACCCAGACCACCAAACATGATATACCACAAGGATATTATGATGGACATTTGACACTTGGTAAGGATGATTATATTTATTGTAAAGTTGAGCTAAAATTATTTCCTGTGGATATTGAAAAGGACAAAGAGTTTAACAATTATTAATGAAGTATAAAGGCAAAATTTGTGGTTTCTGTGACACAGTTCCTGGCCATTTCCTGATGTGAACTTGAACTATTTTGACAACCCTGCCACAACAGCCCCACCAGTCATCATGCAAAATGCCAGCAGGAGAATTAGAATGTTCTTCAGTCCCTGGGAAAGATCAAAGCAGAAAATTTATATCAATTGTATATTTGACCAATAGTTTCCCAATCTTTGATATACCAGTCACAATATATGATACCACTCACAATTTGCTACACCATTCACAATCTATGATACCATTCCCAATCTTTGATACCATTCATAATTTATGATACCACTTACAATCTGTGATACTGTTCACAGTCTATTATATCATTCGCAATCTTTGATATACCATTTACAATCTATGATATCACTCACGGACTGTCATCCTTCCATTATGGTCTTCAGTAAGGTGTTTTGTCTTTTTACATGACCATAAAACTGTTTGATTTCTTTCATTAATACTTTTAATTCCTAGATTTTCTAGGACTTCTTTATTTGTTGTCTCCTCTTTTCATGAGACATGCCCCATTCATCAATATCTCCACAAATCATATTGCAAAGATAGGAACAGACAATAAAGACTTTGAAAAGATCATGCGAAAACCTAGTGATCTAATAACAGCTTAAGAATTAACAGTTTTTAACCTTTTTGTGTTAACCTTTTGCGTTTCACTAATAATAATAATAATAATAGCCCCTTCAGTCATAACTGACTATGGGAATACGTCCTTGAGGAGACAGCCCTCAGCTGCTTTTTTTCCTCGTGTTCCTTTCGATATTTTCCCCTCTCTTCTGCTGCCATGACATGAGAGTTTCTTTTCGCCCAATATGAGATGTGCTGTAGAGAGCATCACCACTTTGTGTAATCGGCAGCTTCATCCTCCCAGGTTGCTGGATTTATATCCAGTACCCTCATGTTTTCTGCATGTGTTTTTTGGTCCCCCTCTACCTCTGTTACCCTGATGACTCCAGAACAAGGACTGCCTTGTATTACTATCACTTGGTTTTTTTTCAGTGTGTCATTTCCATTGCCAGCATCTTCTTCTCATTTCTGGTTCTATTGGTACTTGTCTGGTTCTTGTTATTAGTTCCACATTGGTGATCTTATTGTACCACTTCAGTTCTACGCAAGCGCTCATTTATGAAAGTCTATTTACTTCTTGATTGTTTTTTTGGGTTGTTTCTCATGTTTCAGAGTCATGCAGTAGGGCTGCCTTATAGTCGCCCAGCTGTTCTTTTGCCATCTGCCAGTTGTCCATTGAAGATATCTTTTAGGATGTGACCATCTTCCATGCGGTGGACATGGCCAAGCTAGTGTAATCTGCACTGTCTAAGCAGTGTATACATGCTTTCAAGGCCAGCACGTGACACAACCTCAACATCTGTCACTTTGTCGTTCCACGAAATACCGAGAATGTGGTGTTGACTAGAGATGGCTACTGTGTATATGTGTCGAAACAATGCTTCGAAACAGCATTGTGTCCGAAAGATTCGACACACAGCCTGCTTGTTGTTTCGACACAGTTTCAGTTCCTGTCTGCCTCGCTGTTTTGCAGAGACACACTGTCTCACTGTCTCACCTTCCGTGGGCCTTTGTAAAATTTGAATCAACCGTTCGGAACATTAGTATGGAATATCAAACATGTCATATTTTTCAGGGATGTGTTATGATGACTTGATTTTACAAGTGATATTATTTTTGCTGAGAAGTTATAGACACTGGAAATTGTGTCAGTGCTGCAGTTGTCAATGTTTTAGGCACTATGTTAAAGTTGAAAGTGTCCGTGTGTTCATATAAATGTAATGGACACTTTATTAGCTCTGCTGATATCTGTGTACTCGGTGTGGATTTGAATCATTGTCTACCAAAACTAGCTTACTCTAGTTTGATATCATGTGTTATTATTACTGTTATTATTATTGCTGTTTTTTATTATTTTCACATATACTGCAGCTATCATCATATCTCCGTTTTATTTCATCATAATGAAGACTTGTGTAAAAATATTGAATTGTGGTCACATGAAATGCCATAGATTTTCACACACGACAGTAGCGCGCAAGTAAAAACAGTTCATGTATAGTAATGTATACTGTCTATTAGAGACTTCTTTCTCCCCGATACGGGCAATAGTGCCATTGTGCCGTTGTGTCGACACACTGTTTCGACACAGTTTAAATCACTGAGCCGACTGTCTCGAAACAGCGGAGTGTGTCGATTTGCCCACCTCTAGTGTTGACACCGTAAGTTTCACTGAACCTACCATATCTAGCAAAATGTTGAACAACCTTACCTTAATTTCATGAAAGATCATGACACCCCAGAATAACGAAGCTATGCCTGCAGGGACTATTCCAATAATGGGGAATGAGACAGCTTCCGACAGCTCAGCATTGGCAATGAACCAGCATGTGGTGGCTATGGCCCACATTATGCCAGACACTATGCCAGGTAGAATAACTTCAGGGTAAACCTGTTGTGAAATATGAGAGGAAACTCAGGTAAAATTTGAAAAAATTATGTGTCTTTAAAAAAAAAAAAAAAACTAAAAAAAAAAAAACCAACTAACTGGACAATATGACATTCCATAGGGAACTCTGACAGGATACTTTGTTAATTAGATTCCTTAAGATCACCGGTAGCTAAAGGGGGCATGGGTTGCATTGTGGCCAAAAACCAAAAAGATAGTATCAAGGGATGGAACTTTGTCTCGGAGCGCATTATGGTTGTAAAACTAAAAGAAGGAGAAACCATAGTCAACCTGGTCATAGTATATAGGCCAAATGAGGATGAGAGAGCAGAGGTCAAGGAGGAATTCTTCGAGCTGCTTAAAAGGACAGTGGATGACTGCCTAGATGAAATTATCATGCTCGGAGATTTCAAATCCAGAGTTGGAAATGACCATGCTAGATGGGGTGGAGTTATCGGAAGATATGGAGAAGATACTCTCAATGACAATGGAAAGCGACTCCTTAGATTCTGCAGTGAGCAGAATCTGATCATCACAAACACAAAGTTCCCCCACAAGCGCATATATGCATACACTAGATGTGAACCAACAAAGAATGAGAAGTCAGTGATCGACTATGCCATTGTTAGAAGGAGCTCATTCAAATATGTCCGGGATGCTAGAGTCTGGAGGGGGCCAGAGATTGGAAGTGATCACTACCTGCAAGCAAGGCAAATTGCTTACTGCCCCGAAGGAAGTAATGGTAAGATGGAAAGAATATTTCTCAGAACTTCTTGATGGTGAGCAAGGTCAAGCATCAGAAATGATAACCACTAGCACAGAAGAGGAAACCAATGGTGATGAAGATGACATAAAGATGGAAGAACTGAAGGCAGCACTGGAGAAAATCAAGATGGGCAAAGCAGCAGGGCATGATGGTATAACACCAGAAATGGTTAAGTACATGGGAGCATCAGGCAGCGTGGTGCAACAAGACCATACCAAAGGACTGGGAGATTGCCATCATAACACCAATTTTCAAAAAGGGTGACAACTGGCAATGTGGAAACCATAGAGGCATATCCCTTCTCAGTGTCCCTGGTAAAATCTACTCTAGAATCTAGAGCAGAGACTCCAACGCCTAGCTGAGCCACAACTGGATGAGGTCCAGTGCGGATTCCGAGCAAACCGAAGTACTCAAGACCTAATCTTCACACTCAGACAGCTGAGTGAAAAGGCCCTTGAGTATAAGAGTGAGATCCATCTTTGTTTCGTAGATCTGGAAAAGGCGTTTGACAGGGTCCCCTGGAGCAAACTTTGGGAATGTTTGGCAAGGAAGAACATTCCAGCACCTCTGATTCATGCTATTCAGAGCTTCTACAAGTCTTACAGAAATTATGTGAGGACAGCAAACCATAAGTCAGAAGAGTTCAGGACCACCACTGGTGTAAGACAAGGTGATATCCTATCACCTTATCTTTTCATACTCCTCATGGATGATGTCATCAAGGCATGTAAGGAGAGAACAAGAAAGTATTCAGTGGGGTACTGGAAGATGAGACAGGTCTGTATTTCAGAGCTACCATTTGCTGATGATGTTGCCCTGATTGCTAAATCAAAGGCACATCTCCAATCCAACCTGCAAGTCTGGAAGGAAGAGCTGGAGAAGAGAGGGATGGTCATAAGCAGTTCTAAAACAAAATCCATGGTGATATCACGAGAAGAAAGAGCACATCAGATTAAGCTGGAAGAACAGGTCCTGGAGTAGGTCGACCACTTTAAATACCTTGGAGCTGTCATAGACCGGAAGGGAGGCATCAAAGAAGAGTTGGCTACCCAAAGAGCAGCAGCTGGGAGACTTTTTCAAGCCATAAACTGAGGATTCCTCAGCAAGAGAGAGGTTGGTAAGAAAAATGAAGATGGCTGTAAACCGCTCCACCTATGTCCCAGCCTTGACATATGGATGCGAGTCATGGGCAATGACTACAACCCACAAAAGCCAGATCCAAACCTCAGAAATGAAGTATCTGAGGAAGGTGGTTGAAGTAACAAGAAGAGACATGGTCCACAACCAGACGATACGTCAAGGTCTAAAATCCCACCCCCTGTAGGCCCAAGTAGAACAGTCCCAACTAAGATGGTTTGGCCATGTCTGCAGAATGGGAGAAGATCGGCTACCATGACAAGCATGGGAAACAAAGAGCCAGAGATCCAGACCCCCAGGATGACCCAGGGTCCGCTGGGAGGACAACATTAGACAATCTTTGAAGGACCGAGGACTAGAATGGAACCAGGCCAGGAGGAAGACAGCCGATAGGATAGTCTGGCGCTCTCTCTTCCAAACCTCTACACCTCACGGTAGAAGGGGAACGACTAAGTAAGTAAGATCACCGGTCATTTGTTAGCTCATGCATTCATGCCAAGTAGTAAGGGTTACCCATAATCTGTATAGGTTTTTTTCATTTTTGGACCTGTACGACTGTAAACACTTTCTGTACAGGATTTCACCTAATTATTAACCCTTTACAATTTGATTCAGCCAAAAATGCAGTGAACAGAGTCTACTGTCCAAAATTTAGAGTGGGAACACTATTTAGACCTGAGTATTTCCAGTACGCATAAAGCTTCCGTTTTCATTTTGAATTTGTTTTCTGAATCGATCAGTATTTTGATTTTGCGCAATTTTTTTTTTACCTTTTCTTTCTGGACAGGGAAATCTTTGCTTTGGGAGCTGAGAGATGACTTGTATTTGATCAAGAAGATGACAATGCGGTTGAATCAAATGTGGGTATTTAATGCAGTCCTGATTTGGACTCCGACAATGATGAAAGTGAATCTAGGAAAAGACTCAGGCCAAAAAATATTGATGACAGATCAAATGTAGGAAATAGTCAATACTGAATACTTTTTGTTCAGTAAACTCGCACCTAAACACACTCTAGATCTAGTTTACCTGGTCACAGACTTGAGACATGACGAGTTCACAGCAAAAGTCATAGTGGAGATTATTAAAGGCCCTAAAACTTGACCGACAGGGGGAACCTGTTATGTGTCGTTTATAATGTTAATGTTAATTTTTAATAACAGGATGGTTCCTGTGGCCAAGATGAAATCTAGGGTAGTAAATCTCTCCAACACCGCAACAAGCCAACATCACTCAGAATTATTTGAGCCACAATGGACGAAGTGAACGATATACATTTTTATTACAGACTGCACGCAGCTCCACATACAATAGTTCAGGCCAACATATAATGGCAGATAATATGCAGTAAACAATATAACGTAGGCAGTCAGTTCATGTCGGAAACGCTGTCCTTTAGTGCTCAATATGCTCTATATCTCTTCACACTCGACACTGAGCAATTATACTTCTTATCAATACAGATAACTAGATACATCTCACCAAAGATCTTGATGTATTAGTGATAACATAACTCCATGTTAAACACTTCAACAATAAGGAGCTCAAACACATACGTCCACTCGCCATGACACACAATCGTATAAGGCCCCGCACTTCTGCTCCTCTAGTATCACGTGAGCCAGCCAAGCATATCGGCTTAACGTCACTCACCCGTCTTTATCAGTGTATAAAATAAACAAACAAAGAGCCCTGTTGAGCTAACCATATAACAGGCGCAATCGTTATGAATTTTAATCATAACAGAACCCTTATGATGATCAGACTGCCTCCTGTTCTAACACTGTATTCAGTTTCTTATTATATCCAACATGAAGAATTGTACCAAATGTACAAAGAAGGAAAACACAGTAAACAGTAACTTACGAAAAAGACTGTGCTCTTTTTGATTTCTCAAAAACAAAATGGTCGTTGCATTGTTTTTCTTTTCTTTGAATGGTTCTTTTCTAGAGAGCGAGAGAGAGAGAGAGAGAGAGAGAGAGAGAGAGAGAGAGAGAGAGAGAGAGAGAGAGAGAGAGAGAGAGAGAGAGAGAGAGAGAGAGAGAGAGAGAGAGAGAGAGAGAGAGAGAGAGAGTTTTACAGTTATGGAAAAGGTTAATGAACAATTTTAAAAATATCAATACTGAGATTAATAATAATAATAATCATAGCACCTTCAGTCATAACTGACTATGAGAATGCGCCCCTGAGGTGACAGCCTTCAGCTGCTTATTTTCCTGGCATTCCTTTCAATGTTTTCTCCTCTCTTTTGCTTGCCGTGAGAGTTTCTTTCATTCGCCCAATCTGAGGTGCCGCCATATAGAGCATCATCACTTGGTGTGATCAGCAGATTCATCCTCCCATGTTGCTGTATTTATGTCTCGTGCCCTCATGTCTCTCTTGCACACATCCTTGAATCTCAGCTGTGGTGGCCTGACTGCTTCATCCTCCCATGCTGCTGTATTTATGTCTGGTGCCCTCATGCCTCTCTTGCACACATCCTTGAATCTCAGCTGTGGTGGCCTGACTGCTTCATCCTCCCATGTTGCTGTATTTATGTCTGGTGCCCTCATGTCTCTCCTGCACACATCCTTGAATCTCAGCTGTGGTGGCCTGACTGCTTCATCCTCCCATGTTGCTGTATTTATGTCTGGTGCCCTCATGTCTCTCATGTCTCTCTTGCACACATCCTTGAATCTCAGCTGTGGTGGCCTGACTGCTTCATCCTCCCATGTTGCTGTATTTATGTCTGGTGCCCTCATGTTTCTCTTGCACACATCCTTGAATCTCAGCTGTGGTGGCCTGACTGCTTCATCCTCCCATGCTGCTGTATTTATGTCTGGTGCCCTCATGTCTCTCTTGCACACATCCTTGAATCTCAGCTGTGGTGGCCTGACTGCTTCATCCTCCCATGCTGCTGTATTTATGTCTGGTGCCCTCATGTCTCTCTTGCACACATCCTTGAATCTCAGCTGTGGTGGCCTGACTGCTTCATCCTCCCATGTTGCTGTATTTATGTCTGGTGCCCTCATGTCTCTCTTGCACACATCCTTGAATCTCAGCTGTGGTGGCCTGACTGCTTCATCCTCCCATGTTGCTGTATTTATGTCTGGTGCCCTCATGTTTCTCTTGCACACATCCTTGAATCTCAGCTGTGGTGGCCTGACTGCTTCATCCTCCCATGCTGCTGTATTTATGTCTGGTGCCCTCATGTTTCTCTTGCACACATCCTTGAATCTCAGCTGTGGTGGCCTGACTGCTTCATCCTCCCATGCTGCTGTATTTATGTCTGGTGCCCTCATGTCTCTCTTGCACACATCCTTGAATCTCAGCTGTGGTGGCCTGACTGCTTCATCCTCCCATGTTGCTGTATTTATGTCTGGTGCCCTCATGTCTCTCCTGCACACATCCTTGAATCTCAGCTGTGGTGGCCTGACTGCTTCATCCTCCCATGTTGCTGTATTTATGTCTGGTGCCCTCATGTCTCTCTTGCACACATCCTTGAATCTCAGCTGTGGTGGCCTGACTGCTTCATCCTCCCATGTTGCTGTATTTATGTCTGGTGCCCTCATGTTTCTCTTGCACACATCCTTAAATCTCAGCTGTGGTGGCCTGACTGCTTCATCCTTCCATGCTGCTGTATTTATGTCTGGTGCCCTCATGTTTCTCTTGCACACATCCTTGAATCTCAGCTGTGATGGCCTGACTGCTTCATCCTCCCAGGTTGCTGTATTTATGTCTGGTGCCCTCATGTCTCTCTTGCACACATCCTTGAATCTCAGCTGTGGTCACCCAACTGTTCTTTTGCTATCTGCCAGTTGTCCATAGAAGATATCTTTCTGGATGCGACCATCTTCCATGCGGCGGATATGGCCAAGCCAGCGTAGTATGCGCTAAGCAGTGCATACATGCTTTGAAGGCCAGCATGTGTCAACACCTTGACATTTCTCACTTTGTCTTTCCACGAAATACCAAGGATGTGGCATAGACACCGTAGATAGAAGGTATTGAGCTTTCGTTCTTGCTTTAGCATACGTTGTCAATGTCTTGCTGCCATATAGAAGTGTGCTAGTGATGCAGGCATTATATACTGCTGCTTTGGTCTTCGTTGTGAGTTTGGAGTTTCCCCAAACCTGCGCTGTGAGGTGAATAAAGGCAGCTGCAGCTCTGCCAATGCGCTGTTAATTTCTGTGTCCACAGAGAGTTTGTCGTTGATGATACTAGGTAGACCCCAGGTATGTGAAGTGGTGCACCACTGCCTTTTCATAAGAGATTATGTGACACATTTTGGACAACAGCTTATATATGACAAGGCTGGTTATGGGGCCAGATAACCTAGCTGCTAGAAATTTAGCCACGAAACGTTCAAGGAGATCATGAAGAGAAACTAATTTTTAAAAAAATTCCAAAGACAAAAGAAAAAAAAAACTTCAAAGATGAATACCACCAAGAACTGAAATCAAATGAGTAAAAATGTTACAGCTGAGGAAAAACTAATGAACAACTACAAAAATATCAATACTGGGACTGTGGGACACTTTCTGGATCAGAACATGGATATCTGTGTCTTCTTTAACCTTTTCATTTTTGTATATAGCTCCCTTTCTCCCTCTACCTTTCTTACCCTGGAGATTCTTAAATTTACCTTTGGTTTGTTGCGCTTGATAGCACAATATACAAAAAGGTAGACAGTGCTAGTCGCATATATACCGCAGAATTGAGCAAACACGTAGTCCAGACCTGAAATAAAAAGATTAAGGCGTGATTAATAAGTTAACTTTTAGAATGTTAGCTTGGATAAAGAGTTACTGATGACATAATCAAAACTGCAGATACAGCCATAACTTTTTATGCTGTTAACCTCAGTTGTTTTTGTATTTTTTTTTTTTAAGATCCGTTATAACCTACAGGAAGTCCAAAAAGTCCCTATACTTATTACTATTATGCAATCGTTATTCTTTCCTCGATTGTAACAGGATTTTGATTTGCCATGACACTTTCTGTAAATTAAAAAAATAGTATTCTATTTAACAAGTTAATACATTAAAATATATTTCACAAGATTTAATGATAAAGAGATATAAGAATTTTTGGGAAACCCTGTACATAATTAATTTTATTACTTCCCTTTCCACAGATGCCACTAAAAATCTGGAAGAAGCAACTTCACTTCTCATGTCAGTGCATTACTCTGGCCAGTGTCATATTATGTTTCTTCATTATTTAAAAAAAAATTATTTGTCTTATCTATCCTTTTGTCTTACAACCAAATGTTCCGCTGTCAAAATCTTGCACTAAAGCTAAACTTATTTTTCGGCATTTAGACAAAGTGTCAAAAACATATTACTTGTCTCTTTACGCAGTTAAGAGCTTAACAGACAGGAAGGGAAGCATCAAAGAAAAGTAACACATAAGAAAAATAACAAAGTAATATGCTATATAGAATGATGAACACTATGTACCCTAATTATAACCCATATGTGGTTGAACTGCATATCTCATGCACACAACAAACACCGGTTGCCAAGTGTGTGGTCCAAAAACCAAACCAGAATCAAAGATATAGGCTACCTGAAAAGCAACAGCTGGAAGACTGTTCCAAGCCAAAAACCGAGAATTCTTTAGCAAAAGAAAATTTGGCAAGAAGACGAAGATGGCTGTAGACCACTCCACCTACACACCAGTCTTGACATGATTGTAAGTGAGGGCTATGACTTTAGCCCACTAAAGTCAACTCCAAACCTCAGAAACACGATATTTGAGGACCACTCCACCTACACACCAGTTTTGACATGATTGTAAGTGAGGGCTATGACTTTAGCCCACTAAAGTCAACTCCAAACCTCAGAAACGCAATATTTGATGAAGGTGGTCCAAATAGCAAGAAGGGGACAAGGTTTGCTACCTGATGACACATCATGGCTTTGAAATTTAACCACTGTAGACCTGAGTAGAACAATCAAAGTTGCGATGGTTCAGCCATGTCTGCAGAATAGGGGAAGACTGGCTACCATGACAAACATGGAAAACCAAGAACCAGGGATCAAGACCTTCAGGATGATCCAAAGTTACTGGGGAGACAACCTTAGACAATCTCTGGAATCAGGCCAATAAGAAGATAGCATGACACCCTCTCCGGCTAACCTCTACAGCTCAGGGTAGAAGAGGAGTGACTGAGTAAGTAAGTAAATATAGTTGAGACATTATTTAGTACGAATAGAGGGCAGTTGTAAAATCAGAAAAAAAAAAGTGCCTTTTCCTTGCTGTAAACTGACAAGTTTCATAATCATCTATTAGTGACTTTTCTTTAGTGTTTTAAGCTTTCTTGATTCTCTAGTGCTGCATTTGCCCCATCTTTCTCTGTATTACTACTTTATGTACTAACATGTTATTGCTGCACATTAAAGTGACTTTATTACATTTTTTTTTTTTTTCCTTAACCAGCAGCACTTGGGCTTTCAGCCCTTCGGCCCAATGACATGTCATTGCGAGGCTGGGGAACCTGAGGACTTTCCTTCCAACCCGGTCAGGAGCTTCGCTCCTTCCCATCACAGAGGGTTTATCGCAGGAGCCGTTCAGGCTATTCAGTCAAATTTCCGGCCGTAAACATTTCTTCAAACGCCGACGCCCGGGTTTGAACCATGAACACCTGGTCGCCAGTACAACGCCGAAGCCATTACACCAGCGCGGCTCCCACTTTATTACATAAACAATGTATTGCATTTTCATTTTATTTTATGAATGAAAATCTTGACAATATTTTGTTCATTTTAAAATAATAACATTTTTTTTTAATGGTAGTCCCATAGCAGATATTGCTGTAGGGGAATGAAGTGTTAGAGACTTGACTAGGTCTAGCTTCTAAGAGGTGGGGTGATCAGTTCCTTTCCTAGCTGCCTTTTCCTTCCCTAACTCAAAAACAGAGTCGTATCCATTTACAGCTG
Source organism: Oreohelix idahoensis (assembly GCA_024509875.1). Classification (NCBI taxonomy): domain Eukaryota; kingdom Metazoa; phylum Mollusca; class Gastropoda; order Stylommatophora; family Oreohelicidae; genus Oreohelix; species Oreohelix idahoensis. Next base: position 327,067 of record JAMPIV010000222.1, read on the forward strand.
GGTAGTTTAAAATAAATTAATTCTAGCATTAAATATTTTTTTATTTTTTCAAACATAATTATGTACTAAATATTTGTCTCAATAAAGAAAATTTAGTAGTTACATTTCCTAGCAAACTACAGTAATCATTAAGACTATGGAAAAGAAATTTCCTGACAAGTGATTGATAACTTTCATTGCATTGGGAAATATATGGAGATCAAAAGAAGTCAAGTCAAATACAAAGATCAGAATCTTCAACGGAAATGTCAAGTCAGTCCTATTGTATGGCTCTGAAACATGGATAACCACAAAAACAAAAATAAAAGGATTGAAGTGGTAAGACAAGATGACTGATGTGGAACTGATGACAAGATGACTGATGTGGAACTGATGACAAGATGACTGATGTGGAACTGATGACAAGATTACTAATGTGGAACTGATGACAAGATGACTGATGTGGAACTGATGACAAGATTACTAATGTGGAACTGATGACCAGATGACTAATGGGGAACTGATGACAAGATGACTAATGTGGAACTGATGATGAATTGACTGATGTGGAACTGATGACAAGATGACTGATGTGGAACTGATGACAAGATCACTGATGTGGAACTGATGACAAGATGACTGATGTGGAACTGATGACAAGATCACTGATGTGGAACTGATGACAGGATCATTAATGTGGAACTGATGACAAGATGACTAATGTGAAACTGATGACAAGATGACTGATGTGGAACTGATGACAAGATTACTAATGTGGAACTGATGACAAGATGACTAATGTGAAACTGATGACAAGATGACTGATGTGGAACTGATGACAAGATTACTAATGTGGAACTGATGACCAGATGACTAATGGGGAACTGATGACAAGATGACTAATGTGGAACTGATGATGAATTGACTGATGTGGAACTGATGACAAGATGACTGATGTGGAACTGATGACAAGATCACTGATGTGGAACTGATGACAAAATGACTGATGTGGAACTGATGACAAGATCACTGATGTGGAACTGATGACAGGATCACTAATGTGAACTGATGACAAGATCACTAATGTTGAACTGATGACAAGATCTACACAAGTACCAGTGGAACAAGAGATGAGAAAAGGACGTTGGAGATGGATAGGAGACTGAGAAAATCTGCTGATAGCATTACCAGACAGTTCTTGTTCTGGAATCCCCAGGGTCAGAGAGGTAGAGGGACATCAAGGAACACATAGAGAAAAGAACTGGAGACAGAAATGGAGAAAACATGGAGAGACACTCAGCAGATGGCACAGGACAGGAAGACTTGGCATAAGTTTGTTCCTATGGCCTATGCTCCTTGGTGAGCAGAAAGGTGATGATAAATGAAGTGAATGTTTGTGCGGCAGGTCAGGGGGTTACAATATACATTCAAATCAGCTTACCATTTGTACTGGCATTGTGGTAATTGTCTTGTACGTATATTGATGGTGTGAAATTAACCCCATACAAAATTCCAGAAAAGATTGCAAGGGATGAACCACTGTCGAGGATAGATTAAAAACAAATGCACAATGTGAAAAAGGCATTTAAATAAAATTCAACAAGTACGTCATCATCATTACATTTCAACTTCCTGTGGAACATAAGTCATCAGGCTGTGACCGGTGCCGTCTGTTTAAGATCTTTCCATTTCTTCTCTATCCCTTTCATGTATTTCTCCAGCTCTCTTCTCTATCTGTTTTGTTTTCATTCATTCATCAATCATTTTAATTTTTGCTCCATCGGGAGCACGGAGCCACCACGATAGCTGATCCCCTTGCAGGAAGCCTGCATCAAGGATTCACATACTCTTGCAGCTGTGGTTTCTGTAACAATTTGTTTGACATGGTGAGGTTGCCAGCCTCACGCACAACCTGATATTAGTTGCCTTGTACGACACACCTCAGCAAGTCATATTCTTTCTTTGTCTCATCAGAGACCCACAGGAACTACGCGGGGAATCCATTTTTTTTTTGGCCCCCCCTCTATTTCTGTTACCCTCTGGTAGAATAGTACAATTCTTTAGTAGAATACAACATGGTATTCTACTAAAGAACATCTGACCAGCAGTGAGGTTAGAGTGCTGGCCTCTTGAGGCAGAGGTAGTGGGTTTAAAACACGTTGGTGTCACACTCCAGTCTACTCAGCTGTAAATGGGTACCTGACACTGCTCTTGAGTTAGGGAAGGCAAAGGCAGCTTGGAAGAGAACTGGTCACCCCCACCTCTCAAAGCTGGACCTAGTATAGTGAAGTCTTTAACACTTCACTCCCCTATGGCAGGATCTGCTTTAAGACTACCTTTATCTTTTATTCTACTACAGCGCCTTTGTCTGATAGATGAACAGGCATCAGAATAACAAGAAAGGGGTCTCTGAAAGATTGCTATCACTGCACTCAGTAATAAGTTGGTGGTTTAGGATTTGACAGGCTAAATTCAACAATGTCACTCAATTTAACATTTATATGCAAAATCGTTTTGATTATTGTCACGGCGCTATTTCGCAGTGCATCTTTTGTACGAAAAGTCAGTCGGGCAACGCCGGGTATAGCCTAACCGGTGAGTCAGGTGACTACCGGAAGCAGGGAAATCAGGCGCGAATGTGGTCAGAGAGAATCTAGCCATCGTCCTGGTAGGACGCGGATATTTCCCTTTTGCCAGCAAGTTAGCTGTGAAGTTCATGTTATGGACTATTTGTTCTGAGTGCTTGCCATATTTCGGTCCTGGTGGATTATTACGTGGTTATTATAGTACAGTGTAGTGTCTAGATTGTATTACTTTCAGGCCGTAAATTTATAAGTTGATAATGCTTTGGGTATTTCTTTGTCACAATTTTGCCGCTCAAGGTGAGAGATATTCATTGCAGTGTTTTTATCAGTGTAAGTCATACTGTCGTGTATGATGCTGACAGGTTAAGCTGTTAAGGCAAGTTACATTGGCATTTCATTATTATATTGTATTTCATGCGTTTGTTGGCCATGTGAGGCCTGATTGTGTTGTGCTTAGTCTTCTTCTTCTTCTTTGATCCTTAGCCGCCGACCGTCAAAGCAGTCAGTGGCCATCACGCCTAGTGGCGTCTTGTAGGGCAACAACAAATTGATTCCACTTTGCTCGGTCGGTGGCCATCCTTCGTACAGTGCCCCAACTCTGGTTCATTCTTTGCATCTCAGCCTCCACAGTCCTCTGCCAGGTTGTTTTTGGTCGGCCTCTCTTTCGCCCTCCCCCAGGGGTCCAAAGCATAGCTGTTCCCGCGATGGCACCGGGGTCTCCTCTGAGGACATGGCCAACCCAGCTCCAGCGTCTGCCAGCTATGATGGTGTGCATGTCCTCTTGCTTGCTACGAGGTTGTGCTTAGTAATAAAGGGAAATTCCTGTTAAAGGTGTTGATTACTTATGTCAGCCATTGTTGTGTGGTGTCATACTTCTAGAAGAACGAGCTTATTATTGTTATTATAAATCCACACTGCAGTGGTGCAACCATAGTAGATTGGTTCTTGACAATTATACAGGGCCCTGATCTAAGCGCTTAAAAGAAAAACATAGCCTGGACAAACCCTAATCCACCGCTCCTCCCTAACATCGCTCATCCCAGTTTCTCATACACCTTATAGCAGAGGTTCCGTACCAGGGGGTACGAGAAGCTTGTCAAGGGGGTGCGGGGAATATTTGGTAATTAACCGCACTGTCCTATTTTTATGTAATGCAGGAATATTGAGGGGGGATTCTGGGAATATGCTCTGGGAACCAAGGGGGCGGTGACCCAAAAAGGTTTGGGAAACACTGGTTTAGATGAACAAGGATGTATGACAAGAGCAAATAAGAATATAAAAGTTTAGAAACCTGATAAGAAGAAAAATTAAAAGACAAAAAAAAGATGAGTAGAGAAGAGTCAAAAAGGTTAATGACAAAGAAAACGAAGATAAGGAGAACAAAACAGATGATGAAAAGGAGAAATTATCCCAGAATTAAAAATGAAATGCTTGAAGATGACAATATTAAAATGATAACATATGATGTCTGCTGCAATGTAGAAATTCACTGATGAGCCTTGCAAGAAGCTACGGCAACATTCAAGGTAATCTCTTAGGCCAATAAACAGGTCAGCAGACATTTGTTCTAAACGTTCTTCTCTCTAGTTCTCAGAGTTACCTTCCTTAGCTCAAAGAGTTATCTTCTTTACAATCTGCATACTCCGCCACTTTTCCACTTCAAAATTATCATACACTATAGAAAAGCATGAAAGTTTGTAGCTTTTTGGTTGCAGGAGACATGAAGCACAACGAAAACAACAATAAAAAAGCTACAGACTTTAACAAATGGGTGCTTGCATAGAAGTGAAGGATTGAAGTGGTATGATAAGATCACTAATGTTGAACTGACAAGAACCAGACAAGTGCCAGTGGAACAAGAGATGAGAAGAAGACGCTGGAGATGGATAGGACACACAATGAGGAAACCTGTTGATAGCATTACAAGGCAGTCCCTGCTCTGGAACCCCCAGGGTAAGAGAGGCAGAGGAAAACACATGGAAATGAAAACTGGAGACAGACATGAAGGGGATGGAGAAAACACCGATAGACCTTGAGCTGATGGCACCGGACAGGAAGACTTGGCATAAGTTTTTTTGAAAGCCTATGCTCCATGGGGAGCAGAAAAGTGATGAATGAATGAGCAGAAAAGTGATGAATGAATGAGCAGAAAAGTGATGAATGAATGAGCAGAAAAGTGATGAATGAATGAATTGAAATGTGATGAATGAATGAGCAGAAAAGTATTAAAAATTTTTTTTCTGTTACATGATTTTCTTCTTGACAGGTGAGAGATCCTCTATGTACATGCGGTCATCAGCCTCAAGTGAACTCTTACTGTCAAGTCTTGTGTTATTAGAGCTCTGCAAGATGAGAAAGTCAATAAACCAGTAACAGATTGAATAAGAGCTCACTTCTAGTTTATTCTGATACATGAGTAAGCAGCTATCCAGTTTTCTTATCTAACCAGTTTTCTTGTCTATCCAGTTTTCTTGTTTATCCAGTTTTCTGTTATCCAGTAAGAAACACAAAACTAAACAGGATCATTTCCTTCCTCATTCACTATCATATACCCACACATATATCTTGTAAAGAAAAAAAAAAATAAGGGTGAGGTGGTCTGTCTCGGATTCTCTTATCGTCATTCAGTTTCTCAGAGCTTTCACTATACTAGGTCCAGCATAAAAAAATTGGGTTGACCAGTTCCCTTCCTCGCTGCCTTTTCCTTCCCTAACTCAAGCGCAGAGTCAGGTACCCTTTTACAGCTGCGTAGATTAGAGCGTGAAAATATCATGAATTGAACCCGGCACCTTTGCAGTGAAAGGCCAGTGCTCTAACCGCTCAGGCGCTCCACTATCATATACCCATATATATCTTTTGCAACAACAACAACAACAAAAAAAGGGAGGGTAGGAGCAGGTGGTCTGTTTTAGGTTTCTGTAATCATCATTCACTTTCTTTCTCAAAAGAATGGCGCACGCACGCACATGCGGGCACACAAACAGGAGATTTTGTTTAACCCCATATATAATAATTGAACAGGAGCGATAGTGCCATAGGCAAATATAAGCAGTTGAACAAACAATTTAAAATTATAGACCCTTTAATGTGATTAATCGATTAAGATTTTTTAAAAATCAATCCCTGCTCTAATATATATTAGACTGATTTTAAAAAATTGTAATCGATTTATCAGAAGATTAATCAATCAATTTAGAAAAATTTGAGAAATTATAAAAAAATTATCAATAAAATTTTGTTTAAATCACTAAGGGCTTGATTTATTTCACTTGTTATAAGGCTACATTTTCCTGAAGATATAATTAAAATACTGAAAAATTACAACCAAACAATTTATTATTATTAACCATACTTTGCCAAATTCCAAATCACAAACCTTTAACACAGCAAAGGCTCTCGTATTTAAGCAAAAAACATAAGGATCCCATTACATGCCCATTGAGCATATTGGGAATATGGTGTTAGGCCCATATTTTCTTGACCATCGGCACACTAGGGGTGATGTGGTCAACATCACGCCGGCCGCCTTTAACCTTCCCAGAGTTGCTCTGGTACCTAGTTCATGAGGCTGGGTTGACCCCAGAACCATTTGCGGTCTAAAAAAATTCCACCTCAACTAGGGATTGAACCATGGACCACCGAGCTAGGAAGCCAGTGCACTAACCACTGCGCTACTGCGGCTCCCAAAAATACATAAGCACTGCTAAAAAAAATGTAATCGTGGACTAACACTTGTAATCAATAAAAAATTTTTAATCAATTAATTAATCGTTAAAGATCCCAGTCCTTAATCATTTCCTAATGACCCATGTAGTTTCCAGAGGTCTCTAAGGAGATAAAGAAAGAACAGGGATAATGCTCCATCAGGCATGTCATGAAAGGTGACTTATGAGGTTCCGTGTGTTCAATATATGATTTTATGGCGGCAGGCAGCAAATTTTGCTGTCTCTTGTAACGTCAATTTATTTGCCACTTTAGATTGAATTTTTAACAATTTATTTCTGGAGAAGAAAAAACAAACGTTACATTCAATTGTCAGTTATTGCCCACTGATTTGACATTTGTTTTATGTCTCTTCACTTACATTTCAGTCTCTTTTTATTTGTTGTTTTATATATACTTAATTTTTCATTTATCCATGTTTTCAATTTTTTTTACTACTACATTACTTAATTTCTCATCTTTACCAAAAGTATTTTAGAACTACACAGAGTAAATGACAGTTAAAATAACTACTAAGGTTAAAAAAAAAAAAAAGCTTTAAGGAAGACATTAAATACTCACAGGTCTTTTGAAGACAATTATATTGTTCCTGCCACCAGCTGTCGCACTGTTATCATTTATAGACGATGACCTGTTATCATTTATAGCCGATGACCTCTATGAAATAAACCAAAGAATGAATAGTGATTTTGTGTTCATAAAAGTTCTGTACAAAATAAAGAAAAGAAACATCTCAGAATTTTTATTAACAATGCTTCGCCTTTGAGTGTCTGATCAACAAAGTGGTATGAGCGCTGCCTTCTCAAGACAAATGGACCAGGTTCAAAACCAGGTTGCATCACGCTCCAGTCTACTCAGCTGTAAAAATGTGTACCTGACTCTGATCACGAGTTAGAGGCAATGCAGCGAGGAAGGGACATGGCCACCTTATGAAGCATGAAGCTAACACTGCAGCTGGTAACCTTGCAGGAAGCCTGCACCAAACATTCACACGCCTTTGCAGCTGTGGTTTATGTGGTAGATAGTTCTACATGATGAGGCTGTCAGCCACATGCAGAATTTCATATTAGATGCAGTGGCATATCCTGGTAATGCGAGCTAGGCGTGCTGCTACTTAAAATGAATATGTATGCCTACTATTTAACTTCTTCCCCTCTTAATTTAAAAACCAACTATATTCAATTATGCAACGATAGTTATTAGGGGTATATGTCAATTATCTCCGAAATACTAATTAACTTACAACTTGAAACTCACTGTCACTGTAATAATCTGCATTCCCGGCAACTAACAAAAATTAATCACAAAAAACACTGGACGGACACAGCCGATTTTTACAACTCGAGAGCTGCAAGACCACCACACGCATGTTCGTATTGTATTGACGTATCTGGCCATGACCCCGATCCACACAAACCAGTCTTCAAACGTAAAACCGAAAGGTGCAGCATGCATAGTGACGGAATTACCCGAGAAACTTTGGGCGACTGCTACCAACCAAAAAAATTGCACTATAAAACGCGACTGGGAAACTGAAACTATACTTGTAGATTCTATGCGGGAAAATCCGTTATCCTGATGCGTGCGGTCCGAAAGCAGAACATTATAAGAGAAATATTTTATAGAATAATACATTAAATTTTTATTTTCCTTCGGGCATAGGTGTGCGCAACACGCACAGCACACATAGAGAATACGCCACTGATGCCTTTTATGACACACTTCAGGGTTTAGTAGTTCTATTTTTTCTTTGTCTCGTGACAGACTCCCAGCAACTACTCAGGGCTTTAATCTATATTTCTGCCAAGATATGTGTACGATTCTTGTAAGAATGTTTATTCAACTTGATAGTTATAGTCGGATTCACTGGCTAATTTGCAGAGCTTGGGGCAATGGGAAAGCAGAGCTGGAAATTAATCAACTGATAAATGATCATGCTAGGGATGATGAGGTCATTGTGTACACTGATAAGTCTTTACTCTGTGGAGCGAAATCAGGATGGGACTTCTCGGCTAGACTAGAGGGCTGGGTAGTCACTGAAGAAAGTGGAGCTTACATGACAACAACCTCCAGCTTAAGAATGGAGTTAGAGGCAGCTACTGCAGCCCTGAGATGGCTGTCTGAAACTCCATCAACCAAGGCAGTTATTGTGTCAGACTCTCAGTCCATGCTTTGGAAGGTCCAAAGTGGATGGCTCCGGCATGAATGGAAAATATCCATAGAAACCTAGAATCTTCAGGAGCTGGTGTGGATCTCCTGTCATGGTCATGCAGGGGTACACAGCAATAAGAGAACTGGCAGAATAGCTTCGAGAGAACTCATAGTGGGGACACTGGATATGGATATGGATATGGGAGAAATACTAAAGACAATTACTGACTGTCTGCTAGAGAAAGACACTGCAATCGATGAATCAACAAGGCTAAGATTGCTGGGATGTGGCATCAAACGTAAAACTAGCAGAGATGGACGTTTGAGAGGATGCATCCGTCGTGTATACAACCAGCGCACTACAGGAACAATTAGAATTAATACCCTTCGATGTTTGCTGAAGGAAACTGAGCACTTATGGGTTTGCATGGAGTGCAATGAGGTTGACTCTGATCAACAATAACTGGCTAATTAGCTTTACCTGCTTGTTTTTGTTGATGTTGTTTTTTATGGTTATTTTTGTGTGTGCGTATGCCAGCTATTACTCGAGGCGAAATCTCAGGTTAGTATGACTGAGACTGATTTTTAAGTGAGTATCCCTTTTTTTCTTGTACAGAGACAGGTGTCCCTCACCATTCAGGCAGTTACTCGCCGATTTCGGAGGTACCCATTAGAGCTGGGTTGGCTCAGGAGCCGCCAGTCCCTGGTCGACGACACTCCTTCAAACGTCCTCGCCACGGCTCGAGTTAATCCAGTCCAAATCCCGGTCGACGAAAAATCTTCAAATGTCCTCGACCGGGTTTGATCCTGGGTCACCCGGTCACCAGCACAGTTTGGTAACCACTTCACCAGCGCGGCTCCCACACTGCTTGTGAAAACATACTTAAGAAAAATATGAAAATAAAGTACTTACCGCAGGTATGAGAGGTTCTATCTCATCAACGCTCACAACAATTTCCATATCAGTTGACCCACTGACCTCATTCTTCACCATCACATACAAGAGAATACTACCAAAAGCCAGGGCCACGCCAGCATAGTTCATCGCAGGGTTGGAAATTGTGTCTGGTATCGTGCTAAAAAGGCCAAACCTGATGAAAGATTTTAAAAAATTAAGCAGAACCACAGATGTCTTCTTCTTCTCGTTCGCTGTTGTTTAGTAATGTCTACACAAGAAATCCGGTTCTCTGGATGTATGAAACCACAGATGTAAAGATTCATTCCATTTCCTTTGCATTCCCTATGGAGCATACAGCTGGTCCCCATGTAGGAAGACTGCACCAAGCAGTCACATGATCTTGCAGCAGTGGTTTCTGTGATAATTTGTTTTACATGCTGTGGTTGCCAGCCCAATGCACAACTTCAAAACAGTTGCCTCGTACAACATGCCTGATGGTGCAGTAGTCCTTTCTTTGTCTCTTCAGACATAAAGATTAATATGAAGAAATATGCACGGCTCCGTAATGTAAAACCTGCATATTTACCGTATAGTTTCTGGGGCTCCCTGAGGAGACAAGGAAAGATTAGGACTACTGCACTACTGCTCATGTTAAGTGAGGCAACGGGACCCCCAGACGCAGCAATAGAGAATGCAGTCAGCGACTCATAGCTTGACTGCTTGTGTCAGGGTCAGCGAACCAGAGCTGACCAAGACCCTACTCCACCTCCAAGTGGTGGTCCTGGAAACAGGCTGCATCACTGCAGTTTGGCTGAGAGAGTAGGGATCGAAAAGGGAAGGCAGACCCGGCCCTAAAAAATGCATCGCTGAAGTCGGATGTGTCGGCCGAAAGTCGCAGCTTTGCTGTAAACAGACACAACGCCACCAACGTCCTTTTCAGGATGAACAAGGAAGAAAAAGAAGAAGTAAGGCAATGAATATGACGTGCATGAGGTCAGCTACCTTATCATGTCAAACAAACCGGCAACAGTGGGTTTAAAAACATGGTAATACGTCTTAATAAGACAAAAGACAACCAAAATTACCTAATTTGTGGCCTCAAGGGCTTCATCAGGGACAAAATAACCTTTTTGCACACTAGATAGGGTCTAATATTTGAAAGCTATGTAGTGTGTAAAAAGGCATCTAGGTGAATGTTTCTATGTGTGGTTGCAAGGATAATGTAATTTTTTGTTTGGTGTAGCAATAGATTAGTTATGTTTAGTGTCCGGTGGGATCGAACGTGTTTGGAATTATGTTCTGAGTGTCTGATGGAACAAGCTGGATGTGTGTCTACTGAGACATAATTAATGGAAAGTGTCCTTGAATTACTGGACATCTCTAACGTAGATGATCATATATAATATAATCCGGATGGATAACAAATAAGTATAGCTGTGTCTAAGCTTCCAGGACATAGGGAATATTAAAATAACGCTCGCTAGTGGACACACTTCACGTGATGTAATTTTACTGTGTATGTATATGAGAATATAAGTTCAGGAATTGAAAGTGTCTGTGTGAATTGCAAGTCGTTGGACAACCATGTTTTGTCTATATTTGTTAACAGGAGATGAAGTAGAAAAATAAATAATGTACATGTTATGATAAAGTTGAGTTCATCCCTGGACATTTACACTTAGCTATGTTTTCTATGTTGTGAAATGTTATCAACTTTTGTGTATGAGTAATGATACAAACACAACTCTTTCACATAACATAACCTAAACAATGGGGATGACAACAGGAGTCAAAATGATAGAAGACAGAAAACAGTGGCCTAAACAAAAGACAAGATAACAGAGGTCAAGATGACTGTAGTAAAAGACTGTCAAGACAACAGACATCAGACAACAGTGATTTAAACAATGGTCAAACAACAGACATCAGTGACATAAACAATGGTCAAGACAACAGGAGTCAAGATGACAACACAGATCAAACAACACTGTCATAAACAATAGTCAAGATAACAGTGGCCAAGACAACAGTGACCTAATGTACAGTCAAGACAACAGTGACCTAACATACAGCCAAGACAACAGTGACCTAATATGCAGTCAAGACAACAGCAGTCATGATAACATTGACCTAAACATTGGTCAAAACAACATTATCCATACAATGCTCAAGGCCACAGTGACCCAAACATTGGTCAAAAGACAACAGTTGTCAATGCATAAACAATAGTGAAGACAACAGTGGTCAAGACAACATTGGTTAAGGCAACAGTGACCTAAACAATGGTTACGGCAACAGTGACCTAAACAATGGTTAAGGCAACAGTGACCTAAACAGTGGTTAAGACAACAGCGGTTAAGGCAACAGTGACCTAAACAATAGTCAAAACAACAGTGGTAAAGAGAAGAAGAAAGAGAACACATCTAATAAAGTGAGGACTTACTTTCCTGTTGCCCATCCTGTGATCAGGCCAAACGTGCTCCAAGTACTCATCCCTAAGCCCATACCAATAGTTTTGAAGATGGGAACAACACACAGGTTCCCTGTAATTGTTCATTATCAAACTAGCTGATAGAATTGTTAACATTTTCTGTCACTGGTATAAAGACATTTGAAAACATGTGAAAATGCTCCTCATAGAGCAGCTGGTCCTACACGGGAAGGCCTGCATAAAAACACCCATGTTTTCTTGCAATGATAGTCTTTGTAGCAACTTATATTACATGATGAGGCAGGTAGTCTTAGGCACAACCTCATGTTTAGATACCTCATGGAACATGTTTGAGGGGGCAGTAGTCCTATTTTCTCTTTGTCTTATCCGAGACCTTGAACTCCCGTCGATGTACAAATACGTCATTTAAAATCTAATAGAAAACAAAAATACCTTAATAAAATCAAATACTAAATCAAGGCCATAGAAACAACTCAAAACAGAAAATATAATAAACCAAGGCCCAGAAACAACTTAGAACAGAAAATATAACAAGCCAAGGCCCCAAGAAACAACTTAGAACAAAAAATATAATAAACCAAGGCCCCAGAAACAACTCAGCACAGTGAATGTAATACGATTTAAGTTTTGTTTATGGCTTAAGTTTCATTTTACTTCATAACTGCTAACTTCAGAATGTCTACAAGATAATTACAGAGCATTTGCTATTGAAAAGTCAGAGGTATGAACAACGCAGAATCCCAATTTTAAATTAATTACAAGCATACTATTGACCCACAACTATGCAACAGGTGTTGAGAATACAAAGACCTAGGGAACTGGGCAATGTATACAAGCAGTATTTAATAAGAACAAAAATGTATATACAATGGTTAGTATGATGGAAATGTAAATGTCTGAAAAGATTCTACTGAAATATATTATAGTTGTCAAATAAAGAGTGAATCATGAACACAAACACCCCAGGCTTTAATATTTCCTAACCTTTAACAAGTACAAAGACTCTACCCTTTTAGAACAAAGGGAAAAACACACACACTCACCTACTATTTGGAAATTAACATTTATTCTAATTACAATAATTGGGACAGGAGGGATAATTCCAAATCAATCATGTGTTACCTGGGCCCGAAAGGGGAGCAAAGAATAGTAACATTGTTCCCTACCATGCATGTCATAAAAAGCAACTAAGGTGGGTTGGGCATGGGGCCTGTTACCCAATCCTGTAAGAAATGTTAAACTACAAAAACTTCAACAAACATGGGTAGGTCCACTTAGGAAAATAAAACTCAGCCATCCGAGATGGGAGAAGGTCCTATGGTAGGGAGGAGCATGATGCAACATAGAGAAAGCTGAAAGAGTCAGTGTTGCAGACTAACCATCTTTCTTCTTGGAGAATCTCCAGATTTGGCACCTGGAATGCTCAAACATTGAATGAACAAGGAAAAACAGAATAGGTGCCAGCAGAAATGTGGGACTACAAGATAAATGTCCTGGGACTGTGCGAAACAAGGTGGAAGGGGGTAGATAGGAGAAAGCATAGGAGGAAACCTGTGGATAGCATTACAAAGCAGTCCTTGCTCTAGAACCCCTAAGGTATGAAAGGCAAAGGTAGACACCAATAAACACACGGAGAACTGGAGCCAGAAGTGAAATTGATGAGGAAAACATGGAAAGAATTTCAAGTGTTGGCACGTGACAGGAGGACTTAGCATGTGTTTATTGAAGGCCTATGTTCCTTAAGGAGCTAACAGGTATTGACAACGCCACATGCAAATATTGACAGTTAAACATACTGTTATAATTACAGACACTATATATCCTAAATGTTCCATGTAGTTCCCGGAGGTCTCTGAAGAGGCAAAGAAAGGATAGGACTACGGTACATTCAGGCATGTCGTGTAAGATGACTAATATTAGATTGTGCATGGGGATGGCAATTTCATCATGTAAAACAAATTGCTATAGAAATCACTTCTGCAATAGCGTGTGAATGCTGGGTACAGGCTTCCTGTAAGGGAAGTAAGCTGCACTGGTGGCTCCATTCTCCATATGGACCAAAAAAGGTAAATGAAGATTATGATACATCCTAATTATAACCCATCAGAGGTTGACTGGGACATTTTTATTCGTAAAATAAATAAAAACTAAATAACTTCACTTCTAATCATCTTACAGTAGCTACTATAACATTTACAGCTAACAAGCCATACTTCTGCAACATAATAAACAAACATCAAACACAGAGTCTTGCACATTTATAATACAAACAGTCAACTGCTTCTGCTGTTACTACTACTACTACCACCACTACTACCTCTACTACTACTACTATTACTACTACTACTATTACTACTACTACTAACACTACCTCTACTACTAGTACTACTACCTCTACCACCGCCACAACCATCATCACCACCACTGTTACTACTACAACTACCATCACTACCTCTACTACTACTACCTCTGCCAGCAGCACTTTTACTACTACTACCACCACCCCCAATATTACTACTACTACCACCACCATTAATATTACTACCTCTACCACCACTATCACTACTACTACCTCTATTACCACCACCACCACTATTACTACTACTACAAGCATCACTATCTCTACTCCTACTACTACTACCACCACCACCACTATTACTACTACCACAACCACCACTATCTCTACTCCTACTACCACCATCACCACTATTACTACTACTACAACCACCACTATCTCTACTCCTACTACAAACTACTACTACAACCACCACTATCTCTACTCCTACTACTACTACCACCACCACCACTATTACTACTACTACAACCACCACTATCTCTATTCCTACTACAAACTACTACCACCACCACCACTATTACTACTACTACAACCACCACTATCTCTACTCCTACTACAAACTACTACCACCACCACCACTATTACTACTACTACAACCACCACTATCTCTACTCCTACTACAAACTACTACCACCACCACCACTATTACTACTACTACAACCACCACTATCTCTACTCCTACTACCACCACCACCACTATTACTACTACCACAACCACCACTATCTCTACTCCTACTACTACTACCACCATCACCACTATTACTACTACTACAACCACCACTATCTCTACTCCTACTACAAACTACTACCACCACCACCACTATTACTACTACTACAACCACCACTATCTCTACTCCTACTACAAACTACTACCACCACCACCACTATTACTACTACTACAACCACCACTATCTCTACTCCTACTACAAACTACTACCACCACCACTTTTACTACTACTACAACCACCACTATCTCTACTCCTACTACTACCACCACCACAACTACTTCTATAATACTAACAGTCCCTCCTGTCATAACTGACTATGGAAAGCGCCCCTGAGGTGACAGCCCTCAGCTGCTTTTTTTCCTGGTGCTCCTTTCAACAGTGTCTCCTCCCTTCTGCTTGCCGCGAGAGCTTCTTTTCATCCAATCTGAGGTGATGCCGTAAAGAGCATCGTCACTTAGTGCGATCGGCAGCTTCATCCTCCCAGGTTGCTGGATTTATGTCCAATGTCCTCATGTCTCTCTTGCACACATCTTTGAACCTCAGCTGCAGTCGCCAACTGTTCTTCTACTATTACCACTACGACTATTATTATCACTTCTGATCTTCTCCTTCTGTTCTTCCTCCTCTTCTTCTTGAAGTCCCATGCCTGGTGGCATGGGTGATCAAGTCTCTCCACAGCTTCCTGTCCCTAGTACTAGTCATCCGTTCTATTGTTGACTTTCTGTACCACAGTGTGAAGCTGTTCAGTAACTTCACTCTTTGTCGTCCCCTATCTATTTTTCCTTCAATCTTTCATGTTGTCACGATATACTCCAGCTTTCATCTCATAACATGCTCAAAGAAAGTGTATTGTTTTCTTCTAACACGAGGAATAAGCTTCCTCATTACTCTTTTTAACTGTCTATGACATTTTCAACAATCAGGAACACAGACGTTAAAAAAAAGCATGCAGTAACATTATCAGCTACCTGTTGTCCATATTGCACCTCCAAGCATGACTAGTGGGTAGAATGTAGACTGTTGAATGAGCTGTACTACAACTCCTGTCATAAAAATTCCACTACACAACACCCATTGAAAGAACATGCCTGCAATAACAAAAAAAAAAAAGAATAAATAAAAAGCGTGTGGAGTCAGTCTGACAATGGAATGATAAATTTAAAACAGCGGACATTTAGGGGTCTATCCTTGCTCAGCCACACAAATAGGAGATAAATATAAGGAAAGCAGATAAGGGGTCATCCACATATGATGTCACGCAGTAAGGGGAAGGGGGTTCAAAATTTTGAGACGAAATGTGACGATAGGCGGGGAGATGGTTTGGCAAAAATGTGACGTCACACAAAACATATGAAAGGTGATTGCTTCTTTCATGAATAATGTTGGAAGAAAAGAGATTTTTGTAACCCCAATCCTCAGTCTGCTTTTATTTGCAATAGTTAACAACTCCCTCATGGACAACTTATGTTAACATTATAATCTCAGCTGAAATATCGGATAATTGTTACAATCTTTAACTGGTTTAAATTGTTTTTAATTATATATTCTTTTTTTAAGTATCATGTAATACATACCTTAAAAAACAAAATGCAGAGTAAATAAACTGTACTGATGATTAAAATTAGATTTTAAAACATAAAACAATTACAAGTTACCACCTTCCAGGCAACAGTTCAAAGATATCAAAGACACAAACATTTAGCAAGCTGAAAGAGGGAACTGGGGTTGGTGTAAAGGTTTAACTTTTTTTTTTTTTGGGTGGTGTGGGAATGCAAAAGCATTTAGCTGGGTAGGATAATAGTTGGGGGCTGTCTTGTGCTGGGATGCGACACATGAAGGGGAAGATACTTGGGAAAGATACTTGTGAAAGCTTGATTAATTAAACACTATTTTTAAATGGAAGGAGGGAGGCGGTAGGAGATTTGTGACATCAAATAAGAAAAGAATTTGGGTTTTTGTGACAAGGTGGGGGAGTTTAAGAACGGCAACAATTGCATGAAGCCATATGTTGACGACCTCCAAGCTAAGATAAAAAGACAACGTATACAGCAAACATAGGTGAAAAGTAAATCAGCCAATGAGATAAGGGGAGCGACACAGTCAGATGAAACGGAAAAAATAACACAAGTAACATGAGGAAAATAACATTAAAAAGCAAGTAAAAATGCAAAACAAGACAGAAAGACAAATAAATATGTGTCTATATGTGTGTGTGACATATGGCTATATGTGTGTATGCCATTTGTCTATGTGTATGGCATATGTGTCTATATGTGCGTATGACATGTGTCTATATGTGGGTATGACATTTGTGTCTATATGTGCGTATGACACATGTGTCTATATGTGTGTATGCCATATGTGTCTATATGTGCATGTGACATATGTGTCTATATGTGCGTATGACATATGTGTCTATGTGTGTATGACGTATGTGTCTATATGTGTGTATGACATACTCGTCTGTATCTTTTTTCCTTTGTGTTCTCTTCAAGGAGCATGGGGAACCACTGCATTTGGCAGCTGTGAGGTAAATCTGCATGAAAGCAGTTCAAGTCCCCTGCAGTGGTGGTATCTCTTGTCTTTTTTTAATATGATGAGTAACACCACTCCCATAAATATGGATGGGAATGAAAAAACATTGAAAAAAGGTGATTCATCTTACAAGGACAAAAGACACAGAAAATAGCCAACACTGTAGCCACAAGGCCTTCGTCTGAGAAAGGAAAGAAAGTGAGGGCTAGATAGGACACATAAGAATATAAATAAATATAAAAATAAAACCTGGGTATTTCCCTAAATATTCAATATAAGTAGCCTCTTTTATAGCATGCCTGAGACAGCAGCGATGTCCTTCTTTCTTTACCTACTCAGAAACGCCACAGAAACCAAACAAGATGCCTGCCTGCCTACCCACCCACCCACCACCACCCACCCACCTACCTCTATCTATCTATCTCTA
Source organism: Oreohelix idahoensis (assembly GCA_024509875.1). Lineage (NCBI taxonomy): Eukaryota > Metazoa > Mollusca > Gastropoda > Stylommatophora > Oreohelicidae > Oreohelix > Oreohelix idahoensis. Next base: position 344,901 of record JAMPIV010000222.1, read on the forward strand.
TCTACCTACCTACCTACCTACCACCCACCCACCCACCCACCTACCTACCTACCACCACCACCACCCATCCACCCACCTACCTACCTCTCTATCTATCTATCTCTATCTATCTATCTATCTATCTATCTATCTATCTATCTATCTATCTATCTATCTATCTATCTATCTATCTATCTATCTATCTATCTATCTATCTATCTATCTATCTATCTATCTATCTATCTATCTATCTCTCTATCTATCTATCTATCTATCTATCTATCTATCTATCTATCTATCTATCTATCTATCTATCTATCTATCTATCTATCTATCTATCTATCTATCTATCTATCTATCTCTCTCTCTATCTATCTATCTATCTATCTATCTATCTCTCTCTATCTATCTATCTATCTATCTATCTATCTATCTATCTATCTATCTATCTATCTATCGATCGATATATATATATATATATATATATATATATATATATATATATATATATATATATATATATATATATATATATATGTGTGTGCATAAAACACTACAGACTTAGTTACTTGGTGTGGCCTAAATGTCTGCTAGTCAGCTGGGAGACTATGGTTCGACCCCTCAAGAAACTTAATTGTGACAGAGCTGGTAAGCTGGCAGTAAATATATATATATTCACTTACCATTTATTCATTACCTTCACAGCCAGCCCAAGGGATTTTTAAAGGTGGTGCAAGGTCTCGTGATAGCATTCCCTCCCCCCTCCCATACTGTGCAATACTATATGTACTCTTAAGAGATTCCATTTCAAACTGTTGAGATGGAACACACTGTAATTTCAGCAAGTCTTGTTCACTGTAGCATGTTATAAATGAGCGCCCGGTGCAGGTGCACCGCTCGTATCGCCCAAGAGTCGGCCTCGACCACCCTTCAGCTCCCTAAGAAGGACAGACCTTTAAAAAGTCCCCGTCAAGTCATCTTGACCTGCTCCACACGCAGAAAGTTTTTTCACATCTTATTTATGACTTTCTGTCTTAAGTTTTTGTTTTTTTTAGTTTCCCTCTGCCTCTTGGGGGTCGGAGTGGCTAAGCGGTATGGCGTCCACCTTGGGTTCTAGAGGTACCTGGTTTGATTCCCAGTTGAGAGATAATTTATGGAAAATATTTTTCAGACCCAGTGGTCCTAATGATGTCATACTCCCACCTGGTCTCCTGGGTAGTGAGATCGGATGCCTAGCCTTCTCGGATAAGGGCAAAAAATAGGAGGTCCCGTGTGCCAGTTGCCCACGTTAAAAATCCCTCGGCAGTTAGAAATCGTAAAGAGTAGGCCTATCAGGCCGCTGCCCTGTCAAAATTTAAAAATTAGAAAACTACCCACAACAAAAATATTTACAGAATGTGTGATTCCTATATACACACACTGGGATTCTTGCAGGTGCAACGGAGTTCGTGCACTGTGCTGAGATCCTCCTTGTGTGATCTAAGGGAGGAGATTGGAGCACTGATGGAGTAGTCCGCGTGCAATGAAGATAGTCCTTAAAAACCAAACCAAACCCTCTCCCTCTTGCCCTTGAGATTCCTGAACAAGACATATTTTGCTGCCTTGTAATGCAATCAATAAGCTTCTTAAGTGTGTATCCTATCTATCATACCTTCTTCTCATTTGTATACTAATATTAATAATAATAATAGCCCCTTCAGTCATAACTGACTATGGGAAAGCGCCCTTGAGGTGACAGGCCTCAGCTGCTTAATTTCCTGGTGTTCCTTTCGATGTTTTCTACTCTCTTTTGCTTGTTGTGTGAGCTTCTTTTTGCCCAATCTGAGGGGGGCGCCGCAGATAGCATCGCCACTTTGTACGATCGGCAGCTTCATCCTCTCAGGTTGCTGGATTATTATATTATACTAATATTACTAAGTCAAAATGAGTATTAATGACATAGTGTGGGATAATCTTTTTTCCCCCCTAACTGTAAGTGTGATCATAAGTGTTATGAGAACATAGAAGGACCATGAAAGGTATATTAAGTGGTAGACAAGTAAATTATCCATCCGCAGAATATGGATTTTCTTTAAAATGCACAAAAATACAACTTTAAATATTTAAAAAATGCATGTGCAACAAAAAAATAGGGAAAAGAAATAATTCAAGGGAAAAAAGGAAAAGAAAAGCAAATAAATAATATAGTATAAAATTATTAATAAGGAATCTAAAAGATTAAAAGAAAGATTGGAAAAGGATATAAAGAAGATTGTAAAATAAACTATAAAGGAAATATATGATGCTGTGGTATGTCATACAAGGTGACTAATATGAAGTCTGTCATGGATCTGGCAACTTTGTTATGTATAACAAAATTGCTGCAGAGACCACTGCTGTAGGAGCATGTGCAGGCTTCCTGTACTGGGGCCTGCTGAATTGGTGGCTGCATGTTCCATTGAGAGCAAAAAGGAAATGATGATGATGAATGACGTATGATGCCAAGAAAGAAATACAAAATAATAACCAAAGAAAGATACCAGGAATGAATGAAGGAAACAATAAGAATCTGCCATCTTAGAAAAAATAAAGGAATTTTTAAAAAGAATGCATGAAAGTTCACTTACCATCTCCAGTATAAAACTTCTTAATGGGGACAAAGTTACTGCCATACATGACAACTGCCACAATAGCTGCGATATATCCGACATATTCTGGGTATGGTCTGGAATCAGCTGGTTCAACAGTTGTGTTGCCAGGTGTAGTGGATGTTATCATAGTAAATGTAGTCATTGCTGCAGTGGTAACTGTAGCCATAGTGGAGTTAGTGTATACAGCTGTAGTTGTCATGGTAACACCAACTGTAGTAATGTTTTATTTCAGTAGCAGTTAAACAGTTTCTTAAGTACAGACCATCACATTATTTATGATGTGATAAGTAAGACTATTACTTTCTGTAGATTTTTTGAAATCCTTCAGGTCTTTTGATGTTTCTTGATATCACATCACTCTGGTATAAAACAAGTAAGTGTGAAACTGCAGGCTGTGGATTAAAAAGAAAACAAAATGTACGCATACCAAAAATATAGTTAAGATAAGTAGATTATCAGCACTTGATGGTGTGTAGTGTGTAACGCTATCAACAGGTTTTGTCTTAGCAAAAATATTTAGCTACGTACAGTAGAATGTCGAATATTCAAACGTCAATTATCCGAACCACCATCGCTAGCGACAAAAAAAATGTACAGTATCTACTTTTGGTGCACTAATTGTTATGCTGAAGTATTACCGTAAAATCTCGCGTATAATACGCACAATTTTTACTCATTTTTGCCCTCTAAAACTCGGGTGCGTATTATACGCGAGTACTAAAAAATACGCAATTTTCGATATCAAAAGTAACCTACATTGAAAAGTCTGTCAAGTTTTTGTCACAATTTGACAGTGAAAATGGCGCAAAATTGAATGTGCCATGTGTTTTCTTATGTGTCAGACATTGTTGCAAAACGCATTTCGCACTCTTGGTCTTCAATCTGTTTTGATATTAAGCTTGGTTGTGAAGTTTGTCATTTGATTATTTTGAGCCCTAAAAATGAATTCGAGAAAATGTACTGCAGCAGAAAAGCTCTAAGTGGTAAAATATGCAGAATCTAACGGCAATCGGGCAGCAAGTCGACATTTTTCCATTAACAAGTGCAACATTCGATTATGGCGAAAAAACAAAGAGGCGCTGCAAGTGTTGCCTAGTAAGAAAAAGGCGAATTGTGGGTTACCACCAGATTTTCCAGACCTAGAAAAAAACATTATTGGAGTGGGTAGTGGATAGAAGGCAACAAGGCATCGGTGTTTCATGCATTGAAATCCGACTTAAAGCTCTGGAACTTAAAAAATCTCGTACAGGCACAACAACATTTAAAGCATCATATGGATGGGCAGTTTGTTTTATGAAGCAACATGGTCTTTCAGTTCGTCGAAGAACTACTATCGCGCAGCATCTTCCATCTTCTTTCAGTTTTTTAACAAATGTTTCATAAAATATAATCTTGAAAAATTATGGTGCGTATTATACACGAATTTCCATTTTACCAGAAAATTTTGGCCTAAATCAAGCATGCGTATTATACACGAGTGCGTATTATACGCGAGATTTTACGGTACTCCTGCCGCTTAATGCATTCTTTTCCTATTATTTTTTGAAGAAATATGCAATATTGCATAGAAATAGTCTTAATTTGTCATCAAAGGTCAAGGTAGTCCCATATCAGATATTGTCGTAGGGAGTGAAGTGTTAGAGACTTCACTATACTAGGTCTAGCATCAAGTGGTGGGGTGACCAGTTCCCTTCCTTGCTGCCTTTTCCTTCCGTAACTCAAAGTCAGGTACCCATTTACAGCTGGGTAGACTGAATCAAACCCGGTACCTTTGCGGCAAGAGACCAGCGCTCTAACCGCTCCGTCAGTTGGACGCTAATTTGTCATTACAAGAGTTAAATATGTCATATTGCAAAATACAGGAGTAATAACCATGTGTACAATAATTTAATTGTAGGCCTAATTACACTTTGTTTCATATAAACTGGGTATTCACATGTATGTTTGATTATCCAAACTATTTGATAAACTGAACCAACATTGGTCCCAATTAGTTCGGATAATCAAGGCTCTACTGTATAGTGTAATGCTATCAAACAGGTTTCCTCAGTGTGTGTCCAATCCATCTCCAGTGTCTTCTTCTCATCTCTTGTTTCACTGGCATCTGTCTGGTTCTTGTCATCAGTTCTACATTGTTATTGTTATGCAGAATTGACATAATTGCACTCCGGGTAAACCCATAGGTGCTCAGTCTCCATCAGTATATGTCGAAGAGTGTGAATGCTAATTGTTCCTGTAGCTTGCTGGTTGTAAACACGACAGATGCATCCTCTCTTACGTCCATCTCTACTTGCTTTACGTTTGATGCCAAATTCCAACAGTCTTAACCTTGATGATTCATCTATTGCAGTGTCATTCTCTAACAGGCGATCATTAATTGTTCTCAGTATATCTCCCTTATCCATATCCAGTGTCCCCACTATGGGTGCTCTTGATGCTAGTCTGTCAGCTCTTTCATTACCATATACCCCAGCATGACCAGGACAGTATATCCACACCAGCTCTTGTAGACTGGAAGCTTCTATGAATGTTTTATATTCATGCCGCCAACCAACCACTTTGAACCTTCCGATGCATATACTGAGAGTCGGACACAATGATAGCCTTTGTTAATGAAGTTTCAGTTATCCACTTTAAGGCTGCAGTAACAGCCTTGACCTCCATTCTCATGCTGGAAGTTGTTATCTTGTAAGCCCCGCTTTGCTCGGCGACGATTCTGCCCTGTACCTGAGCAGAGAAGCCCCAACCGGATTTCTCACCCCGGATCACTGACCCATCTGTATACACGATGGCAAATGACTGCTGAATATCTGCTTCAAAGGTGCCCAACATATGAGGAACAGAGAAAACGCATATGGCCATCACCAGTACCATTCCTGGAGAACATCTACAGAGATATCAACAGCCTCAGGCTGACCACTGCTTTCTTTGAATTTATTCAAGTTGACATCTGAGGGTGAACGAAGAAGAAGAAGATACACGATGGCATCACCATCCCCGGAATGATCATGTATCAGTTGATTAATTTCCAGTTCTGCTATTCCATTCCCCCAATTTCTACACTCTCTCCCAAGGCTGATGATGACCAGCTGGTAGTTATCCCAGTTCTCATCTGACATACACCATTCTTCCCCCTTGAATATATAGGGTGTCCATAAAATTGTACCCTTTTCAAAAAATCTATTCTCGGCCCCATGACGTGGTACGAGGATGCTTTCTATCACAAAAGTAAGATAATCTCTGCAAGTTTTTAAGCATACCTTACAAAGACTCAAAAAAGCAGCGGGTATTTCAAGTGAAACTTTCGCAGTTGAGTTGCAACCGATTGTTACATGTCTCTCAACACACTGGTCAAGTAGGCGAAAAAAAAAGAAATAGGTACATTCTTTTTGAGTCTTTGTAAGAAGTTAGGGCATTCAAAGGTGAAAGAAGAAGATAGTGTCTACAGGATGGGGTAACTGACGCCCTGCATGAAGGCCTTGGCATGTGTTTGTTGAAGGCCTATGCTCCTTAAGGCATTCAAAGGTGAAAGAAGATAGTGTCTACAGGATGGGGTAACCAACCCCCTGCACGAAGGCCTTGGCATGTGTTTGTTGAAGGCCTATGCTCTTTAGGGCATTCAAAGGTGAATGAAGAAGATAGTGTCTACAGGATGGGGTAACCGACCCCCTGCACGAAGGCCTTGGCATGTGTTTGTTGAAGGCCTATGCTCCTTAGGGCGTTCAAAGGTGAAAGAAGAAGATAGTGTCTACAGGATGGGGTAACCGACCCCCTGCACGAAGGCCTTGGCATGTGTTTGTTGAAGGCCTATGCTCCTTAGGGCGTTCAAAGGTGAAAGAAGAAGATAGTGTCTACAGGATGGAGTAACCAACCCCCTGCACGAAGGCCTTGGCATGTGTTTGTTGAAGGCCTATGCTCCTTAGGGTGTTCAAAGGTGAAAGAAGAAGATAGTGTCTACAGGATGGGGTAACCGACCCCCTGCACGAAGGCCTTGGCATGTGTTTGTTGAAGGCTATGCTCCTTGGGAAGCTGAAGGGTATTGATGATGATGATATCCTTTATCTGTTGTGTGCCACATGTGGTTCCTGGGTGCCCCTGAGGAGACAAAGAAAGAACAGAACTGCTGATCTATTCTTAGCAGTGTTCATATTCTTAAAGGCATGTTCTAGATCAGTGGTTCTCAACCTTTCTTTGGTCATGGCCCCACTTCTGAGCCTCATTTACCTCTGTGGTCCCCCTCACAGCCACTGTTAGCTGCATTCACCATCTTACTGTGGACCCCTAGAAATATCGCCCACATTGAGAACCACTGTTCTAGATGATCCCATGTATCTCCCAGGGGTTTCTGTGTTGAGACAAAGAATAGGCCTACTGCTACCAGGCGTGTCATTACAGGCATTTCATTAAGAAAACCAGTTGATAGCATTATAAGGCACACTCTGTTCTGGAATACCCAAAGAATGTGAACAAGAGGGAAATTTTAAAAAAAACACATGGAGAAGGGAATTACACATAGACATGAATGCATGGGATATAGAAGGCATGGAACGATCTCGCATGGATGGTACAGGACAGGCAGACGTGGCATGTTGATGTATGCTTCGTGGGGAGCTAAAAGGTACTTATAATGGTGATGACGGGTGAGGAAATATAAAACTGTGACAATAATTCTTAGCTCCCCAAGGAGCATAGGCCTTCAACAAACTTAGGCCACGTCTTCCTGTCCTGGATAAACTGGCTCAAGGTCTTCCTGTCCTGGGTAAACTGGCTCAAGGTCTTACCATGTCTTCCTCATCATTTCTGTCTCCAGTTCTCTTCTCCATGAGTTTTTTGGTCTACCTCTCCTTCTTTTACCCTGGGATTCCAGAACAAGGACGGCCTTGTAATGCTATCAACAGGTTTCCTCAATGTGTGTCCTTTCCATAGTCAGCATCTTTTTTTCTCTTTTTTTTCCCACTAGCACTTTGTTATTGTCTTTGTTGAACAGAATCGACATGACTGCACTCCAGGGAAAACCTATAGGAACACTGGCACTTATCTGGTTCTTATCACCAGTTCCACACTGGTGATCTTGTCATCAGTTCCACACTGGTGATCTTGTCATCAGTTCCACACTGGTGATCTTGTCATCAGTTCCACACTGGTGATATTGTCATCAGTTCCACATTGGTGATCTTGTCATACCATTTCAATCCTATTCTACGCTATCACCCATTTATGACACTGATATGAATACTGATTTCATAAACATCACAGCAACTGGCTTCAGTATTGACATATTCATAAATATTACATTGTTAGCTTCATTTTTCACATACAAGTATATAACTAATAGGCATCCTAGGGCAACATAAGCTGAAGGTGTTAGTGATCAGATTATCTGGTGTATCAATTTACGTGCTAACATTCCGGTGACCTAAAAAAAGTGTTATCAAGGAAATGATTATGAACCACAAGCATACTTAGAGTTCATTTCGATTAATTAAAAGAGATTACAAAAGTCGGCTAGTCCAGTGTTACACAATTGTACCATCTGCATTGTTAATGGTCGGCTATCCCAGTGTTACACAACTGCACCATCTGCATCGTTAATAAGATAATACTGATACACAGTAAGTCAACATTGTGATATAAACAAGTCAGGCAGGAGTTCCCACCTTTTTTGGTGCCTATACCCCCTTTAGCTTTTAGTACACTTTCCTGCACTCCCTTGGCTTTTAACAAACCTTTCCGTACCCCCTTAGCTTTTAGTAAACCTTCCCTTACCTCGTTTGCCTTTTAGTAAACCTTCCCATACCCCCTTGGCTTTTGCTAAACCTTCCCTTACCCCCTTGGCTTTTAGTAAACCTTCATATTACCCCTTGACTTTCATTAAACCTTCCCTTACTCCCTATGCAATATGAAAGAAAATAAATCCTAGAGTTTACCATGCACGAAAGACAGAGAATAAACAGATTAATTAATTTCTCATAAAGAAAAATTGGTATATAACCACATCTTTTAGTACCACGGAGCCGCAGTAGTGCAGTGGTTAGTGCACTGACTTCTTAACTCAGTGGTCCATGGTTCGATCCCCAGTTGAGGCGGGATTTTTTAGATCGCAAACGGCTCCAGGTCGACCCAGCCTCATTCATTGGGTACCAGAGTAACTCTGGGAAGGTTAAGGCGGCCGGCATGATGCTGAACACATCACCCCTAGTCAAGAAAATATAGGCCTAACACCATATTCCCAATATGCCTTTTTAGTACAATAAAGTTGTTAAATGTTTGTTTGAACACAGCCAAATAAATTAGCGAGATCCTTGATTCTGTTTCTTGTCAACCAATGGTTTTATTCTTGGTACAGTTTTTTAAAGCTTTAACTGCATATCATGATCAGCCTCCAGTTTGTTTCTTGCTTTGGATATTTAAAAAAAATTTAATTTAATATTTTTTTTTTTAACGTACGCCCGCTATTACGAGGCGAGAATCTCCGGTTAGTATATCTAACCTGAGACTGATTTTTACGTGAGTGTCCTTTTTTTCCCTGTACAACGACAGGTATCCACTTGCCATTCAGGCAGATACTCGCTGTCTTCGGAGGGTACCCATTAGAGCTGGGTCGGCTCAGGAGCCGCCAGTCCCTGGTCGACGACACTTCTTCAAATTTTTCGCCCAGGGCTCGAATTAATCCAGCCCAAGTCCCGGTCGACGACACTTCTTCAAATGACCTCGTCCGGGCTTGAACCTGGATCATCTGATCGCCAGTGCAGTGTGGTAACCATTACACCAGCGTGGCTCCCTGCTTTGGATATGACTGAGAATCTTGATTCACTCCGATAAGTTGTTATAAGCGGAATTTTATTTTTTGGAATAGAATAATATAGTTATTTTCTAAATATTTCCAGTACCCCCTTTACAAGCTCCTCGTAACCCCAGGGTGTACACATACCTCAGTTGGGAACATCTGAAGTAAGGTCAAAGCAAAACAAGTGAATAAATACAAATAATTACTTTACAACAACACAATATGGGAGCCGTAGAGAAGACATAAATACAATATGGGGGCCGTAGAGAAGACATAAACACAATATGGGGGCCGAATAGAAGACATAAATACAACACTGTTGCATTCAAAGTATATTTCACAAGATCAACCAAAAATCTAAAAATACGTTCATCATTATCATACTTTTTGCTCCTTATGGAGCATGGAGCCACCACCATTGCTTGTTCCCTTCAGGAAGCCTGCACCAAACATTCACATCCTCTTGTAGCAGTGGTTTCTGTAGCAATCTGTTTTACATGGTGAGGTTGCCAGATGCACGTACAACCTTGTATGACGTTCATGAGGACGTGGTAGTCCTATTTATTTTTTATCTAATCAGAGAAAGCCTAGAACTACATTAGGCAAACTCACAAGCACATTTAGACATTTTTGATTACCCAATATACGATTGCCAGCATTTCCCTTTCACTTCCTGTGATGCTTGCAGCGACTGCTGCAGCTTGTCCCTTAGCAGGAAGCCTGCCCCAAAGCATTCATGTGCTTTTGTAGGGTGGTTTATGTAGGGTGGTTTATGTAGGGTGGTTTATGTAGCAATTTATTTTATTTAATGAGATTGCCAGCCTCATGTACATCCTCGTATAGTTGGCTGAGGGAGCAGAAGTTCTGTTCTTTCTCTGTCTCCTCAGGGACATTCAAGAACTACATGGGGCACCCGAGAAACAATCAATCAATTAATACCAGTAAGGTTGCCAAGGAGTTACGGCCTTCAACAAACACATGCCCAGGCCTCTGTGCGTGGGGCCGGTTATCCCACATTGTGGAAACTGTCTTCTTCTTTCACCTTTCAAGTCCCCTAGGAGCATAGGCCTTCAATAAACTTCTGCCAGGTCTTCCTGTCCCATGCCAGGGACATCTTCTTGTGAACATCCGCTCAAGTTCTTTCCATGTCTTCATTCCCCATCATTTTCATGGCTATACTTAATATTAGAAAAAATATTTATACAATGTGTGATTCCTATATACACACACTGAAATTCTTGCCATTGCTACGGAGTTCATGCACTGTGCTGAGATCATCCTTATGTGATCTAAGGAAGGAGATTGGAGCACTGATGGAGTTGTCCATGTGCAATGAAGATAGTCCTTATAACCAAACCATACCTCATTATTATTTTTATCTGTCCGTGTGTAATAAAGATAGCACACGAAACCAAAACCAAACCAAATGATGACAGATGAATAGTAGATTGGATGTCATCCCGGGCTTTCCCATCTTGCTCCTCCTCCATGTTAACAACATGACAGGTGTGACAGCTGCTGTTTTAGAACAGTGGAGGACATACACACACAGAAACATTAAAAAAAATAATTAATGAAGGAAAATATCCCGTTCAACCGCTGATGGGCTATAATTAGGATATATATTGTTTTCAATTACAAATAATATGAACAACTGCCGATATGAGAAAGTGGCATCACACCTGTCAAATCATTGTAAACAGGGAAAATCATAACTACCAATTATGCCTATATGTAAAAAAAAAAAAAAAAAAAAAATACAAAAAAAAACAAAAAGAAACTCTGAACAAGAATAATATTAAAGTGGAGGGGTGTAAAGGCCTGGTGGTTCCAGTTATATAACTGACTTTAACAGATATTTAACTGACTTTCATCTGTTAAAAGTCATATGCATTGTAAGAACAGCATCAGACCTTCACATTCCCAACCACTACATATTAACCTTTGTTCTAATTAATTATTGTTTGACTACATTATGCAGTTCCCTAGGCCTGTCTATTCTCAACACCTCTTCTATATTTAGAGGTAAGTTTGATGCCTGCAAATAATCTAATATTGGTATTTTCATTTGTTCATACCTCTTACATTTTAACAAGAAATGTTCTATATTATTGTCTTGTAGACATCCTGCACAGTAATGTTCTTCTATTCTGAAATAGCCTTTTCCCAGCTGTAATCTGAGAAGTTTCTTATTACTGGGAATTTTCAATTCCCTAGATATCTGACATTTTCTTGTTGGAGCCTTGAACATCTTATATGCATGTCTTCCTTACAGATTTTTTATCACACTCTGCTTTCCATTCATCTGTTATTAAATCTTTAATTAAGCTCTTAATCTCTGATTTAATCATTCCTACATTTATTAGATTTTTATCAGATCTACCTTTCTTGGCTTCTTTATCTGCCTTTTCATTTCCCTCTATGCCAACATGTGAAGGAATCCAAGCAATTAAGACTAGGTGTCAATACCTTGTCGAGGTATGGCGGCTTGCGTACCCTGATTACCCCCAGAGCTATGCCAGCGGGAGTTTTACTCCTGGAAGGTTCTACCAAGCTGGACAGGTTTGCGCAGGCAGGGATCAGATGAAAGCAGACACCCTGGTCCTCCAGGTTGGGGGTTTTAGCATAGGGCTGACACCCCTGTCTATGTAAAAAGAAATGAAGTTAAGGAAACAACAACAAATGAACAAACTTTGCTGCGGAATGGACATCCGGAGTCTGAGGCTCGTATGACTGTCAGTGGTGAAAGCCGAAAGGAAGCCACTGACATGAAAATGGACATCCTGACCGCAAAACATGATACAAGAATAGGATTTTGGAATGTCAGGACAATGAACGAGACAGGTAAACTAAAACAGGTCACGACAGAAATGAGAAACTATAGGTTACACATTCTTGGGATAAGCGAGAGCAGACGGACAGGGGCACGAAAAGTTAAAACAGCAACAGGAGAAACAGTACTTTACTCTGGAAGAGAGGATGGACAGCACAATGAAGGCATAGCCATTATTCTACAGAAAGGAATAGAAAGGACATTACTGGAATGGAAACCCATCAACAACAGACTGATAAGATTAAGACTGAGAGGTAGATTCACCAATACTACAATAATACAATGCTACGCACCAACGAATGACAGCGATGAAGAGGTCAAGGATGAATTCTATCAACAAGTGCAGAAAGAAATGGAAGACACACCAAGATATGATCTTATTATAGTAATGGGAGACCTCAATGTGAAAGTTGGTACACACAATACATATAATGAAAGAGTAATGGGGAAATGCGGCAGCGGAACAGCAAACGAAAATGGGGATAAATTAATAAGTTTCTGTAGCATTAACAACCTGGTTATTGGAGGAACACTTTTCCCACATAAAGAAATTAACAAATTAAAATGGGAATCACCAAATGGTTGGGACAGAAACCAGATAGACCACATCATGATTAACGGTAGATGGAGACATGCATTACAAGATGTGAAGGTAAGAAGAGGTGCAGATGTGGGAAGTGATCACCATTTAGTAGTAGCAAAACTGAAAGTGAAATTAAGAAGGGCTGGACCAACTGTAACTACATAGAAAAGGTTTGACATCAGCAAATTGAAAGACCCCCTTACCAGAAAAGCTTTTGCGGCTGACATAAAGAAACGATATCAATTTGCCAAAAGTCAGGAAGACATTGACTGATGATATAGACCAGAAATTTAACACCATTTCAACAATATATAAGGAAAGCAGCAAATCATGCTTGGGATTCCAGGAAAGGAAGAAGCAAGACTGGATAACACCAGAAACATTAAACACCATAACACTGAGAAAGGAAATTTTTTTTTTTTTTTTTTTTTTTTTTCGTACGCCCGCTAATACTCGAGGCGAAATCTCAGGTTATTATTTATGTCTAACCTGACATTGATTTTACGTGAGTATCCCTTTATTTCTTGTACAGAGACAGGTGTCCCTCGCCATTCAGGCAAATACTCGCCGATTTCGGAGGTACCCATTGCAGCTGGGTCGGCTCAGGAGCCGCCAGACCCTGGTCGACGACACTCCTTCAAATGTTCTCGCCAGGTCTCGAGTTAATCCAGTCCAAATCCCGGTCGACGAAAAGTCCTCAAATGCCGTCGCCCGGGTTTGATCCTGTATCACCCGGTCGCCAGAGCGGTGTTGTAACCACTACGCTAGCGCGGCTCCCTGAAAGGAAATGAAAAGAAAGAAAACAGAAGCGAAGTCCCCCAGGTTAAAGCAACTATACAGCGAACAGTACACTCCCTTGGGAGTGGAGGGTTATGAATGAATGAATGATCCATCATTCAGTATTATTAGGCCATTGTTTTCAATGAAGTCCAACATTAGTTTTCCTGATTTGTCTATTACATTGCCTCCCTAAGCTGTATGATGAGCATTGAAGTCTCCCACTATGATAGTTTTGTTGTTTATTCTTCTGAGATATCTCTTTCGTTTATGTTTCCACTTGAACAATGCAGGTTAACTATTTTTATTTCTTCTAACTCAGTAGATACTGTTATAGTTATTCCTTCAAAATTTTCTGTTCTAAATGATTCCCAGTAAGTTATTATATTAGTTTTATTAACTAGAAATGCCACACCTCCTCCTTTTTGAGTTTCTGTCCTATCATTTCGAAAGACTTTATATTCAGGGATGGTAAAACGTTGACTCTGATTAAGATTAGTCTCTTGAATGGCAAATATTACTTTAGATTGTTTAAACATGCCTATTAATGCTGGTATATTTTTTTGGCACTTCTGCAATTCCACTGTATCATTCTAATGTTCTCTACGTCCATTATTTAATTTTTAAGTTTATTATAAATAATGTTGTACTCTTTTACTCTGAGAAGTGTATAATATATTTATTTATTTGTTAACAACAAAGTCTCCTAGATTTTCAGTTTCTCTGTTAAAGTGAGTTTGTAGTTCACTTTGAAGATTCAGCTTAAAGGCTTTCACAATGTTTGATACAGAATGAATAAGTTTTTGACAATCTGTCATTTTTTCATTCCACGTTTCTTCTTGTTGGAGTTTATCTGTTTGTTTTTGCTCACTCCTGATGAGTTGTCTTTCTGATTCAATCCTTTTCAGTAAATCTTCATTAACTTCTTTGAGTTCTGCTAATTTAGCCACATCTTTAGCTACTTCACACAATTTGATACTGTTTTATTTACTCTATTTAGACTGATTGGAGAGATGAAATGATGCCATATTCAGATATCGGAAATAAAAAATTATTATCTTGAGTTGGCGACACTATATATCCTAATTATAACCCATCAGAGGTCGAATGGGATATTTCTGTTCTTCAAAAAAATAGGAGGGCTTGGCATATATTTACAAAAGGCCTATGCTCCTGGGGGGGAGCCATTGCACAAACATATATTTATTTTACACTGTAGGGGTCTGAAGGATACCCACTGGAATAACGACCAAAAGCAAAGATTTGCAATCTACCAATATGTGATTCTGGGCACTGTGACTACCTCCGTACAGCACGATCTGAAGATCTTAGGTCTGAATGAGGGAACTGTGACTTACCTCGCGACACCATGTTTTCTTATATCACATGACTTACAAAGAAACGTCATACATAAACCTTAACGTCACTGACCCCAAATATACATTCTACAACGTTGTTTCAGTAAATCTTTCTTTTGCTCGGCATCAAATGCGAACATAATTTGCAAACATCTTATAAAGCACTCGACTATAAAATATAACAGACTTAATCTCCGGTAGTTTACCGTCTTCAATAAATTTTAAAGTCAGCTGACTTAAAAAAAAATATGTAGGCTAATTATAGATAGCATCGATACAAGGAAAGGGTAGGGGGACCCAGCTGATACAAACAAATGAAAGATCATTTTAAATCTAAAACTCCCCCCGTCCCCATAAATGATTTTAGAACGTATTTAAAAAATAAATATGTTTCTTCCTGTCGGAGAACATAGATTTCATCTATCCTTCATATCCAAATAACCTAAATGTCCCCACTAAATGCTTGATTCTTAGTTATGTTAGTTTCTTCTCTCTGCATTGTGTTTAGGGGTAAAGACCTGGCGATGAATTAGAAGTTCCACATTGTTTAATGAGGGTACACATCACTAATATAATGTGTTCTTCTCTTCTTAGATCCTTAGCCACCGACTGTCAAAGCAGTCAGTGGTCATCAATGTTTCGTGGCATCTTGTAGGGAGGGCAGCAACTGCTTCAACTTTGCTCAGTCAGCAGCCATCCTTCATGCAGTGCCCCAGCTCTGGTTCATTCTTTGCATCTCGGCTTCCACAGTTCTCCGCCAAGTTGTTTTTGGTCGGCCTCTCTTTCACTTTCCTTCAGGGATCCATAGCATAGCTGTTCTTGTGATGGCATCTGGGTCTCTTCTGAGAACGTGGCCAACCCACTCCAGCGTCTGCCAGCTATGATGGTGTGCATTGTCCTCTTGGTTGCTCCGAGTAAGCAGTTCTTGGTTGATGATGGTATTCAGTCAAAAGCTTTGGAGAATTTTTGTTAGGTAAATTGTGTGGAAAGAGAATAATTTCGACATTTCTTTCTCTGTTACTCGCCAGCATTCCGCACTATAGATAAGCACAGAAAGTACACATCTCTCATAATCTTAATTTGGTGTTTCTGCTATACTGAGAGGACTTCCAGATGTTGTATAGACTAGCAAAGGCTGTTCTCGCTTTATTCATTCTGTTGTTGATGTCTTTGCTTGTTCCACCGTCTGGTGTTTCAAAGCATCCTAGGTATGTAAATGCATTTGTCTGTTCCAGCTTCTGGTTCTTTTTAGATTGATGTTCAGACCCACCTGCTGGCTATGCTTATTCAGTCTATCTGTTTTTTTTTCTTGGATGTGTTGATGTGCGAGTAGTGCAATGTCATCTGCATCTTCCAGTTCTTTCTGAATCCTGCTTGTTCTTTCCTCAGTTTATTATCTACTGCTTTTGAAACTCTCTGGATAATTATCCTGCCTAGTGTTTTACTGGGAACTGAGAGGAGAGTAATTCCTTTCCAGTTGTTGCAGTCTGCAATGTCGTCCTTCTTGGGCAATTTGACAATTATTCCTTTATTCCACTCCTTTGGTGTTGTCTCTGTTCTTCAGACTTGTGCAAATAGTGGTTCTAATAGTTCTGCTGCTAGTTCTGGGCCTGTCTTAAATAACTCAGCAGCATTTAAATTGTCGTGACCAGGAGCTTTTCCATTCTTTAACCCTTTGATAGCTGTGATGATTTCTTACCTTCATGGAATGTCTGTATTTACATCTAGATCATTTTCAACCTCAGGAACATTTAGCTGCGTCTCTAGTGGTTCCTTATTCAGTGTTTCTCTGAAGTGCTCTACCTATCTTGTTTCCTGCCCTTGTGCTGCGGTGATGAGATTTCCTTGCTTGTCTCTTACTAATGTAATATTGTTTGCCCCGATGATGGTTTTAGTTATTTTCTACACTGCGTTTTGTTCATTTCTCAGTGCTGCCTCTTCTGCCTGTCTTGCAAGATCGTCTAGGAATTTCCTTTTGTTGGCTCAGGTTTGACGTTTTACTTCCTTGTCCAGCTGACTGTACTGTTCGCTATATATTTCCTTTAACCTTGGGGACTTGGCTTCTATGTTCTTTCTTTCATTTCTTTTCTCATCACTATGGTGTTTAATGTTTCTAGTGTTATCCAATCTTCTCTCTTCCTTTCCTGGAATCCCAAGCATGATTTGCTGCTTTCCATATATATTTTTGAAATGGTGCTGAATTTCTGGTCAACATTATCAGTCGCTGTCTTTTCCTGACTATTGGCAATTAGATATCATCTCTTTATATCAACCACAAAAGCTTCTCACATCTTGTAATGAATGCCTCCATCTACCATTGATCATAATGTGATCTATCTGGTTTCTGTCTAGGCCATTTGGGGATTCTCATGTTAATTTGTGAATTTCTTTGAGTGGAAAAAGCGTTCCTCCAATGACGAAGTTGTTAATGCTGCAGAAGCTTATTAATTTTTCCCCATTCTAATTTGCTGTTCTGCTGCCGCATTTCCCCATTACTCTTTCGTTATATGTATTGTGTGTTCCAACTTTCGCATTGAGGTCTCCCATTACTAGGATAAGATCATATCTAGGTGTGGTTTCCATTTCCTTTTGTAGCTGTTGATAGAATTTGTCCTTGACCTCTTCATTGCTGTCATTTGTTGGTGCATAGCATTGTATTTGTGTGGTGTTGGTGAATCTCCCTCTCAGTCTTGTTCTTATCAGTCTGTTGTTAATAGGTTTCCATTCCAGTAATGACCTTTCTATTGTTATCTTTAGGATAATAGGTACACCTTCATTGTGCTGACCATCCTCTCTTCCAGAGTAAAGTACTGTTTCTCCTGTTGCTGTTTTTATTCTCCCTCTCCTGGTCCATCTGCTGTCACTTATTCCCAGGATATGTAATCTGTAGTTCCTAATTTCTGATGTGATCTGCCTCAACTTTTCTGCATCATTCATAGTTCTGACGTTCCAGAATCCAATGCTGGTTTAGTGTTTTGCAATGAGGGCATCCGTTTTCATGCCAAAGGCTTCCTTTCGACTTTCACCACTGTCAGTCATGCGAGCCTCAGACTCCAGATGTCTGTCCTGCTTCAAAGCTTTTTCATTTGTTGCTGTTTCCGTAATGTGATTGTTTTTTACATAGACAAGGGTGTCAGCCCTGTGCTAAAACCCCCACCTGGAGGATCAGGGTGCCAGCTTTAGTCTGACCCTTACCTGCACAGACCTGTCCAGCTTGGTATAACCTGCCAGGAGTAAAACTCCCTCTGGCATAGTAATGGGTGTTGTCAGAGTACTCAAGCCGCCTAACCTCTTCAAGTTATCGGCACCAATGTAGGCTGATTATGAGGGTGGGTGTCAAAGGTATGATCTGCCCTGGGTGCCAAATACTTTAAGCCCTATCCCTGTTCTAACCACTCTGCCACAGACGTCCTAAATGATAGATAGGTCCTACTCCATAATTATGGAAATCTGACCTTGCATAGCAGTCATTGAATTATCTTTTTCTTCGTACATTCTCAGACGTCTACTTGAATATTTTCATAGAAAGCAGTGGTCAGCTAGAGGCTGTTTGAATCTCCATAGAGCTTTTCTACGAATGGTACTGGTGACGGCCATATGTGCTTTCTTTGTTCCTCATATGTTGCGCATCTTTGAAGCAGATGTTCAACAGTCATTTAATCAGTGTAACATTTACACTCATCAGTAGTTTTTTTTTTTAAGGACAGAGTATCCGGCTCAACCCTTGATTGATTATAATTAAGATATATAATGTAGTAAATTCAAGATAATAAAATCTGATTTCTGATATCTAAATATAGTATCTTGTCCCCACTCTCCACTGAATCCAAATATATTAAATCAAAACTGTAAAATTTTGTGAATGTATGCGTGTGTGCCCTCCCCTTTACAAAAACAAAACAATTAAAAATTAAAATAAAATGCAAACAACGAAAAGAAAAAGAAAAGAAAAAAAAGTAAAGTCTTTCATAACTAGTCGCGGTAGCATAGTGGTTAGTGCACTGACTTCCTTGCTCAGTGGTCCATGGTTCGATCCCCAGATGAGGTGGGATTTTTGTAGGCCACAAACGGCTCCTGGGTCGACCATGCCCCAATTGGGTACCAGAGCAACTTCTGACAACATCACCCCTAGTGTGCCGATGGTCAAGAAAATATGGGCCTAACACTATATTCCCAGTATGCCTCAATGAGCGTGTAACGGGATCCTTTACCTTTACCTTTCATAACTGCCCTGTTAACAAGGTGAAAAGGGGTGAGAAAGCCCAGGGGTGTCCTTGATGACACCCAATCCACCAGTTATCTACCATCATCCACACAAGCACACCCATCAGACTACCCCCTATCCTCATGCTGTCATTGATCCTATCTGAAAAATGATTTGGACATCAAAATAATTTGGACATATTTGATTCAGGACAATATAAATTATCAGAACATAGACTAATCCCAATTTTCATGTTTGCTCTAAAATGTTCTGCAGCTTCTCCCTTTAACTGTGCCCCATGTAGTTCCTAGGGGTCTTTGAAGAGACGCAGAAAGAATAGGACTACTACAGTTTCAGGCATGTCGTACGAGGCGATTAATGAGGTTGTGCACGCAGCTGGCAAACTGATCATCTAAAACAAATTGCCATAGAAAACACTGCTGCAAGAGGAAGTGAATGCTTGGTTCAGGCTTGCGACAAGGGGACTAGCTGCCGTCGGGTGACTCTGTGTCCTGTAAGTAGCGCAGTAGAAAATGAATGAATGTATGTTGTTAACTGTAATAATAGAACAAATATATGTCATTGATAAAACAATGCAAAATGTATTTATTATAATAAGGGAAGAAAATGTCTTAGCTCGCAGTTGATGCATTATGTTGCTGCAGTAGTGTACCTCAATATCCTTTAACGTGACTTCAGACTCCTTTGTGGCTGATTTACACTTTCTTTAAAATGTCAACAATCACCACAACTGCTTTGCTGTGGACTCAGAAAGATGGCGAAAGAGAGGCAGACCGGACACGGCCTGGGAAGAGGGGGGGGGGGGAGTTGGGGCATGGCAAGGTGGGGGTTGGCCACTGACCGAGCTAATTAAGAACATTTTGTTGCTGCCCTACAAGACACCACTAGGCATCCTGG
This sequence comes from Oreohelix idahoensis, assembly GCA_024509875.1. NCBI lineage: Eukaryota > Metazoa > Mollusca > Gastropoda > Stylommatophora > Oreohelicidae > Oreohelix > Oreohelix idahoensis. The sequence goes on from JAMPIV010000222.1 coordinate 364,970, forward strand.
CCACTGACTGCTTTGTCAGTCAGGGCTGAGGATCCAAGAAGAAGAACAAAATGTCACATCCAGGATTGTGATATTTCATGGCAGCAGTTTGAAAGTTTGTGACATTGTCATTTGGAATTGACCGTTATTTTATCATTTACTTTGGGGTTTTTTAATTCCACTTGTTCTTTATTGTTTCTTTAAAGGAAAGTAAGGTTACAGTCAGAATCCAGGCCCACAACATGAGAGACAAGTTGAGAATGTCAGTTTCTTTCGTCTTGCAAATTCTGCTCTGGCTAGCTGTCTGTGGCTATGTAGAACCAGTTACTGGTTCAGGAATGTTTTCAACCATGAAATCAATCATTTCTAGCAACTTTGGCTCAGTCCGTTGCAAACTTGTCACATAGAACAAATATATGTCATTGATAAAACAATGCAAAATGTATTTATTATAATAAGGGAAGAAAATGTCTTAGCTCGCAGTTGATGCATTATGTTGCTGCAGTAGTGTACCTCAATATCCTTTAACGTGACTTCAGACTCCTTTGTGGCTGATTTACACTTTCTTTAAAATGTCAACAATCACCACAACTGCTTTGCTGTGGACTCAGAAAGATGGCGAAAGAGAGGCAGACCGGACACGGCCTGGGAAGGGGGGGGGGGGGGGCATGGCAAGGTGGGGGTTGGCCACTGACCGAGCTAATTAAGAACATTTTGTTGCTGCCCTACAAGACACCACTAGGCATCCTGGCCACTGACTGCTTTGTCAGTCAGGGCTGAGGATCCAAGAAGAAGAACAAAATGTCACATCCAGGATTGTGATATTTCATGGCAGCAGTTTGAAAGTTTGTGACATTGTCATTTGGAATTGACCGTTATTTTATCATTTACTTTGGGGTTTTTTAATTCCACTTGTTCTTTATTGTTTCTTTAAAGGAAAGTAAGGTTACAGTCAGAATCCAGGCCCACAACATGAGAGACAAGTTGAGAATGTCAGTTTCTTTCGTCTTGCAAATTCTGCTCTGGCTAGCTGTCTGTGGCTATGTAGAACCAGTTACTGGTTCAGGAATGTTTTCAACCATGAAATCAATCATTTCTAGCAACTTTGGCTCAGTCCGTTGCAAACTTGTCACATGCTGTGATGACTGGGGAGTAATTAAAAATTTTACAGGTATGTAATATAACCATCTTAAATAAATGCAAGATTACTTAAAATGAAAGATTACTTAAAATAGATTCAGTGAATAATTTACATATAAGTGAAAACTCATCCGTGAGATGCCACACATGCACACGAAACTCAAATTATTTATATTGGTGTGTGTGTGTGTGTATGTATATACTACTACTTACTTAGTCGTTCCCCTTCTACCGTGAGGTGTAGAGGTTTGGAAGAGAGAGCGCCAGACTATCCTATCGGCTGTCTTCCTCCTGGCCTGGTTCCATTCTAGTCCTCGGTCCTTCAAAGATTGTCTAATGTTGTCCTCCCAGCGGACATGGGTCGTCCTGGAGGTCTGGATCCCTGGCTCTTATTTTCCCATGCTTGTCGTGGTAGCCGGTCTCTCCCATTCTGCAGACATGGCCAAACCATCTTAGTTGGGACTGTTCTACTTGGGTCTGCAGGGGGTGGGATTTAAGGCCTTGACGTATCGTCTGGTTGCGTACCATGTCTCTTCTTGTTACTTCAACCACCTTCCTCAGATACCTCATTTCTGAGGTTTGGATCTGGCTTTTTGTGGTAAAGTGGGATGTTATAAATATTTATAAGGGACTTAGTGTACTGACTGAGATCAGCTGTGAAGGTATATATATCTAATAAGAGTAGTGTATTATATATAACCTTACTTGCTGCCACATATGTATACCTCAGTCAGAATTATTCTGGAATAGTGTGATGACTACGTTTTATGTCTAGGGTATGTGTATGATGAAGTGTAAGTCAAAACAACAACAGACAGATAAACAATTTAATTTATTCCACTACACTTGACAACACTGTGACACTCACATACATAAAACACTCTACAAGGATATCTTAAAGGAGTCACTGATAACTTTTCAAATAACAATATGTATTCATTGCTGTCATGAATGAATATGTGTCCTGATTCAAATACAAAGGGAACCAGGAATCACAATCAATTTTAATTACAAGTTATATGTACAGAATTTATCAATATGAATATTGTAGTGACATATATTATTAAAAGTATCCTATGTGTGTCAGTTTTGTAGTAGTAATATGAGGTAATACTGGATTTGTTTTGTTCAAGCTCTGTTGGTATTTGTCATCATGACTTCAATAGTTTGTCTTTATTGGAACTAGTATTGGAGATGTTCTCAGTTCCTGATATTAAAACAATTTAATTCCCCTCTTAATGTTATTTTTACAATGTCATTTTAAGATGGGGTTACATAATGTTGAGCTCAGCTGGCCACATCAGCTTATCTTGCGTGATGGCGGCAGGAAAAGACTCCTCTGCTCGATTTCTCCCCTGGGCTCTGGAGACACCTCACTGATAGCTAAATGGACCAAGGAGTATGCTGTCCGACTCTGGATTCAGCAACGCTCTGACCAGGTGCTGCTCAATACCATCAAGACCACGGTCCCTGAAAACAAGAAGGATGTACCTTCTACTTCATAACTAATTGATACTCTAGTTCTACACTGAGCACAATACATCACAAACATTGAGTTCAGAGCGTTAGGCCAACTGTCAGCTTCATCTGAAATACTTTATACCAGTATTAACCTCCTTAATGGTTACTACGCCTCTGCACTTCCAGCATTATTTCTTTCTAGTCAATCATCTAGGTGTCAGTGTACTGTTTGGCCATTCCATGCCGTTTTACTTTCCTCCGACACCTTCTGTTCAGGCTGGCGCATTATAGGCTTTACATCATGTTTGCTACTGAACTACACATATATACAGGCATAAATTAACAATTCACATTCAATTTTCATTAAAAGATACTGAATGTTTCAAGCTTACCACAATTCATGGAAATAAACACAGATACGTTGACTAGCAATGAATTCTGGCACAAATACTGGCACAAATTCCCATCTGCTTATGTTCCAGGCTTTTATTTAGCAAAAATATGAGCTGGCTTCAACGCACTGTTACTTTATCAAGCTTATTTGAACTAGTGGTCTCGAACTAACGCTCCTAAGTGATTATATCAGCGAGTCTGGCCAATGGAGCCACGTTTCGACAAGTGTTTGAAAAAATTTTACCTTCCTACGTCTCCCCTAACAACCAAGGATAGCATTTATAGTCCGACTAATCGTGTTTAGCCTTACATATCATTCCAGCCAATCAGTTCAAATGTAACTTGTGGCCCATTTCCCGTACAATGGTGGTTTAAAAAAATCTACCACTGAGCGATTCTGATTTTGGGGTGTTGTCTGACAGCACCATCATTTTATTTTGGCTATAACTTGTTAATTCCTAGACTATTTGCGTAACGTTTTACATATTCTTTGTCAGCAAGCCCTAAGGAACCCAAATATACAAATTTAAAAGAGCTACGTGGCTGCGTTCAAAATATGCAATTTCTTCTACCTCCTGTTTCGAAGATGTGCTGTCTGGGTACTGTAATGTTTTCAAACGTAAACCCATCTAATGTTATCTTTTCTAATAAGAGTTTTTTTCAGGATTTTAAAACCTAACTCTGGGAAGGGTAGTGAATTTTATCACTGTCGATTTGAAATAAAGTTAGTGCATGTGGCCTTACACGCGTGATGGCAGCAATTGTGTATCGCGCGACGCGTGTTTAGTGTTGCACGTGTTCGGCTTTCTGCCTCTCCCTTCTCTCTATCCTTTAGTCCATCTGTTCGTTCGTTTTGGTAACGTAGTATAATTAATGTTAGGATTAATTTAGGTCATTACGCAGTGTGCCTCTCAATGTTTTTCTTAGAAATGCAATACCCGTTTTAATGTGTTGTGGAAACGCTTGTATTTATGCAGTGGCTTATATTTAACGTGGAAACGTTACAATTTGCAGACGAAGCATAAAACAAAGGGGGATTTCGAGTACATTCTTTGTGACAGCACTGTTATTTTACCATTGCTCTTTTCTTTATTAGAATTTATTTGTTAGGCTTTATATTTACCTGATAATTTATATATGTGGATTAGAATATTTCACGACACCTCCCCTCTTAAAACAGACATCCCATGTCAGTCCTTTATTCTATATACACATAGATAAATGTAAGTCAACTTGACTTTACTCTGCTGTGGTGCTATCATGGTTTTATGTAGTTGGGTCCATTCAGAGTAGGCACTACTCATGAAATCTGCCTCAGACTTCTACAACCAATAATATATTTCGGTTATGTTACTGAACAGCCGCAAGTGTGAGTGCTTGTCTTAATGCTGCTTCGCAACCCGTATTCACCATTTCTCTTCTCTGAGTCTGCGCAATGACATGTCCAGAGAACATTATATTTCCCTCAAAATGTACGTTATGAGGAGATAACATATACCTGGTGATAGCAGAGTTTTCGTAGTGGATCCCATAATCTTCTTATTATCCTGTATGAAACATTCGGAATATCCTCAATCAAAGAGGCAACTCAGGGATTCATTACGTTCCTCCGAAATGTTTACATCCAACAATTTTCTCATCATTCTAGAGAAGACACTAGGCGCATTCTTTAATCCAAATGGCAATCTATTAAACTCATAGTGTCCTTCTGAGGTACTAAAAGCTAGGTATGGTCTAACCTCAGGCTTTACTGGAATCTGATAATATCCTTTACTCAGATCCACTTTTGAGAAATATTTAGCTTTATTTAGTCTGGCAAACAGCTGATTTGTATCCGGCAATGGATCCACCTGTCCTTCTGTAATAGCATTCAGTCTCCTGTAATCTATACAGAGTCTATGTTCTCCAGAGGGCTTCCTTAAGAGTACAACACCGGAACTATACGAAGATTCACTGTGCGAAATAATTCCTTCCTTCAATAGATAGTCTATCTCTTCCTTCAAAGCTTTCTCCTTAGCAAACGGAATCGAATATGGTTTCATACAGACAGGTGTGGGGTCTATCAGTTTCATATCATATTCCAATAGGTTTGTATGCCCTGGTCGGTCTGTTAACACCTCTGCATGATTATTTAGAACCTGTTGCACTCTCTCTTTCTGAGTTTTCGTTAAATGTGTACTGATTTTCACCTGTGCTGCTGTCTCACAGGGGTGTAATGGATATTCAAATGATGAAAGTGGTTCCTTTTTCATCTCCATGGCGATGGACAAGGTCAACAAGTGTGTCTCTTCCTGATGTTCTCTTTCCAAATATTTCTTCAGGAGATTCACATGATAGATTTTTTCTTTCCCCTTCTTATCTATCTTATAATTTGTTCTAGATACCTTCTCTAAAACTGTATATGGACCCTGCCATCTAATTTGTAACTTATTCTGACTCCCGGGCAAAAGAAGCAGTACTTTCTCTCCCACAGCCAAATTTCTGTCTTTCGCCTTCCTGTTATAATAGGCAGCATGTTTCTTCCTGGCTTGTTTAAAATTTTCATTGGCAAGTTTCCAGCCAGTTTTTAAACGAGTGGTCAGCTCCTTCACATATTGGTATGAAGATGTAATGTTTTCCTCTGCCTTTTCATCAGTCCACGTTCTTAACAAAGCTACATATGGACCTTTAATTGTGTGGACCTATTTGTCCATGCACCGGTATGGTCTCTTCCACTCGAAGCTTTATAGTGATGATTTTTCCTCCCAGAATTATCATGCACAAAACGACCGCTACCAATTCTTTTCCTGGGGCTTTCTCCCCACTTAAAATTCTTGATGAGAGATTTCCTCTCTACATCTTCTTCCTCCAGTTTGTTTAAGTCCGATTGAGGGATTTTCGGCTTATCCTGGGGTAAGACATCTGTTTGCACTCTCCGCATAGTGGCCATTGTAAAACAGTTAAGTGAAGCTTGTCCGTGAAAAGGGGCTTCCCATTCCATTTGGTCCACTTTATCAAATCTATTTTTCTTTTTATTATCAGGCCTAATTTTGCCCCGTGGCGTGTCCAGGTCCTGATCCATGTTCCCACTTGTGGGTGTTCCCTCATGTGCTATGCTACACCTTTCTACAAAATTCTCAATGTCCCATCTTGCTTTAGGCCAATAATAATTGTGAGCCACCTTTTGAATGATGGTACCTATCTTCTCATGGTCCCCATCTGGTTTCACATGTAGGCTCCTTATTAAGTCTGCCCTATATCTTTTAGGAAGTACCAGTTGTCCCTGACTTTTGGATCTAGCTCCAGTCTTCCTATACATCAACTTGTTTTTCATGTAAAAATCTCCCTTGCCTGGAGTTGTATGACAAGTTGACAATTTTCTGAAACAAGGCTTGAGTGTTTTATCCCCAGCCTGTGCCTTCCTCATCTCTTCTGGAGTGGTATCCAACATAATATCCTCCTCCTGTCTTGAGGTCGACCTGACCTGAAGGGTTGCCATATACACAGGTTTCCTTCTGCAACGGTCAGTGTCATGATTGTCCATCTGACAATTCTTACACCACCTTTTTCCTTGGTTGAAAGATTTTCTTTCATCATATTTCCTTTCATCGAATTGTGGGAATTTATTTTTATTTTCATACCGTGGCCTATCAAACTGGTGCTTACCTTTGTTTTGATCCCTAGGATCAAATTTATTAAAGTTCTGTGGTGCCCTAAAGTTATCCACTTGTTTCTTTTTATTACCTGTTACCTCTGCTTGAGCTGCTTGATACCTTTCAGCAACATTTAGCAACTCACCCAGCCTCTCTGCACCTTGTTCCATGAGAAACTTTCTCAGGTCTGGAGCCATGGACTCTCTTAATTGCTCTATAAGGACCATTTCCTTAAGATCTTGGGTTTTCCCCAGAGAAGTCCATTTCTCCAAGTATGTCTCTATTCGTGCAGAGAACTGGTGATAGGTTTCACCTGACAGTAGTTTAGCATTCCTAAATTTTTTCCTATAAAATTCTGCATTCTTTTCATACCTTAACAAAAGAGCCTGCTTTAGCATGTCATAATTTCCTGATCACCTCTGCTCATTTTTGCAAAAACTTCATAAGCTGCCCCACGAAGTCCTTGAGATAACTTTAAGCTCCACCTTTCTCTCTCTAACCCATACGTGGTAGCTAATAGTTCATACCTATTTAGATAGCTCTCTATATCATCGTCTTTCTCAACAAAATGATCTAAATGAAAATTCATAGCTGAGGTTGAGGCTCCTTGGCTAGCAGTGGCATCAGAGGCAAAGGGACTGGCACCATTTTCAGGAGCATGGCCCTGAAACTCAAACTCCCTTAGTCGTAACTCATGTTCCCTTTGTAATCTCTTCTCCGCCTTTTCTGCTTCCCTCTCTGCAGTCAATCTTCTTTCTTTCTGCAGCTAATCTTCTTCTGCTTCCTTTCTTCCAATGCTTTAGCCTCTTTGTCAGCCTCAGTCTGCAACCTCTTATCCTCAGCCTCAATCTGCAACGTCTTAATTTCTTTTTCAGCCTCTAACTTTCTTTCGGCTTCAAACCTTCTTTCTTCGCGTTCAATAAATTTGTCACATTCCGTAGTGACATAGGCAACCATAACTTGCCCATCTAATCCTAACTCTTTTGCAGTCTGAACAGCAGCAGATCGAAATTTGGCCAGGTCCGCCATTGTCTATCAGGTAAATTTATACAATGTCTAACCAACAATTCAATCTCTAAATATATATCTAATGGACAACACAGGCACCGTGAGCTCAACCTTATTTAATTCCACCCAAGGATACCTTTTAATTCTTATATTCCCTGAAGTGAATTACCCCCCACTATTTTTAATAGGTAAAGATTCAAAATCCCAAGAGCGAGACCCCAATATATGTGGTGAAGTGGGATGTTATAAATATTTATAAGGGACTTAGTGTACTGACTGAGATCAGCTGTGAAGGTATATATATCTAATAAGAGTAGTGTATTATATATAACCTTACTTGCTGCCACATATGTATACCTCAGTCAGAATTATTCTGGAATAGTGTGATGACTACGTTTTATGTCTAGGGTATGTGTATGATGAAGTGTAAGTCAAAACAACAACAGACAGATAAACAATTTAATTTATTCCACTACACTTGACAACACTGTGACACTCACATACATAAAACACTCTACAAGGATATCTTAAAGGAGTCACTGATAACTTTTCAAATAACAATATGTATTCATTGCTGTCATGAATGAATATGTGTCCTGATTCAAATACAAAGGGAACCAGGAATCACAATCAATTTTAATTACAAGTTATATGTACAGAATTTATCAATATGAATATTGTAGTGACATATATTATTAAAAGTATCCTATGTGTGTCAGTTTTGTGTAGTAGTAATATGAGGTAATACTGGTTTTGTTTTGTTCAAGCTCTGTTGGTATTTGTCATCATGACTTCAATAGTTTGTCTTTATTGGAACTAGTATTGGAGATGTTCTCAGTTCCTGATATTAAAACAATTTAATTCCCCTCTTAATGTTATTTTTACAATGTCATTTTAAGATGGGGTTACATAATGTTGAGCTCAGCTGGCCACATCAGCTTATCTTGCGTGATGGCGGCAGGAAAAGACTCCTCTGCTCGATTTCTCCCCTGGCTCTGGAGACACCTCACTGATAGCTAAATGGACCAAGGAGTATGCTGTCCGACTCTGGATTCAGCAAAGCTCTGACCAGGTGCTGCTCAATACCATCAAGACCACGGTCCCTGAAAACAAGAAGGATGTACCTTCTACTTCATAACTAATTGATACTCTAGTTCTACACTGAGCACAATACATCACAAACATTGAGTTCAGAGCGTTAGGCCAACTGTCAGCTTCATCTGAAATACTTTATACCAGTATTAACCTCCTTAATGGTTACTACGCCTCTGCACTTCCAGCATTATTTCTTTCTAGTCAATCATCTAGGTGTCAGTGTACTGTTTGGCCATTCCATGCCGTTTTACTTTCCTCCGACACCTTCTGTTCAGGCTGGCGCATTATAGGCTTTACATCATGTTTGCTACTGAACTACACATATATACAGGCATAAATTAACAATTCACATTCAATTTTCATTAAAAGATACTGAATGTTTCAAGCTTACCACAATTCATGGAAATAAACACAGATACGTTGACTAGCAATGAATTCTGGCACAAATACTGGCACAAATTCCCATCTGCTTATGTTCCAGGCTTTTATTTAGCAAAAATATGAGCTGGCTTCAACGCACTGTTGCTTTATCAAGCTTATTTGAACTAGTGGTCTCGAACTAACGCTCCTAAGTGATTATATCAGCGAGTCTGGCCAATGGAGCCACGTTTCGACAAGTGTTTGAAAAAATTTTACCTTCCTACGTCTCCCCTAACAACCAAGGATAGCATTTATAGTCCGACTAATCGTGTTTAGCCTTACATATCATTCCAGCCAATCAGTTCAAATGTAACTTGTGGCCCATTTCCCGTACAATGGTGGTTTAAAAAATCTACCACTGAGCGATTCTGATTTTGGGTGTTGTCTGACAGCACCATCATTTTATTTTGGCTATAACTTGTTAATTCCTAGACTATTTGCGTAACGTTTTACATATTCTTTGTCAGCAAGCCCTAAGGAACCCAAATATACAAATTTAAAAGAGCTACGTGGCTGCGTTCAAAATATGCAATTTCTTCTACCTCCTGTTTCGAAGATGTGCTGTCTGGGTACTGTAATGTTTTCAAACGTAAACCCATCTAATGTTATCTTTTCTAATAAGAGTTTTTCAGGATTTAAAAACCTAACTCTGGGAAGGGTAGTGAATTTTATCACTGTCGATTTGAAATAAAGTTAGTGCATGTGGCCTTACACGCGTGATGGCAGCAATTGTGTATCGCGCGACGCGTGTTTAGTGTTGCACGTGTTCGGCTTTCTGCCTCTCTCTTCTCTCTATCCTTTAGTCCATCTGTTCGTTCGTTTTGGTAACGTAGTATAATTAATGTTAGGATTAATTTAGGTCATTACGCAGTGTGCCTCTCAATGTTTTTCTTAGAAATGCAATACCCGTTTTAATGTGTTGTGGAAACGCTTGTATTTATGCAGTGGCTTATATTTAACGTGGAAACGTTACAATTTGCAGACGAAGCATAAAACAAGGGGGATTTCGAGTACATTCTTTGTGACAGCACTGTTATTTTACCATTGCTCTTTTCTTTATTAGAATTTATTTGTTAGGCTTTATATTTACCTGATAATTTATATATGTGGATTAGAATATTTCACGACACCTCCCCTCTTAAAACAGACATCCCATGTCAGTCCTTTATTCTATATACACATAGATAAATGTAAGTCAACTTGACTTTACTCTGCTGTGGTGCTATCATGGTTTTATGTAGTTGGGTCCATTCAGAGTAGGCACTACTCATGAAATCTGCCTCAGACTTCTACAACCAATAATATATTTCGGTTATGTTACTGAACAGCCGCAAGTGTGAGTGCTTGTCTTAATGCTGCTTCGCAACCCGTATTCACCATTTCTCTTCTCTGAGTCTGCGCAATGACATGTCCAGAGAACATTATATTTCCCTCAAAATGTACGTTATGAGGAGATAACATATACCTGGTGATAGCAGAGTTTTCGTAGTGGATCCCATAATCTTCTTATTATCCTGTATGAAACATTCGGAATATCCTCAATCAAAGAGGCAACTCAGGGATTCATTACGTTCCTCCGAAATGTTTACATCCAACAATTTTCTCATCATTCTAGAGAAGACACTAGGCGCATTCTTTAATCCAAATGGCAATCTATTAAACTCATAGTGTCCTTCTGAGGTACTAAAAGCTAGGTATGGTCTAACCTCAGGCTTTACTGGAATCTGATAATATCCTTTACTCAGATCCACTTTTGAGAAATATTTAGCTTTATTTAGTCTGGCAAACAGCTGATTTGTATCCGGCAATGGATCCACCTGTCCTTCTGTAATAGCATTCAGTCTCCTGTAATCTATACAGAGTCTATGTTCTCCAGAGGGTTTCCTTAAGAGTACAACACCGGAACTATACGAAGATTCACTGTGCGAAATAATTTCTTCCTTCAATAGATAGTCTATCTCTTCCTTCAAAGCTTTCTCCTTAGCAAACGGAATCGAATATGGTTTCATACAGACAGGTGTGGGGTCTATCAGTTTCATATCATATTCCAATAGGTTTGTATGCCCTGGTCGGTCTGTTAACACCTCTGCATGATTATTTAGAACCTGTTGCACTCTCTCTTTCTGAGTTTTCGTTAAATGTGTACTGATTTTCACCTGTGCTGCTGTCTCACAGGGGTGTAATGGATATTCAAATGATGAAAGTGGTTCCTTTTTCATCTCCATGGCGATGGACAAGGTCAACAAGTGTGTCTCTTCCTGATGTTCTCTTTCCAAATATTTCTTCAGGAGATTCACATGATAGATTTTTTCTTTCCCCTTCTTATCTATCTTATAATTTGTTCTAGATACCTTCTCTAAAACTGTATATGGACCCTGCCATCTAATTTGTAACTTATTCTGACTCCCGGGCAAAAGAAGCAGTACTTTCTCTCCCACAGCCAAATTTCTGTCTTTCGCCTTCCTGTTATAATAGGCAGCATGTTTCTTCCTGGCTTGTTTCAAATTTTCATTGGCAAGTTTCCAGCCAGTTTTTAAACGAGTGGTCAGCTCCTTCACATATTGGTATGAAGATGTAATGTTTTCCTCTGCCTTTTCATCAGTCCACGTTCTTAACAAAGCTACATATGGACCTTTAATTTTGTGGACCTATTTGTCCATGCACCGGTATGGTCTCTTCCACTCGAAGCTTTATAGTGATGATTTTTCCTCCCAGAATTTTCATGCATAAAACGACCGCTACCAATTCTTTTCCTGGGGCTTTCTCCCCACTTAAAATTCTTGATGAGAGATTTCCTCTCTACATCTTCTTCCTCCAGTTTGTTTAAGTCCGATTGAGGGATTTTCGGCTTATCCTGGGGTAAGACATCTGTTTGCACTCTCCGCATAGTGGCCATTGTAAAACAGTTAAGTGAAGCTTGTCCGTGAAAAGGGGCTTCCCATTCCATTTGGTCCACTTTATCAAATCTATTTTTCTTTTTATTATCAGGCCTAATTTTGCCCCGTGGCGTGTCCAGGTCCTGATCCATGTTCCCACTTGTGGGTGTTCCCTCATGTGCTATGCTACACCTTTCTACAAAATTCTCAATGTCCCATCTTGCTTTAGGCCAATAATAATTGTGAGCCACCTTTTGAATGATGGTACCTATCTTCTCATGGTCCCCATCTGGTTTCACATGTAGGCTCCTTATTAAGTCTGCCCTATATCTTTTAGGAAGTACCAGTTGTCCCTGACTTTTGGATCTAGCTCCAGTCTTCCTATACATCAACTTGTTTTTCATGTAAAAATCTCCCTTGCCTGGAGTTGTATGACAAGTTGACAATTTTCTGAAACAAGGCTTGAGTGTTTTATCCCCAACCTGTGCCTTCCTCATCTCTTCTGGAGTGGTATCTAACATAATATCCTCCTCCTGTCTTGAGGTCGACCTGACCTGAAGGGTTGCCATATACACAGGTTTCCTTCTGCAACGGTCAGTGTCATGATTGTCCATCTGACAATTCTTACACCACCTTTTTCCTTGGTTGAAAGATTTTCTTTCATCATATTTCCTTTCATCGAATTGTGGGAATTTATTTTTATTTTCATACCGTGGCCTATCAAACTGGTGCTTACCTTTGTTTTGATCCCTAGGATCAAATTTATTAAAGTTCTGTGGTGCCCTAAAGTTATCCACTTGTTTCTTTTTATTACCTGTTACCTCTGCTTGAGCTGCTTGATACCTTTCAGCAACATTTAGCAACTCACCCAGCCTCTCTGCACCTTGTTCCATGAGAAACTTTCTCAGGTCTGGAGCCATGGACTCTCTTAATTGCTCTATAAGGACCATTTCCTTAAGATCTTGGGTTTTCCCCAGAGAAGTCCATTTCTCCAAGTATGTCTCTATTCGTGCAGAGAACTGGTGATAGGTTTCACCTGACAGTAGTTTAGCATTCCTAAATTTTTTCCTATAAAATTCTGCATTCTTTTCATACCTTAACAAAAGAGCCTGCTTTAGCATGTCATAATTTTCCTGATCACCTCTGCTCATTTTTGCAAAAACTTCATAAGCTGCCCCACGAAGTCCTTGAGATAACTTTAAGCTCCACCTTTCTCTCTCTAACCCATACGTGGTAGCTAATAGTTCATACCTATTTAGATAGCTCTCTATATCATCGTCTTTCTCAACAAAATGATCTAAATGAAAATTCATAGCTGAGGTTGAGGCTCCTTGGCTAGCAGTGGCATCAGAGGCAAAGGGACTGGCACCATTTTCAGGAGCATGGCCCTGAAACTCAAACTCCCTTAGTCGTAACTCATGTTCCCTTTGTAATCTCTTCTCCTCCTTTTCTGCTTCCCTCTCTGCAGTCAATCTTCTTTCTTCTGCAGCTTGTCTTCTTTCCTCGGCTTCCAATGCTTTAGCCTCTTTGTCAGCCTCAATCTGCAACCTCTTATCCTCAGCCTCAATCTGCAACCTCTTAATTTCTTTTTCAGCCTCTAACTTTCTTTCGGCTTCAAACCTTCTTTCTTCGCGTTCAATAAATTTGTCACATTCCGTAGTGACATAGGCAACCATAACTTGCCCATCTAATCCTAACTCTTTTGCAGTCTGAACAGCAGCAGATCGAAATTTGGCCAGGTCCGCCATTGTCTATCAGGTAAATTTATACAATGTCTAACCAACAATTCAATCTCTAAATATATATCTAATGGACAACACAGGCACCGTGAGCTCAACCTTATTTAATTCCACCCAAGGATACCTTTTAATTCTTATATTCCCTGAAGTGAATTACCCCCACTATTTTTAATAGGTAAAGATTCAAAATCCCAAGAGCGAGACCCCAATATATGTGGTGAAGTGGGATGTTATAAATATTTATAAGGGACTTAGTGTACTGACTGAGATCAGCTGTGAAGGTATATATATCTAATAAGAGTAGTGTATTATATATAACCTTACTTGCTGCCACATATGTATACCTCAGTCAGAATTATTCTGGAATAGTGTGATGACTACGTTTTATGTCTAGGGTATGTGTATGATGAAGTGTAAGTCAAAACAACAACAGACAGATAAACAATTTAATTTATTCCACTACACTTGACAACACTGTGACACTCACATACATAAAACACTCTACAAGGATATCTTAAAGGAGTCACTGATAACTTTTCAAATAACAATATGTATTCATTGCTGTCATGAATGAATATGTGTCCTGATTCAAATACAAAGGGAACCAGGAATCACAATCAATTTTAATTACAAGTTATATGTACAGAATTTATCAATATGAATATTGTAGTGACATATATTATTAAAAGTATCCTATGTGTGTCAGTTTTGTAGTAGTAATATGAGGTAATACTGGATTTGTTTTGTTCAAGCTCTGTTGGTATTTGTCATCATGACTTCAATAGTTTGTCTTTATTGGAACTAGTATTGGAGATGTTCTCAGTTCCTGATATTAAAACAATTTAATTCCCCTCTTAATGTTATTTTTACAATGTCATTTTAAGATGGGGTTACATAATGTTGAGCTCAGCTGGCCACATCAGCTTATCTTGCGTGATGGCGGCAGGAAAAGACTCCTCTGCTCGATTTCTCCCCTGGGCTCTGGAGACACCTCACTGATAGCTAAATGGACCAAGGAGTATGCTGTCCGACTCTGGATTCAGCAACGCTCTGACCAGGTGCTGCTCAATACCATCAAGACCACGGTCCCTGAAAACAAGAAGGATGTACCTTCTACTTCATAACTAATTGATACTCTAGTTCTACTGAGCACAATACATCACAAACATTGAGTTCAGAGCGTTAGGCCAACTGTCAGCTTCATCTGAAATACTTTATACCAGTATTAACCTCCTTAATGGTTACTACGCCTCTGCACTTCCAGCATTATTTCTTTCTAGTCAATCATCTAGGTGTCAGTGTACTGTTTGGCCATTCCATGCCGTTTTACTTTCCTCCGACACCTTCTGTTCAGGCTGGCGCATTATAGGCTTTACATCATGTTTGCTACTGAACTACACATATATACAGGCATAAATTAACAATTCACATTCAATTTTCATTAAAAGATACTGAATGTTTCAAGCTTACCACAATTCATGGAAATAAACACAGATACGTTGACTAGCAATGAATTCTGGCACAAATACTGGCACAAATTCCCATCTGCTTATGTTCCAGGCTTTTATTTAGCAAAAATATGAGCTGGCTTCAATGCACTGTTGCTTTATCAAGCTTATTTGAACTAGTGGTCTCGAACTAACGCTCCTAAGTGATTATATCAGCGAGTCTGGCCAATGGAGCCACGTTTCGACAAGTGTTTGAAAAAATTTTACCTTCCTACGTCTCCCCTAACAACCAAGGATAGCATTTATAGTCCGACTAATCGTGTTTAGCCTTACATATCATTCCAGCCAATCAGTTCAAATGTAACTTGTGGCCCATTTCCCGTACAATGGTGGTTTAAAAAATCTACCACTGAGCGATTCTGATTTTGGGTGTTGTCTGACAGCACCATCATTTTATTTTGGCTATAACTTGTTAATTCCTAGACTATTTGCGTAACGTTTACATATTCTTTGTCAGCAAGCCCTAAGGAACCCAAATATACAAATTTAAAAGAGCTACGTGGCTGCGTTCAAAATATGCAATTTCTTCTACCTCCTGTTTCGAAGATGTGCTGTCTGGGTACTGTAATGTTTTCAAACGTAAACCCATCTAATGTTATCTTTTCTAATAAGAGTTTTTCAGGATTTAAAAACCTAACTCTGGGAAGGGTAGTGAATTTTATCACTGTCGATTTGAAATAAAGTTAGTGCATGTGGCCTTACACGCGTGATGGCAGCAATTGTGTATCGCGCGACGCGTGTTTAGTGTTGCACGTGTTCGGCTTTCTGCCTCTCCCTTCTCTCTATCCTTTAGTCCATCTGTTCGTTCGTTTTGGTAACGTAGTATAATTAATGTTAGGATTAATTTAGGTCATTACGCAGTGTGCCTCTCAATGTTTTTCTTAGAAATGCAATACCCGTTTTAATGTGTTGTGGAAACGCTTGTATTTATGCAGTGGCTTATATTTAATGTGGAAACGTTACAATTTGCAGACGAAGCATAAAACAAAGGGGGATTTCGAGTACATTCTTTGTGACAGCACTGTTATTTTACCATTGCTCTTTTCTTTATTAGAATTTATTTGTTAGGCTTTATATTTACCTGATAATTTATATATGTGGATTAGAATATTTCACGACACTTTTGTGGGTTGTAGTCATTGCCCATGACTTACTTACTTAGTCGTTCCCCTTCTACCGTGAGGTGTAGAGGTTTGGAAGAGAGAGCGCCAGACCATTCTATCAGCTGTCTTCTTCCTGGCCTGGTTCCATTCTAGTCCTCGGTCCTTCAAAGATTGTCTAATGTTGTCCTCCCAGCGGACTCTGGGTCGTCCTGGAGGTCTGGATCCCTGGCTCTTTGTTTCCCATGCTTGTCGTGGTAGCCGATCTTCTCCCATTCTGCAGACATGGCCAAACCATCTTAGTTGGGACTGTTCTATTTGGGTCTGCAGCGGATGGGATTTTAGGCCTTGACGGATCGTCTGGTTGCGGACCATGTCTCTTCTTGTTACTTCAACCACTTTCCTCAGATACCTCATTTCTGAGGTTTGGATCTGGCTTTTGTGGGTTGTAGTCATTGCCCACGACTCGCATCCATATGTCAAGACTGGGACATAGGTGGAGCGGTATACAGCCATCTTCGTTTTCTTACCAACCTCTTTCTTGCTGAGGAATCCACGATTTATGGCCTGAAAAAGTCTCCCAGCCGCTGCTTTTCGAGTGGCCAACTTTTCTTTGATGCCTCCCTTTCGGTCTATAATAGCTCCGAGATGTTTAAAGTGGTCGACCTGCTCCAGGACCTGTTCTCCCAACTTAATCTGATGTTTTCTTTCTTCTCGTGATATCACCATGGATTTTGTTTTAGAGCTGCTTATGACCATCCCTCTCTTCTCCAGCTCTTCCTTCCAGACTTGCAGGTTGGATTGGAGATGTGCCTCTGATTTAGCAATCAGGGCAACATCATCAGCAAATGCCAGCTCCGAAATATAGACCTGTCTCATCTTCCAGTACCCCACTGAATACTTTCTTGTTCTCTCCTTACATGCCTTAATGACATCGTCCATGATATGTGTATATATATATATATATATATATATATATATATATATATATATATATATATATATATATATATATATATATATATATATATATATATATATATATATATATATATAAAATTTCATAACTTCCCGTCTCCATTTATCAATTCTTTTGTTGGCTTCTTTCATTCCATGATGTCAAAATAGCTACGAGGGACGGTCAAAAAGTAATTCCTCGTAATTTTTAATTTCATTCAATAGGCAAGAAAACAGATAAAATTCACATTGAAATGTAGCCCCAAGTCTGAACTTCAAAAATTTATTTCTCAATGTAGTCTCCGTTATTTGTTGCAGTTTTTGTCTGTCTTCTCACAAAGGCATGTATCCCCGCACGGTAAAAATTTGTGTCCTTTTTCCTAAACCACTGGCGTATGGCGCGTTTAAGGGTCTCTGTGTCCTCAAAGTGATGTCCGCGAAGATCTTCTTTCAGTGGTCCAAACAGATGGAAGTCAGAAGGTGCAAGATCGGGACTGTAAGGGGGATGTGGTAATAATGTCCAGCCAAATTCTGCAATCGCATCAATGGTGCATTTAGCGGTGTGTGGCGTGGCATTATCGTGCAACAGTAGTGCAGTTCTCTGATCTTTTAATGGGTAAAGTCACCGAAGACGACCTCTAAGCTTCTTCAAAGTTTCAATGTAACGGTCTGCATTCACCGTGTTTCCCTGTTCCAAGAAGTCGAGAAGAATCACACCCTTCTCATCCCAAAACACGGAGACCATAACTTTCCCTACAGATGGTGAACTTTTGAACTTCTTTCTTGTCGGCGATGTTGTGTGATGCCATTCCATTGACTGCCTCTTGGATTCTGGTTAAAAAAAATGAACCCAAGTCTCATCACCTGTCACAATATTCGATAAAAACTCTTCTCCTTCAGTTTCGTAATGGTGCAGGAGGTTGATGGCTATGGTTTTCCTTGTTTCTTTATGTCTGTCTGTCAACATTCTGGGTACCCACCGTGCACAAACTTTTGAATAACCCAGGTCTTTAATGATGTTCTGGACACTGCCTTTACTAATGGACAACATGGAAGAAAGTTCATCCAGTGTTACCCGACGGTCACAACGAATGATGCCATCAACTCGATGAATGTTGTGTGGAGTCACTGCGGTAGACGGACGGCCAGTCCGCTTTGCGTCAGCCATTGAGGATTGACCTACTTCAGCTTCATCACAACGATGTACCCAACGTCGGACAGTGCTAACATCCACTGTTGAATCTCCATAAACATTCTTCAAACGTTCGTGGATGCGAATTGGGGTCTCGCCTTCAGCATTGAGGAATTCTATGACATAACGTTGTTTTAACCGAACGTCTTTGGCAGCCATTTTTAAACTGTTACAGTGGTGCCACCTGTTACTGAAACAGGTTGGTAATGCTATACAGTGCAGAAGAGTGTTTGTGGAATCCTGCTAAATTTACAAATTGCACACCCATGCAGTATTTACATACATAAAAAATAGGAGGCATTACTTTTTGACCTTAGTATCTTCTGACTTTGTCATTCTGTATCTCATTTTCCTTCAATCCTTCCTGCCTGTTGTCACAATATATTCCAGCTTCCTTCTTCTCATACATGCCCCCAGGAAGTTGGACTGCTTCCTTCTAATATGAGGAATGAGATTCTTTTGCACACTGGCCTCTTTCAGGACATCCTCATTACTCCGTTTAGCCGTCCAAGGTATTTTTCACATTCATTCATAAAACCTCATCTCTGTGGTCTCTAGTGCTATTCCTAATTGTTTACTAATGTCCATAACTCACTTCCATGTGCCAGGATTGGTTAACATGCCCCAAGATGTTGGTTTACTTCTTTCTAACATGAGAAATGAGATTCTTTTGCACTCTGGCCTTTTTCAGGACATCTTCATTACTCCTTTAACTGTCCATGATATTTTGAACATCCTTCTGCAAAACCTCATCTCTGTGGCCTTTAGTGCTTTTACTAATTGTCCATAACTCACTTCCATGTGTCAGGATTGGTTCAAGAGAACACTGAAGAACTCTCTTTCTTACTTCCATTAACAAAGAATTGGTGCATAAAATACTTTTACATGTTATTACATAGCGTGAAGATCAGCCACTGAATTAAATATCACAATGTAATTATGGCCTTTTCTTGTGGGTCAGGTCTGGAGCATGACTTAACTTCAAAACTACATGGCCAGCACTTGGTGCAGAGAACAGTTGTTGGACACCTTCGAGGTCACCTGCAGTCACAGAGCCCTCCGAAAGCCTTAGTTCTGTCATTCCATGGTCCAACCGGAGTAGGCAAGAATTATGTCAGTAGAATCATTGCAGATAATGTGTACAAAGATGGTCTCAACAGCCCGTTTGTGCATATGATTTCGGCCACTAGGGAGTTTCCGCATGAATCAATGATTCCATATTACAAGGTTAAGCTTGTGGTGTAGTTGTATTTTTTTATTTTTTTTTTAATGTTAGCCTCACCTTTGTGAGACATGTAGTTGTAATTTTTTCTTTTTTTTTTGGCTGTTATCCTCACTTTTGTGAGACATGTCCTGTTTGTCCATAGATTCAGTGTTTGTAGAATATTTAGTGACTTATTTCTGCATTCTATGTGATATTTTGGTGTTAGATCTGAAAGTAAATAAAGCTTCATCATCGTTTTCATTTTTGGTCCCTATGGAGCATGGAGCCATTACTTCAACTGGTCCCCTTGCTGGAAGCCTGCACAGAGCATTCACATGTTCTTGCAGCTGTGGTTTCAGTAGCAATTAGTTTTAAATGATGCAGAATCTCATTAGTCATCTTCTTCCTCGTTCGTCCTGAAAAGGACATTGGTTGCGCTGTGTCTGTTTACAGCGAAGCTGCGATATTTGCGCCTTTCGGCCGACACATCCAACTTCTGCTCGGCATTTTTTGGGGGGGACCGGGTTTGCCTTCCCTCTTCGATCTCTACTCTCTCAGCCAGACTGCAGTGATGCAGCCTGTTTCCAGGACCACCACTTGGAGGTGGAGTAGGGTCTTGGTCAGCTCTGGTTCGCTGACCCTGACGCAAGCAGTCAAGCTATGAGTCACTGACTGCATTCAACTCTCTTGCTGCGTCTTCGGTCCCAGTCATCTTGTATGACTTGACTATCCCTGGCAACCAAAGGTTGTCACAGCCAGGAGTTGTAGAGAGGATAAGCTCTCACTGCAGATAAATGCTTTAGTGGCATGCACCTCAAATAGCCCAGCTCCCGGCTTTCATGTTTGGCTTAATTTGAGCCTGGCGGATCTGTTTCCAATGACGGGAGAAGGGACAAAGGCAAGTCACTGGCACCTTAAAACCAGCAGCTTCTGGCAGATAGGGCTCATGATCCTTGGTTGGTAGCCTATCTAAGAGAAGGTAAAATTCTGAATTCAAACCACTGCTGCCTTGCGGGAATATCCGTTTACGGGAATGGCTTTGGGAGTAGACCCTGAGGATAAATCCGAAGTCGGAGTCCCTAATGCAGTCTAATGTTGATTCGACATTATTCTGGCAACGTGGCTGGTACCAAACTGTATTGGCTACTGCCGTTCCTTTGGATCTACCGGCTGCATGGAGAGGAGGAACATTACCGGCTGCGTGGAGAGGGGGAACATACTGCATGGGCAACAGCTTGATCTACATTTAACTGTGCGTGCTCTGGTGAGGACACCCCAGTTTCACCCTATAGGTGTCGGCACTACACAGGAAGTAGCAGGTCATAAGCATCTTGCCCAATTGGCGTAGGTCATTGCGCCAGGGGCTACTTCCGGCAGTGGCAGAGGTTCTAGGATCTCACTGGACAGCTATCGCCCACTTCAAGCTGGGCAGCCCCACAGTCAATTAGGTATTGTCCCACCACTGTCTACTTTCCCTATTGGGTGCATGGGGATTGGGGTCAAACCCGAACTGTGGACAGAAAATTTCACTCCAAGCAATAACCACAAAACAAGAAGTAATAGAAAGAAACATACTATCACATTGGGATATTGGAACGTCTGGACTACGTTGACTGGACTGTCTGAAAACCTACAGGACATAAATGATGACAAACTTAAACGACTTCAGGTGGATATAGTTGCACTTCAGGAAACGCGCCTGGCAGGCTCTGGAATGGTGAGCGAGAAGGACTGCTTATTTTATTGGCAAGGAAGAGACCTTAATAAAACTAGGGAACACGGGGTAGGTTTTGGGGTTTAAAAAAAATCACTAATTAAAATATTTGAACCAGGTGAGAATGGATCAGAACGCCTGTTAACTCTCCACCTGCAAACTAGTGCAGGTCCCATCATTCTTGTCAGTGTGTATGCTCCTACTTTTTTTTAAAAATTTAAAGTCTTGACAAAACATCTGGTCTCAAATTTCATTAATGGCAACCTCATCATGTGAAACAGATTTCTGCAAAAACCATCGCTGCAAAAGTACATGAATGCTTTGGGGCATGCTTCCTGCAAGGAGACCAGACGTGGTGGTGGTTCCAGGCTCCATAGTGAGTGAAAAAGAAAATGATAATGAAATGTCATTGAATCAGAAAGTGTTGAAAATAACTTTGTATGCCATAACTTTGTACGCCATAACTTTGTATGCCATAACTTTGTACACCATAACTTTGTACACCATAACTTTGTATGCCATAACTTTGTACACCATAACTTTGTACGCCATAACTTTGTACACCATAACTTTGTATGCCATAACTTTGTACGCCATAACTTTGTACGCCATAACTTTGTACGCCATAACTTTGTACGCCGTTGGCAGAATGGAATATAATATTTAGAAATATATATTTCTGCAGGATAAGTTGAAGTCGTGGATTGAAGGAAACGTGACAAAATGTGAACAGTCCATGTTCATCTTTGACGAAGTTGACAAACTGCCTGCTAAGCTCTTGGATGTCATTAAGCCATACATGGACTACTACGAGCACTTAGGCGGCGTGAGCTACCGCAAGGCTATCTTTATATTTCTCAGGTGCATCCATTTTATTCAACATAAAAAATGACAGGTTTATTAAGTTAAGTAACTTTTGTTACATTGATGTAAGTCGTATTTCTTGTAACACTGGAAGCCTTAGTAGATAACTGTTATTTTTTTGGGAGAACATTCTACTTCTAGTAACACTTGAAGAGATAGTAGGTTATTTATTTTTTGAATTATCTACTTCTAGTAACACCAGAAGTCATAGTAGGTTATTTATTTTTTGAACTATCTACTTCTATTAACTCTTAGTATACGAGCTAATTTCATGACTACCATTACAGATTTTGCAATAAATAATTTATTTATAAAGATAACATAAGTGTTATAAATCAAAATGTGAAGAAATGAAACCCCTATATCATGCACGTAACTAAATTGTTCAGTGGTTTTAAACATGCATTCAGCTATAAATTTTCGCTATTGACGGGGATCGATCATCGGCCTCTCTAGAAGGCCGCTCGTATACTAAGAGTTAACACTGGAAGCCATAGTAAGTTATTTATTTTTTGAATTATCTACTTCTAGTAATACTGGAAGTCGTAGTAGGTTATTTTTTGAATTATCTACTTCTATTAACACTGGAAGTCATAATAGGTTTTCTTTTGGAACTATCTACTTGTATAAACACTGGAAGCCATAGTAGGTTATTTATTTTTTGAATTATCTACTTCTAGTAACACTGGAAGTCATAGTAGGTTATTTATTTTTTGAACTATCTATACTGTTCAAAAAAAGAAACGCATAGCTACTGAAGGCACACACATAGCCATAATTTTGACATTCAATAACTTTTTTAATTTAATGAGTTAATTGTTCAAATTGCACACAAGAATACCTTAGGGTTCAACCAATCAATTGACAGTTGTTTTGCACCTGGGTCACGAGAATTTTTTGGCGTACGGGCTTTCCCGTTAGTATGGTGTGTGGCCTCCTCTTGCATCGATCAGCGACTGGCATCTCCTGGGCATGGATTCGATCAGACGTCTGATGTGGGCCTGTGGGATGGCTGCCCACTCTTCCTGGAGTGCCTGGAACAGATCACGACGATTGGCTGGAGCAACGTCTCGGCGACAAACACGTCTATGCAGCTCATCCCACAGGTGCTGTTGCAACTATAGGGTTTAGTTTCATGAGGTCATTACTGTTGTACCTCCGTAAAGCACGTGAAAGTCATGGCCATCACTGATACTGATACAAAGGGTTGGTGTATGGTGGATACGGTAAGGGTGTCTTATTGAATTATCTGCTAACGTTACTGTTGTGTTGTGGATCTGGTAATGTCTACAGTTGATACCTATATATCCGCCACACAGGCAAACACTGTAGAAGTCTACTGGTAAGCGATGATCAGGTTCTCGATACAGATAGACCACGCCCACTCCGGGGCTATTTCTAAATATGTGTTAAGTTCCCTGTCACACTTGTAATACTAAGTGCGTGTGTTGGTTTAGTCGTTTACACCACAGGTACGTACACAAGAGTCATGGATGGTTGTAAACGACTGGTGACATTTCATATGGGTTTATTCACGTCACAACACATTGATGAAATACACATAGAATACCGTTCACAGCACAACACAAGATATAAATTACCACATAAGAATGCGCACTCGGCAGCTACAATGATATCATAATACATGGCCTAGAGTACTCATATTAAACTCAGCGTTCTAAAGAATCCTCAATAACAATCCTCTCACAGGAGCTATCATGATTCATGGCCTAAAGTACTCTTATTAAACTCAGCGCTATAAAGAATCCTCAATAACAATCCTCTCACAGGAGCTATCATGATTCATGGCCTAAAGTTCTCTTATTACACTCAGCGCTATAAAGAATCCTCACACAGGAGATAATGGCCTTTAAAGACTGCACACTGCAGTTATAAACATTTCCACAATAATTCAAACTGCAGGTTTATACTACGCTGTACCCACAGCGAAAAATCCGTCGACATTTTAAATTCAGCACTGTACAGGCATTTCACACTTCCCAAAAACACTGTCTTCCTACCCGGTCAAAACGCCCGGAACACTCTCCCTAGATAACACACTCGTCCCGCTCAAAAGCAGACACGAGACTTCCTCACGGTCAACACAACTCAGTCAACCAATCTGCGGGCTAGCCGCGAGCTATTCTCACTCCGTTCAAAACATTACAGAATAAATATATCAGCGCTTTTCACGCTGTCTGTAATGTGTCTCTCGAAACTATCACGAGATACTCTCTAAATAATTCGATAGCTAACAAGCAACTAAGTGCTATAACTCAGAATCTATTTCAACTACTAACATTCTCCAGTTTACTTCCCCTTACACTAAAACTGTTCGTTACAGGTGCTCAATCGGACTCATGTCTGGAGACAGGGATGGCCAGGGAAGGATGAGAATGTTGTTGGCAGTCAGGAACTGCGTGGTCAACCGTGCACAATGGGGTCTGGCGTTGTCCTGTTGAAACACAGACCTTTGGGCAGCCAAAAGTGGAAGGACATGGGGTCGAAGAATTTCATTGACGTATCGTTGCGCATTCAAGCCTCCTTCAATGTGCACCAATTGACTCCTTCCGTTGTAACTGATCATTCCCCATACCATTGCACCTCCACCACTGTGCTGCGGAGCTTCATCAACGCAATTTTGGGCAAAACGTTCATTTCGCCTACGGTAGACCCTACGCTGTCTATCATGACGCTGCAACAAAAAGAAAGATTCGTCACTAAACCAGACACGTCTCCATTGATTGTCAGCTGCCCAGGAACAATGCTGGTTGGCCCAAAGAAGTCGATTTTGGCGATGGCGGCGCATAAGGACAGGTCCTCGGTGAGGTCGTTGTGCCCAAAGTCCAGCGTCATGCAGTCTATTCCGGACAGTTTGATCAGACACATGACGTCCTGCAGGCAATGACTGGACAGTTGAGGAAGCTGTTGTAAACCTGTCTCTGAGGTGACGAAGCTGAATAAAGCGATCCTCCGCTGCTGTTGTCACTCTGGGACGTCCACTGCAATGCCTGTCTTCAACTGAGCCAGTGGCTTGGAACCGGTGTCAAAGTCGACTGATGGTACTCTGATGCACGTTTAGATGCCTGGCAACCTGACTTTGACTTTCGCCTGCATGCAGTCGGCCAATAGCAATGTTCCTTAATTTTATCGATAGAGACGCCATAAATGTCTGCTTGAAAATGAACTGAATTTTTTTGTGTGTAGCGTTATCCTTTTATAGGGTTTCAGTTGCGTAGTCAGTGAAAAGTGTTCACCCCAAATTTTGTTGCTTTCACGTGCGTGCAACATGAGCTGTGGTCAAAAATTGCGCCATAAACACTATTGACCACTGCGTTGTAACGATTACAAAAATGAACGCAATTCAGGTCAACACGTGCATTTGACACTGTAAAGAACATTTGAGGCTGGTTTTTATATACCCTAGCACCAAATTTTACTTACAAACTCATAAAAACGCGCCCTCGGATAGCTATGCATTTCTTTTTTTTGAACAGTATACTTCTAGTAACACTGAAAGTCATAGCAGGTTATTTTTGTTTGTAAACTATCTACTTCTAGTAACACTGGAAGCCATAGTAGGTTATTTATTTTTTGAACTATCTACTTCTAGTAACACTGAAAGTCATAGGTTATTTTTTTTTTTTACACAATCTACTTCTAGTAACACTGGAAGCCATAGTAGGTTATTAATTTTTTTAATTATCTACTTCTAGTTACACTGAAAGTCATAGTAGGTTATTTATTTTTTGAACTATCTACTTCTAGTAACACTGAAAGTCATAGCAGGTTATTTTTTTGTAAACTATCTACTTCTAATAACACTGGAAGCCTTAGTAGGTTATTTATTTTTTGAACTATCTACTTCAAGTAACACTGAAAGTCATAGCAGGTTATTTTTTTTTTAAACAATCTACTTCTAGTAACACTGGAAGCCATAGTAGGTTATTATTATTTTTTTTTTTTTTTGAATTATCTGCTTCTAGAAATACTGAAAGTCATAGCAAGTTATTTTTTTAAAAACTACTTCTAGTAACACTGGAAGTCATAGCAGGTTATTTTTATGATGCTATCTACTTCTGGTAACACTGGAAGCCATAGTAGGGTTTTTGTTGTGTGGTAACAGTCTACTTCAAGTAACACTGGAAGTCATAGTAGGGTTTTTGTTGTGTGGTAACAGTCTACTTCTAGTAACACTGGAAGTCATAACATGTTATTTTTTTTGTTGGAACTATTTACTTCTAGTAACACTGGAAGCCATAATAGGTTATTGTTTTTAAACGATCTACTTCTAGTAACACTGGAAGCCATAGCTGGTTAATTTTATGGAACTATCTACTTCTAGTAAGACTGGAAACCATTGTGTTTATTTTTATTTTTTTTAACTGACTACTTCTAGTAACACTGGAAGTCATAGCAGGTTTTTTTTAATGGAACTATCTGCTTCTGGTAACACTGGAAGCCATGGTAGGGTTTTTTATTGGAGCGATCTATTTCTAGTAACACTGGAAGCCATAGCAGGTTATTGTTTTTTGGACGATTTACTTCTAGTAACACTGGAAACCATAGTAGGTTATTTTTTTGGAATTATCTACTGCAAGTAACACTGGAAGTCATAGTCAGCTTTTTTTTTTATTGAAATGATCTACTTCTAGTAACTCTGGAAGCCATAGGTATGTTTTTTTAACTGTCTACTTCTAGTAACACTGGAAGCCATAGGTATGTTTTTTTAACTGTCTACTTCTAGTAACTCTGGAAGCCATAGGTATGTTTTTTTAACTGTCTACTTCTAGTAACTCTGGAAACCATAGGTATGTTTTTTTAACTGTCTGCTTCTAGTAACACTGGAAGCCATAGGTATGTTTTTTTAACTGTCTACTTCTAGTAACTCTGGAAGCCATAGATATGTTTTTTTTTAACTGTCTACTTCTAGTAACACTGGAAGCCATAGATGTGTTTTTTTAACTGTCTACTTCTAGTAACACTGGAAGCCATAGATGTGTTTTTTTAACTGTCTACTTCTAGTAACTCTGGAAGCCATAGGTATGTTTTTTAACTGTCTACTTCTAGTAACACTGGAAGCTATAGATATGTTTTTTAAACTGTCTACTTCTAGTAACACTGGAAGCCATAGAACGCTATTTTTTTTTTAACAGTCTACTTCTAGTAACTGTGGCAGGGTACTACTTGCACTTGCTGTGCCACGCGTGATCATTGAATTTTAGTGGGCCAAGTTCAAAGATTCCTGACGTACATACTTTCTGTGAGCTTATCACCTTCTTAGATAATTGACAGGAAAATACACATAACAGACTTAACTTCACAACTCAGTCCTCACTGGCCAATTGGTTGTTTTTCAGGTTTTATTGACAAACTAGAACGTATGTACAACAGTTGAAGTGGATACGTACATTCAGCATAATGCGGAACAGTCTATCAAACTTCTCAACATTAGGTGTAACAGCCTGACTGACACTTGTATTTTCAGATACTTCATTGTTCCAAACATTTCTCCTTCTAACTTATACAATCATGTTGTTTACTGTTGGTCATGGAAGATCTATTGTCTACAAATTTTTCTGTCTGTTCTCCTTCTTGAAAAACTCGTTACAGCAGTTTGGTTATTGGTACTGGTACGCTACTAGGGTGTGGAGATTTGCCAAAGACTAACACTGTCAATCTATAATGTCACTTCAACTATTATCTTTCTTTAAAAAGTCACTGGCCCACAACTGTGTGGCCTTCATGTTCCACTAAGCGCACGTGAAAATTCACCGTTGTCACGTTTCTTCTGACATATTCGAAAACTTTATATACCAGCAAAACTGACGATTCCTGCTGCCTGTTTCTTCTAACTTTTGCTTACTTTCTTGAAATGTTAAGCTTTCTGGTGTATCCTTCTGAGCACCGCAGAATCACAACCTCAATATTGGTTGTGAAGAAAGCTGTCTTGGGTCTAAGTCTTTCAACACATGGCATAGAATCTTGCACGACTACATCGTGGCAAGTACAATTCATGGCGAGCTATGAGTGAGAGAGAACGAATGATTCTAGCACTCCTATTTATACTCTCAACTTCTAATAATCATGTGACCTGTTTAATTCTGTCTTTGATTTCTTATGCTGAAAACTTCTCTATCAGACTTAACTCTCTTACTCTTCTCCCCCTATTTCTCACGATTGCGTCCCTTTTACTATCACATAACACTGGAAGCCAAAGTAGGTTATATTTTGTGTGTGCGTGTAGCAGTCTACTTCAAGTAATACTGGCAACTCTGTTATGCTGACAACTTTTTTATATTATATTTCTTCAACAATCTACTTTTAGTAACACTGGCTATTTACTGGATTTTTATATATCAACCTACTTCTGATAAAACTGACACCCATTCCAGATAATTTTTCTGCAACAGTCTACTTCAATTA
Source organism: Oreohelix idahoensis (assembly GCA_024509875.1). Lineage (NCBI taxonomy): Eukaryota > Metazoa > Mollusca > Gastropoda > Stylommatophora > Oreohelicidae > Oreohelix > Oreohelix idahoensis. The sequence goes on from JAMPIV010000222.1 coordinate 393,678, forward strand.
ACACTAGTTCTGTTAACATTCTTTGGTTGAAATTAGGAACAGTGGGGTGTGTGTTTGATACAATCTTAAAATAAGAATTAAAAGATGCAGTAATCAGGGGTAAAGGATTATGAATACTAAACCTAACCTTAATCCTAACGTTAATGACAAGGGCGGCTTATTTGGATGGCATAAAAGAACACATCCCACTGTTTGTCATTTCAACCCATTCTTTATCCAGTAATATAGGTGACCTTCTTTAAGTTATTATTATATTTGTATGTGTGTGGTAACAGTCTGTGACGTTACAAGAGTTTTCTGTAACATTCTGTATTCAGTAGCCATGTTAATCTGAGTCTTTTGTGACAATCCATACCCAGTAACACTGGTGACCATACTAGATGTTTCTGTAACTATTTGTATCCATTTGTGTAAGAGACTAGATGTTTCTGTAACTATCTGTATCCATTAGTGTAAGAGACTAGATTTTTCGGTGACTTTCTGTATCCGTTTGCGTAAGAAACTAGATTTACTAGATTTTTCTGTGCTGATCTATTTCCAGTAACACTGGTGGTACTGATATCGCTAAGATCATTTTCGAGCAATGGAAATCAGGGAGAGGCAGAGACACACTCCAACTTTCTGATATAGAGGCCACTGTTATGACATCTGCTATGAATGCCGAAAGTAAAAGTAAGTTTTCTTCATTTAAGAGACAATGTACCGATAAAATGTGGATGTATAAAATAATGGGGCATATCTTGTGGAAAGAGAAGAAAAAAACAGGTCCTAGAAAATCTAGGAATGAAAAAAGAATTGATGAAGATCAAAATTAGCAAAATTATTTAGGTCATATAAAAAAGACAGCACCTTGCTGAAGACCATTATGTAAAGAAGAGTTTAAGGCAAACGTGCAACAGGATATTAAAAAGAAAATGATATGGAATCAATTTTATAAATTAACTCTTTAAGTCCCAACAGCCAGTATACTGTTCTTCCTTCTAGACCCATTTGGCCCGATCAACAGTATACTGGCTTTCGTATCTCTTGATCCTTTCTAGGGCTGTTTTCTAATTTGGCAACTCAAAAACGCTATTTTCATAAAGTATAGCTATAAATTTTGGACTTTTGGTTATTTATGCATATGAACATTTAAAAAAATTATTTCTAAACAACAATAATAAAAACGCACTGGGGTGGTCATTTTTGCTTGGGTCAAACCCACTTTTTTGCTTGGGACTGAAAGAGTTAACGGTACAAAAGAAGCACAGGACATTCAGGTTCACCTTTCATCGGCCACAGTTACAAACAGGCAACAAAGACAAGAAATATAGAGAGGTGAAAAGAAAAATACTATAGACACTACAAACACATAAAAGAATGAGAAACAGAGATAAGATGAGCAATACATGCATGAACAAATAAACAACAACACAGGTGATGCGAGGAAAAAAGTGCAACAAATAAGCAAGTAAAAATACAAAACCAGAAAGAAAGAAAGAAATATCAGTACAAGAAATTCAACAAAGAACAAAAATCAAAAGCAGAAAATGAAATAACAAAACAGGTTAATAAATTCCTGGTTAAAGCTAAGAACAATCAAACCACAGGAATAGATGCCCTAAATAGCATTTGTATTTTATTTATAAGAGGAAGACAGCACGATAAGTGGGAAGATAACATCAAGAGATGGCCAGGAAAGAGTCTATCAGAGAGTACCATCAAGACAAGAGACAGAGGACGTTGGAGATCCATTGCAGCTGACCTTCGATGTGGAGATGGCAGCTGATGACGATGATACAGACAATATGCCTGTGTGTTACCGAGGCTTGAAAAGGGAGCAAAGAACAGTAAAACTGTACTCACCAGGCGTGTCATAGATGGTGACTAAGGAAGGTTGGGCATTGGGCCAGCTGTCTCATCCCGTAAAAACTTGGGGGGTGGGAGGCGAGGATCCCGTTACACGCCCATTAAGGCATATTGGGAATATGGTGTTAGGCCCATATTTTCATGATCATCGGCACACTAGGAGTGACGTGGTCAGCATCATGCCAGCCGCCTTTAACCTTCCTAGAGTTGCTCTGGTACATCTAATACTGCTACTATGTAGTTCCCGTGGGGCCTCTGAAGAGACAAAGAAAATATAGGAACACTGCACCATCAGGTAGCCCAAGCAGTGGGACTAATATGAGGTTGTGCATGAGGCTGGCAACCTCATCATGTCAAACAAATTGCCACAGAAACCACTGCTGCAGGAGTCATGTGACTACTTGGTGCAGGTATCCAACAATGGGACTGGCTGCAGTGGTGGCTGCATACTCCATAAGGAGCACAAAGGAAAGTGATGGTGATGGTGAATATCTCTTGTCTCTGGTATATTCACAGATGGTCTCTGGTATATTCACAGATGGTCTCTGGTATATTCACAGATGGTCTCTGGCATATTCACAGATAGTCTCTGGCATATTTGTAGATGGTCTCTGGTATATTCACAGATGGTCTCTGGCATATTCACAAATGGTCTCTGGTATATTCACATATGGTCTCTGGCATATTCACAGATGGTCTCTGGCATATTCACAGATGATCTCTGGTATATTCACAGATGGTCTCTGGTATATTCACAGATGGTCTCTGGTATATTCACAGATGGTCTCTGGCATATTCACAGATGGTCTCTGGCATATTCACAGATGGTCTCTGGTATATTCACAGATGGTCTCTGGTATATTCACAGATGGTCTCTGGCACAGTCAGCTGATAAGCAGTGTTGAGAGCACATCATGGGGCGAAGTGATCTTGAAAAAAGTATATTTGGAAGGATCGCTATGCACCATGATGTGTCTCACCAAAACACAAAAACTATAGTCATTGACTATGACTAAGCACGGTAGCGAAGCATGACGAAAGAGGTCCATAGTTACATTTTGTGTGGATTCAACAGTGTCGGCTGGTGTGGCAAAGTCCACTGAATAGATGTAGAGAATCCTACTTACATCATAACCTGCATGTAAAGATATGAATATTTAAGGAATATATGTAATTGCCGACTAAAATAAAGTGTACAGGAAGGCACTGAATTTTAATAATATGGACATTGATGGAAAGTATAATATGTCAAGATGGATTTGGAAGAATAAAGTAAACGGACAAAATTATTAATATGCTATAAAAGCATGAAGGTATTATTCTTAATAGGATGAAGAAATTTTCAAATGTGTGGAATTATTTATAAATCAAATATCGAAGGAAGGAATCGATATTCAATTGAAGATGTAAAATTATGTTAGAGCAATGTGTCGCTCATGAAAGTCTTTGTGATAAATGAAAATGAAATTCGTTCAGAGGTCTTCAGAGAATCTTTAAGTTTGGATTCTGTATTTTAACATTCAAAAGTTAACAGCAGCAGTCGACTATTATCGGTCATGTCCTTACGATGACAAAACAACAGAATACCATCGAGTTGGGGAATGGCGAGCAACAACGAAGGAAGTCCACCTTGCTTCGGTTGACGGAAACATCCTTCAGATATGTAAGATGAGAAACGAATAACCCAGAAAAGTTCTGGCCAGTTTTTGTGGCAATACATCTACAAATAGAAAAACCCTAGACAACATACAGACAACCAAGGAATTGTTCTTAACAGATGAACCCGGCTCTATAAGGAGCACAAAGGAAAGTGATGGTGATGATGAATATCTCTTGTTTCTGGTATATTCACAGATGGTCTCTGGCACAGTCAGCTGATAAGCAGCCAGCTAATCACAGCTTACGTACCATTTTTACCACTAGAGAAAGAACATGTGAGAAAATGCATCAGCGATTACCTGTCGTCTGAATATGCGCTGCCGGCCAACAACAGGCAATACGAGATAATGGATGAAGTCTTGAAGGAGTTAACATTTTTTCCATCCACGGAACAAGTCTTTTCATCCACTGGATGCAAGAGGGTAGCTGAGAAAGTTGATTATGTTATGATAGATAAGAATATACATCCAGGAAGTAAATCTTTTAAGAACAAGCATTCAGAGTTTTGATCAAACATTGGGTGTAGGTCATCATGTCTCTGCACAAGTTGTCTGTCAGTTCTGTTAATGGCTTCTTTCTTTCCATGCCATTATGTCACACTCACCAATATCTTCTTTTTTTGTCATCTTCTGTATCCTTTTCCTTAAATCTTTCCCTTTGTCACAATTCACCGAGATTACAGATGAATAAATTTTACAGGTCTGTGTCCTTTATCTGAAATCCTTAGGGACAGCTGTGTTTTGGAAACTAGATTTTTTCTGTCTCCATATGTCTCCCAAAATCGCCCTGTTGTGATTTTAAAAAAAAGTAGCCCAAAGAAAATTTCAATTTTCAGAATATTTCAGTTTTCCGATGTTCAGATTAAAGCATCTTCTTCTTCTTTGATCCTTAGCCGCCGACCGTCAAAGCAGTCAGTGGCCATTACGCCTGGTGGCGTCTTGTAGGGCAACAACGAATTGATTCCACTTTGCTCGGTCGGCGGCCATCCTTCGTACAGTGCCCCAACTCTGGTTCATTCTTTGCATCTCAGCCTCCACAGTCCTCCGCCAAGTTGTTTTTGGTCGGCCTCTCTTTCGTTTTCCTTCAGGGGTCCATAGCATAGCTGTTAGGATTAAAGCATACTGACCTATATTATTCTAATTTATTTTCCATGTTTCTCACTTAGTTCTTACTTTCTTTCCTTTCTGTTTGTCTGCCCCTGATAAAGGCCTTTTGGCCACCACAACGTAGGCATTTTTCTTTGTCCTAGTAAGACGTGTTAGCATTCTTATCTTTTAACACATTAACTACCGAATTGAAAAACACACTGTGGCCGAATTAAATTTTGTTCCCATTTTCATTCTGTAGGTGTATGAAGGATTTAATCTGTAGTTTTCTTAATTTTAAACAGATTTTTATGAATTATATGTCATTTCGATGATAAATGAATGTACTATTGCCTAAAGCTGATAAAAGGAAAGTTTACTTAATATGGTAGATATTATTAGTAATGTAAAATGATTGACAGACAAAAATCAATTCAAATTTGTTTCTAAATTATCAACTTATGTTCAAATTTCTTGTTTCTATGGTAGGTAATACCTTTCTCTTGGTGATTATCATGTAGTATATCCAATAACAAGAAAAACAAGCCCAAGAACACACACACACTGACTAATATTTACACTATTGGTAGCATACATTATCACACCTATGCCACTTCCCAAAAAATGTCTGAAATTTTTTCCTCATTTTCTCCCTGTAAGTGTTTGGAGAACTTAAGCTGCAGATTTATTAATTTTAAACAGATTTTTATTAATTATATGTCATTTTGATGATAAATGAATGTACTATTGCCTAAAGCTGAAAAATATATGTTTATTTAGAATGGTAGATATTATCAATAATATAAAATGATTGAAAGAAAGAAAAAGCATGCAACATTTTTTTTAAATTATCATCTTACCTGCAACTTGCTTATTCCTGAGGCAGCTAATGTTTTTTTCTTGGTGATTTTCATGTTGTATATCCAATGACAAGAAAAACAAGCCCAAGAACACACGCACTAGCTAATAAACACACTATTAATGACTTACATTATCACACCTACACCACTTCCAAAAAATCTCAGAAATTTTGAATAAATAGCACCTTTGAGAAAACACAACATCTATAACTTATTTACAGTATGTCAATGTCTTTAGTAAGTTACAGCTGAAGGATCATGCGTATGGTACAGCCTAAAACAGCTCTTTGGATAGAGATGGGGCTTTTCGGGGCAACCGATGCAATAAAAATTTGTTCGGGCTCGTTTCGCAGGTGTTGAGCACACTATACAGTTCCTATCTTTGTCGGTGTAATCCACAATGTGCTTTGCACCCTCAAATTTTTTAACTTTGTTTCCTAAAAAATTTCCTACCTTTCTTGCTACTGGTGGCTACTAGATCAGGTGGATTTATGGAGGCAGCCTTCTCAGTCAACTGATCAATCAGTTTGTCTTTGAAAATTTTCAATGACACTGACTTCTCATCAAAATGACTGAGGGTGTACAATATATGGGCATTTACCTGGCACACCTCTATAATCCAGTAGAAAATTTTTTTCCACCATTTTCTACTTTTTCTTTGGAAATTGCCGTAGTAAGCTACCATTTGATCATTGTGGTCACATCCATTCATGCAAAAATTGTACCGGTGTACTGGTTTGGGTTTTTCAACTAAGTTGTGACGTCGAGTTGTGACTTGCACCATCTCAACTGATGTTTCAGTGCTCACAACAATACATGGTTTCTTTGCCTTTTTGTCTCGCCAAGCAACACATATCTGAGATCCATCACCATTTTTGTACCACCTGGCTTCTCGGTGATGAAGGGAGAGGGTCTTCAGTTGAAGGGGAAAGTTTTTTCTTTTGATGTTGACTGTGCCAGTATAATGAATGCCCCTACTCAATGGATAGGTTATCAGTGTATCCACAGTGTAGTATCTGTCAGCAAATACATGGTGGCCCTTCCAATTCCTTGCAGCAAGAAATCAAATACCTTCACTGCCTGACTTGTTGTAGAGTCATTAGCAAGAATATATGATGTATTCTTCCCAAAGTATGTCAATACAGAATAGACATATCCTGTGGCAGAATCACACAATCCAAAGGTCTTAATGTGATACTTGCTTGGCTTTGTTGCATTGTACTGCTTGTGTTTCCAGCGTCCATTATACCCAATAACCATTTCATCAATGGCTAAATTCTTAAATGGATGAAATGCATCCTGGAACTTTGCAACGAGCAAATTAAAAAAATTCTCTATTTTGTCCTTCCCTTCTGAATCAGCATCTCCAACATGCATCATTGTATGGTAAATTATTTCAAACCTAGATCTTGAAAACATATTGCCATACCAGGGTGTATAATTATGAGGTGTCGGTGCCCAATAATCTTTTACCGATGGCTTTTTATCTAAACCCATCGCAGTTGTTACTGCGAAAAATTTCAAAAGCTCATAGTCAGTGACAGGTTTCCAAGCAGCAGACGAAGATCTTTTTGAGGATGGGGGTTTAGAATTCTTTATTTCAGCATATTCATTTATTTATTCATTTATTACTTTGACCAAAGAATGTAAAACATCTGGTGTCAGTAATGTAAGCCAGCAATCAAGCACAGAGGAACTTGCATCAAGATTTGCTTGCAAACCTGGTTCATGAGTTGGATCAAAATAAAAACTATTTGTTGTTTCACCCTCAGTCACTTGCTCCCATTGTTCTCTATCTTTAGTTAGGCCTATAGTATTTCCTGCACTATTGGTAACTCTAACCAAGGTTTTTGATCTTTTACGACCCACCGATGGCCCAAGACTTCTAATTTCTTCGCTATCTTCACTGCTTGAATTATCACTACTACTGTTATCACTGCAAGAAAAATCACTACTTGAATCAATGTCCACATTGTTTTCACTGTCCTCCTCGTCGCTAGATCTATCAATCAATTGCTGAAATAAGTTTCTAGCCTGTTCAGCAGTTAGACGAGGTGTATGTGCGTTTTTTGTGGCGCTATCATTCGTTGCCATAGTAAACAGTTTTGCGATTTGGTAACTAACCTGAAATGTATGAAAAATATGAATATAATATCAATTTTCAGAGGCACACATTTACCCACGCTTTTGAATGTTGTCTTCCGGTGGTAAATTAAAATCTCGAACCAGATCGGAATGTGTTTCGTCATATATTTCATTCGTTATCTTACTAAACTTAGAAAGCCGCTGTGGGCGGTCTGCCGTCCAAATGTGTTTCTTTCGTAAGCCGGTCCCACCGGCTTGCAGTAGTTAATGTGTTAACCCACTTTTCGTCACACTGTATATTCCAGCTTTCCTCTTTCTCATAAAATTCCCAAGGATAATGTATTCCTTCCTTCTAATATTAGAAATAAACTTCCTTTGCAGACTGGCTACATTCAGGGCATCCTCTTGACTCTTTTTTTAGCTATCTATGATATTTTTAACACTCATCTGTAAACCCTATCTCTGTGATCTTCAGGGATCAAACATTGATAGAATTTATTGTACATGTGGTTTTTAAGAGTTCAAAACATTCTCTTCCAAATGTGATTCATATAATTTTATGTGACTCAGGAGGAAATATGCCTGTGTGGTTCCTGCAGGTTGTTAAGGAGGAAAAGGGAGAATAGACCCACTCAAGCACGCATAAGCTGTGGCTAATATGAGCATGTGTATCAGGCCAGCAACCAATCCAATGAAGAAATTTTTGAGAAATTGTATTAGTCTAATAGCTGTCTTTGTGCTAGTTGAGAAATTGTATTAGTCTAATAGCTTTCTTTGTGCTAGTTGAGAAATTGTATTAGTCTAATAGCTTTCTTTGTGCTAGTTGAGAAATTGTATTAGTCTAATAGCTGTCTTTGTGCTAGTTGAGAAATTGTATTAGTCTAATAGCTTGCTTATTGACTCTGGATGTTGCTAGTTGAGAAATTTTTCTCATAGTTCAATACCCTTTAGCTCTCTTCATGTAACCTTGTCTTCTTTTGAGTTTTCCTTCCTAGCTGTCTTTGGCAACAAACCGCTATTCCATTGCCATTAGCTTTCTTGCAGTGGCTAGTTGAGAAACTGTACTAATTACTGTCTTTGTGCATAGCTGGTTTCATTTTCCAGCTTTCTTTTGCTAGTTTGAGAAATGTATTAGTCTAATAGCTTTCTCTGTGCTAGTTGAGAAATTGTCTCTCCTAATAGCTTTCTTTTTTGATGGTAACTATTAGTCTACTAGCCTCTCTTTCCTCCTAGTTGAGAAATTGTAGAACTAATAGCTTTCTTTTGCCATTGAAATTGTATTATGTCACCTTAGCTTTCATTTTGTCTTGAAATTGTGCAATAAAAGTATCATTAGGTCTGTTCAATTGTATTAGTCTAAGACACTTCTTTGTGCTAGTTGAACATTGTATTAGTCTAATAGCTTTCGCTTTGCAGCTAGTTGAGAAAATTATGCTAATAGCTGGACCTAGTGAGAAATTGCAGGTCTAAAGCCTACATTGTAAGAGTCTATGTGCTAAATCAGCAATTTGAAACAATAGTTAAATAGCATTCTTTGTGCTAGTTGAGAAAATAAATTTCAATCAATACCCTTTAGCTCCCCGAGGAGCATAGGCCTTCAACAAACACATGCCAAGTCTTCCTGTCCTGTGCCATCCGCTCAAGTTCTTTCCATGTTTTCCTCATCATTTTCACCTCTGTATCCAGTTCTCTTCTCCATGTGTTTTTTTTTTTGGTCTACCTCTGCCTCTCTTTCCCTGTGGATTCCAGAACAAGGACTGCCTTGTAATGCTATCAACAGGTTTCCTCAATGTGTGTCCTATCCATCGCCAGCGTCTTCTTCTCGACTCTTGTTCTACTGGCACTTGTCTGGTTCTTGTCATCAATTCCACATTTGTGACTTTGTCATACCATTTCAGTCCTTCTATTCTACGCAAGCACCCATTTATAAAAGTCTGTAGCTTTTTGGTTGTTGTTTTTGTTGTTCTCCATGTCTCAGAGCCATACAATAGGACTGACTTCACATTTGAGTTGAAGATTCTTATTTTCGTGTTGGACTTGATTTCTCTTGTTCTCCATATGTTTCCCAATGCAATGAAAGCTCCTCTTGCTTTTTGTATTCTTATTTTGATATTACTGTCTGTCCCTCCAACTTTGTCTAAATTACTTCCAAAATATGTGTACGATTCTACATCTTTTAGTGGTGTTTCTTCAAGTTCAACCTTGTTATAATTTCTTGCATTTATTCTCATAATCTTTGTCTTTTCCCTGTGTATTTTCAGGCCCACTTGTTGTGACCTCTCATCGAGAATTTTCATTTTCTCTTGCATCAGATTATGGTTATGGGACAGAAGAGCCAAGTTATCTGCAAAATCCAGATCATTAAGCTGTTAAGTCAAATTCCACTGGATTCCATTTCTGTTGTGTGATGTCGATGTTTTCATAACCCAATCTGTTGCTACTAAGAAAAGAAATGGAGACAAGAGGCATCCCTGTCTCACTCCCGTTCTAATCCTAAACGGTTCTGTAAGTTGTCATTCATGAAGAACTCTGCATGTCATGTCTTCATAGATCTTCTTTATTAAGTTAATGATCTTCATGGGAACTCCATAATGCCTCATCAATTTCCAAAGCGATGTGAGGCTTTTAATTAACTCTTAATAAAATATTCTGTTACAGTGTTATTCAAGCACTATGTGAGAATTTATCCGGTTGTAATATTTTTCTATGGAATAGTTGTAAATTAACTTATTTTATTGTAAATAGACTTGTTAATGTTATGTTTGTTCTCCTCCATATTTCACAATAGGCAAAAGTTGAAGATTCTAATTTTTGTATTTGACTTATTTCTTTGATTGCAATAAATTCCCCAGTGCATTAACTGGTCTGTAACCTGTTATCCAAAATTCTCAGGGCAATTCTGTTTCAGAAACCAGATTTTTTCAGTTTTCAGATGTCACCCAAATAGCGTTCAAAAAGTCTCCCACATTCGCCCAAAAATAGCCTAAGTCGCCCAGACTGCATACAAAAATAGCCCAAAATAGTCAGAAATTATTTTTCATAATATTTCAGTTTTTGAGTGTTCAGATAAAAAGGTTATAGACCTGTAATGATCCTCTTGTCTTGTATGTTCCTGTTGTGATATGACTGCCTGTTCCTCCAACTTTGCGTACAGTGCTGCAAAAATATACTACTGGACAAAAGTTAAGGGCCGCCATTCAGTTTAGACAAGGTTTATATAATTCTTCATGAGCAGGGTCGATTTTCCAAATGTCCAGTAGCTTGAAATCTCTCAAGAAGTCTCTGAATGGTAGAGTGGGACACTGCTAAACGTCTTGCAAGATGACGAACAGATTGACCATCCTGAATCCATGCCATGGCTCGACCACGGTCTACAGTGCTGAGATTTCTCCTTGGTGGCATGGCTAATGCAGTGATCATTTCGACCACTTGTCATACTGATTTATTGCATACCAACGGTGAACACTCTTTACCGTTGATCATTTTCCACGTGCATTCAAATTCAACTCACTTTTTCACCTTTTGAACTAGTGGGGCGTGTTGCAAAAACCACGAGTTTTTGCAGCAACAATGGCAATTTTCACGTGCGGGTTAAAGTGACCCAGTTGTTGGACATTTAAAAAAAATTAACCTAGTGCACACAGAAATGTATACACATTTCTCTGAGCTCAGTTTTAATGACATTTTCAATTGTCTTTACAGTTTGCCAATCAATTATATAAACCTTGTCTAAACTGAATGGCGGCCCTTAACTTTTGTCCAGTAGTATATATAAGAATGTACAGTTACTAAAAAGTTTTTTAGAAGTTAATTTTGCAATGTTATTTAGTAGACAGGCTGGGTCTGTTTAAAAAAAAAATTTTTCTCTGCCTTACAGATTACACTGGTATACACACATTTTGGTGCCTTAAATTTTATAGCTGTTCTTGGGTAATTTTGGGTTGCTGATTCCAAAAATGTAATCAGATTTTTTCTATCAGCTCTAGTTTTTGAGATAACTAAGAATGACCATATTAGTAGGGCAATTGTTATGTACAATCCTAGAGTTAGGTGCTATCAGTGGCATTTTGACTTTAGTCTGCATTCATATTATATGTAATTACTGTACATATATTACCAAAAATGTAATAAAACTTTATCACTAGCACTTGTTTAGTCAACACGCAAAAAGGATCTTTTCGAGGACTTCCTGGAATGTGGTATGCCCGGACAGTCACGCTTAAGGGTCCAACAGTAATCTGCCATCATGTGGGCATCCCAAAGTCCCTGGTATCTCTCTTCCATTGTTTTTATATCTTGGTGAAATCTTTCACCTTGCTCCTCACTAAAGTCGCCAAGATTCTCCAGAAATATATGTAAATGGTTATGGAGGTAGTGCAATTTTATGCTCATGTTGCATCCAAGTTCACAAAAACTCGACAGCATGTTTCCAACTAATTCAGAATAATTGTCTGCTTTAAAGTTACCCAGAAAGTTTTGCACAAGTAAAACAAATGATGACCAGGCTGTGGACTCTGTTTTGTTCATGGAATCAATAAAATTTGGATCGTTTATTAACTTTCTAATTTGAGGTCCATCAAAAATTCCAGCTCTAAGTTTGTCTATGCTCAGTTCTGGAAACTTTCTGCATAAGTAATTAAAACAGGTACCATCTTTGTTCAGTGCCTTAACAAATTGCTTCATCAAGCCAAGCTTTATATGTAATGGTGGCAGTAGAACTCTTTTTTTCGATCAATGAGAGGCTTATTGACAATATTTTTTTCTCCAACTTTAAATTCATCCCTCAACGGCCACTGTTTCTTTGTCCAATGCATATCTTTTGCCCTGCTATCCCACAAACATATAAAGCATGGATATTTGGTGAATCCCATTTGCTGGCCAAGCAAGAAGTTCATCATTTTAAGATCTACACAAACCATCCAGTTATGTTCTAAATACTTCAATTTTTCCAGAACTGTGCTTATTGTAGCATACTCCTCCTTCATTGTAGTAGAATGAGCAATTGGAATTGAGCCATGTTTGTTACCATTGTGTAAGAGAACACCCTTCAAACTTCTTTTAGAGCTGTCAATGAAAAGTCGCCACTCATCTGGTGTATAACTTACACCCATTTTGTTAACAAGACCTCCTACATTAGTACAAAACACAAGGTTGTTTTCTTTACAAAAGAATGGAATAAAACCTTGCTCTCTGCTGTGATAAAATGTAACCTTTGTTTCAGCAGTCAGTAATTTTTTTTCTTTCAATCTTGAAGCCAAAAGTTCTGAAGATTCCTTGGAGAGATATAGATCTCGGATTAGATCATTTAGTTCAAGCTGGTCGAAGCATTGAGCATCTGAAAAATCATCTTCGAAATCACTATCACTGTTGTTCCACATGTAAACTGGTGAACGTTGGCCCCTCCACATGCCACTGCTGTCTCATCTTCTAGCAGGGAATCCGAAATCTGACTGAAAGTTGGAATTGGTATGTCATCTCCGTGTGGAACAGGTCGCCTAGCAGAATCTAAATCTGGATATTTCCACTTTGTGATTTTTTCCATTAATTCCCTTAATATTCACAACACAGAAATAACAGTCATCATAGTGGTTCTTGGGCTCTGTCCAAACCATTGGAATTCCAAATTTTAAACATTTTCTTTTCCCACAAGTCCACTGTTGCAGGTGTTCAACACATGTTTTGCAAACAATGTGAGGAGCCCAAGACTTGTCCTGGTCACCTAGTTTTACTTTAAAGTAAGCAAAGTATGCCTTTTTCACAAAAACAGTAATATGCTTCCTATGTTCTTCTTTGAAAGTGTACTCTCCACAAAATAAAAAAATAAATACGGTGAAAGAAAACATGCTCTTCTTGAAGATGATGCCATTCTCTGTTAGAAGTGTAATAAAATAAGTAGCATACTAACATGCATGCAGTGGCTTAAAATCTAAAAAAGGCAATTCTGGGAAGATTCTTGGAAAACTGAAACTGAGAGTAAACAAGCAGTTTTCTTTTGTAAAGGACTAGACAGCAGTAGTTTTTTTCACATAGCCTTATATAGAAAATATTGTAAAAATACAGGGTGACCCAAAAAAAATGGGCTCGTGCGCGCACAATAAGTGCGCGCGCAGGCCCGTTTTTTTTGGGTCACCCTGAATTAATGAAATACAAAAATGTCTGTATCTCAAAAACTAGAGCTGCTACAGACAAGTAAATGTGATATTTGGATTGAGCAGGCCTCATTTATGTACAATCAAGAGTAAAATGTTTGGCACCAAAAAAAAATTTATTTTTGGTAGGGCTTTGTTATTTTTGTTAGAAACATTTTTCAGTATGATCTTACAGATATAAATAAATAAGAGTTTTTCTATGCCCTGTTTTATAACACTTTAAAATAATTTCCAGTGTTTTTGTTACGAATGTTCCTTCCATTTATTTAATTTTCTTAAAAATTTTTATCTTTACCATAATTTATACTTTGTAATTAAAAAAATAAAGAAGCTTGATAAATTAAAGAAAGAATGACTGCATTTTTTTGCACTTTTATGCAGTTTTCTATGAATTATTGATCTCTTAATTTGCTAAAATTAAGCATTTAAAATTTATTTACATTTCATTATCTTTATAACTGAGAAATGGTGACGGGAGACATCCCTGTCATACTCCAGTTCTTATCCCAAACGATTCTTAAGTGGAACAAGAGATGAGAAGAAGATGTTGGACATAGATAGGACACACATTGAGACAAATCAGCTGATAGCTTTACAAGGCAGTCTTTGTTTTTGAATCCCCAGGGTAAGAGACACTGAGGGGGGTGGGCAGAAAAACACAAGGGAGAGAAGAAAATTTAAAACAGACGTGATAAGGCCTTGAATGGATGGCACAGGACATCTGCAGTACCACTAGAATTGGGACCATCCTGCAGTACCACCAACTGGTCTCCCCAGTGTGTGTGTCCCATCCAATGCCAGAATCCTCTCACCCAGTCTTCAACCAGTGTCTTGCCTAGCTCCTCCCATCAGCTCCTCACAAGCAATCCTGTCATAACATTTAAATTCTGTGCAGACACACATTTATGATAGCCTGTATCTTCAGAGTTGTCATTTTTGAAGTTGTTCATGTTTCAGAGCATGGACTGACCCGACACTTGAGCCAAATATTCTCCTATTTTGTGCCAGACTTTATTTGCCTTGATTTCCATATTGTAACGACATCCCTCCCACTTCTTGTACTTGTACCTTGATATCCCACAATATACTCATTCAACAAAGCATTTTTCAGACACTTCATTCACACCTACTATCTAGTCTACCATCTTTGAATCAACCTTTGCACATCTCATTCATATGTCACCCTTTCTTTAACTCTCCCACTTGTGCTGCATACAGGTTATTTTTTTATGTAATTTTTATTATATCTATGTAATACTATTATTATTATATGATGTTATGTATGTGAGAATGTAACTGCATACTACACTACTTTAGAAATATGTAAAATTTTTGTTTGTTTAAAATGTGAAGATGTGTATGAGAGTGAGCAGATATACTTTTTTTTTAACTGCTCGACGATTTGTTTTTTTGTGTTTATTTGCTAAAAAATACCCTGTTCAACCCGTGAAGGGTTGTAATTAGGATATATGGTGCCTCCGTTTTCATATTAACATGTTCAGTTGCCTGTATGTGAGCGTGGCATCATATCTCATGTCCAGTTATTGTAAATAAGAGCAGGTTAAAATGTCCAAATTGTGTGCTGTTTTTCCTTAACTCTAAAATGGTAGACTCGCTATACTTGTCAAATGGTATTGAACAACAATAAAATTAAAACCCCAAAAAACAGTTTTTAAAAAAAAAAACAATTTACCAAAAAAAAAACACCCATTACATATTATGTGATTTGATATTTACTATCTTGTACATGGGTTTTCTGACATATTTAAAAGAGTTTAGAGTGAGTTATTAAATGATATGTTTAATGTATTCAGGCTGTGATCACGTAAGAATGTGTTTTCATGTAAGAGTGTGTAAGTGTATGCATGCGATGTACACATATAATGTACTGTTCTGGGCACATTGTGTCCTTTATATTAAACCAGAAAGCACAGTTAAAGCACGTTAACCAGTAGTGTATTAATGGAATTCTAGGTCAGTAAATTTTTATGTTTTTATATCAAATACAATTACCGATGACGGTAACTGTGGCACAGATAAAATGACTGCTCAACATCTGCTTCAAAGATGCCCAACGTATGAGCAACAGATAAAGCACATATGGCCGTCACCAGTACCATTCCTGAAAAAACTCTATGGAGATACAAATAGCCTCAAGTTGACCACTGCTTTCTTTGAAAATATTCAATTAGACGTCTGATAGTGTACGAAGAAGAAGATGATACATTTTACTAAAAAATTGGGTTTATAGTTAAATGCATCATGTTTAGTTTTCTGTATGTTGTATTGAAAAGTGTTCTCCAGTGCATAGGATTGTGTGTACGTGTGGCTTAGATCTGTAGGTATTATTTTGGTAGACCATGTAGCACATGTTAATGGTGATGCAACATTTTACCTGGAAACTGCTGGTATTTTTGTAATACGAACTTAGTAAAGTTATCCTTTGGGCATTCTAAAAGTGAAGACTTTTGTATTTTTTTTGCAGATTGTCTTTAGCTTATAAGTATTATTTTGGTAGACCATGTAGCATATGTTAATGGTGATGCAACATTTTACCTGGAAATTGCTGGTATTTTTGTAATAAAAACTTAATAAAATTATCCTTTGGGCATTGTAAAAGTAAAGACTTTTGTATTTTTTTTGCAGATTGTCTTTAGCTTATAAGTATTATTTTGGTAGACCATGTAGCACGTTATTGGTGATGCACCATTTTACCTGGAAATTGCTGGTATTTTTGTAATAAAAACTTAATAAAATTATCCTTTGGGCATTGTAAAAGTAAAGACTTTTGTTTTTTATTTTACCGATGACGAACTTATGACCGCTCCTTTGGCACATATGCATTGTAAAAAGAAAAGACTTTTTTGGTTTTATAGTTTGGGTTTTTTAGTTTAAATGTAGTGATATTTAGTGCGACATTCCTGCATTTTGTATCTAAGATTGTCTTTAGCTATATAAGTATTATTTTTGGGCATTGTAGACTTAGCTTATAAGTATTATTTTGGTTTAGCAGATTGTGGAAAGCTTATAACGTTATTGGTGATGCACCAGCTCGTTATTGGTGATGCACCATTTTACCTGGAAATTGCTGGTATTTTTGTAATAAAAACTTAATAAAATTATCCTTTGGGCATTGTAAAAGTAAAGACTTTTGTATTTTTTTTGCAGATTGTCTTTAGCTTTGTCCTCACAGTTAAATATGAAACATGTCAGTACTTACTTAACAGGTAAAGGTAGTCCCGCAGCAAATACTGCTGTAAGGGAGTGAAGTGTTAGAGACTTCACTATACTAGGTCCAGCATTGAGAGTTGGGAATGACCCGTTCCTCTCTCGTTGCCTTTTTCTTCCCTAACTCAAAGAGCAAAGTCAGGTACCCATTGCATCTGGGTAGACTGGAGCATGATGATGCCATGAATTAAACCCAGCACCTCTGCTATGAGAGACCAGTGCTCTAACCACCCTGTCAATCGGACGCTCAATAATTACTTAATTTTTACTTTTTTTTTTAATCCACTCTTGCCATGAAGAGCATAATGGGTAGCTGAAGTTTGCTTTCTTGAGCCAAGTATGACACAAAGGCTGTTGCGACCCCTTGTTGTTGTAGGATGTCTATTATACTGTAATTTCCATCTAGTCCTCATGGTCTTCTTCATTCCCTGAATTAGATTTTCTACTATTGTAGCCGTGTAGTGGTAAATGATTAGGCTCCATTCTCATGAGATGGCCAAACCACTTAATTTTTTTATTTCTCTGTATACTTGATGAGAGTCTGATTGGCAAAGTAGATACAGCGCTTTCCTCTCACAGCACAATTACCTAGATCAAAACCTTGTAGCGTCACAATCCAGTCTACCCAGCTGTAATTGGGTACCTGCCTCTGCTCGTGAGTTAGGGAAGGCAAAGGCAGTAAGGAAGGGAACTGGTCACCCCACCTTATAAAGCTGGACCTAGTATAGTGAAGTCTCTAACACTTCACTCCCTTACAGCGGTATCTGCTATGGGACTACCTTTACCTGATGCAGGATGTAGTACCTACAATTTTTCTGATGTCACCATTTCTCATTCTGTCTCTTCTGGTAACATTAATGGCTTTTCTTAAACATGTGCTTTGGTCAGGGACAATATTTGACTATGATAGCAAAGAAGAGGTCAGAATATGCTATTTGTCACCTGACGTTTAGTTTCAATACTGACATTCTGATGTTTGAGTAGTGGCGACAGTTGGTAAGTCGCTTCACTGGGTTTTTGAAATCTTGTTTCAATTTCTCTGTCAAGTTTTCCATTTTTCTGTAAAAATGCTACCTAGGTATTTGAACTCTGGAACCTGTTTAAGCTTGATGTTTTCGACATGTGTGTTAAGTGAGCTTGGTGATCTGCTGATCTTCATGTTTTTTGTCTTTGATGCTTGACCGTCAAGTTTTATCTTCCATAGGTTGAATTAATTGTTTTTGTATGATTGTGCAATTTGTTCTAATCTTCCTGCGTTAGATTGCACATTTGGGAAAAGTAACTCATTCAGTGGGTTGCATTCTTCATTGTCTGGATTAGATGAGGAAACATGTAAATTAATCAGTCAACACTTTTAGCTCCCTAAGAAGCATAGGCCATCAACAAACACATGCCAAATCTTCCTGTCCTGTGCCATCTGCTCAAGTTCTTTCCGTGTCTTCCTTATCATTTTAATTTCTGTCACCAGTTCTCTTCTCTGTGTGTTATTCGGTCTCCCTCTTCTTCTCTTACCATGGGGGTTCCAGTGCAAGGACTGTCTGATAATGCTATCAACAGGTTTCCTCAACGTGTGTCCAGTCCATCGTCAGTGTCTTCTTCTTATTCCAGTGGCACTTGTCTGGTTCTTGTCATCAGTCCCACATTAGTGACCTTGTCATCAGTTCACGTGAATGATATTGTTATCAGTTCCACATTAGTCATCTTGTCATCAGTTCCACATTAGTCATCTTGTCATCAGTTCCACATTAGTACTCTTGTCATCAGTTCCACATTAGTTACCTTGTCATCAGTTCCACATGAGTGATGTTGTCAGTAGTTCCACATTAGTGATCTTGTCATCAGTTCCACATTAGTAATATTGTTATCAGTTCCACATTAGTAATCTTGTCATCAGTTCTGCATTAGTGATCTTGTCATCAGTTCCACATTAGTGATCTTGTCATCAGTTCCACATGAATGATCTTGTCATCAGTTCCACATGTGTGATGTTTTCATCAGTTCCACATTAGTGATCTTGTCATCAGTTCCACATTAGTGATCTTGTCATACCCCTTCAATCCTTCTGTTCTACGCAAGCGCCCATTTATGAAAGTCTGTAACATTTTGGTTGTTGTTTTTGTTGTTCTCCATGTTTCAGAGCTTTACAGCAGACTTTTGAGTTAAAGCTTGGATTTTGGTATATTAGGATGAAAACAATCGTCTTTAACAACTCCTGATAACTTTTTAAATAAACACAGAAACATTGTCACACAAATACCACTAGCAGTTATTTTTTTAAAAGACAAAGTATCCTGTTCCACCCTTGATGGGTTATAATTAGGATATATTGTGTAAATTCAAGACAATAAAATCTGATTTCCGATATCTAAATATAGTATCTTCTTCCCCTCCACTCAGTCCAAATATCCTATATATAAAATCCCAGCTTTTTCTGTCAGTACGTAACGCTAAGGGATGCAACTTTGGTGGAAAGTTAAACATTAATTGTATTGTTTCCCTTATATGTACTCTCCAGAAAATAGTAACACTTACCAAAGAAGAATGCGCAAATGACGGCGTACACACGGGGTAGAAGAGGTTACGATTATGTGATGTGATCCCGTATACACACATTGGGATCCTCGCTGCTGCTACATAGTTCGTGTACTGTGGTGATGCACAGTGGTTTTTTAAAATACTTTTGAATAAGTAAAATTGCCGTTAGGTATTGGTGCTTTTGAATTTAGTTCCCGTCTTAAGACGGGCTTTGACACTAGTAGTAAATTAAAACTGTAAACATTGAAGCCTGGGACTGGTAACCTCATCATGTACAACACATAGTTACAGAGACCACCTCTACAAAAGTACGTGAATGCTTCAGTGCTGGCTTCCAAGAGATCTGCTGCAGCTGATGGTGGTCCCATGCTACATAACGATTAAAAGGGAAAAGTAATAAAAGGACAAAGAAGCAAAGAGAGAATACGAAAGTAATAAATGAAGGACAAAGAAGCAAAGAGATAATATGAAAGTAAGGACAAAGAAGCAAAGAGAGAATACAAAAGTAATAAATGAAGGACAAAGAGAGAATACGAAAGTAATAAATGAAGGGCAAAGAGAGAATATGAAAGTAATAAAAGGAGGACAAAGAAGCAAAGAGATAATTCGAAAGTAATAAATGAAGGACAAAGAAGCAAAGAGAGAATACGAAAGTAATAAATGGACAAAGAAGCAAAGAGAGAATACAATAGTAATAAATGAAGGACAAAGAAGCAAAGAGAGAATACAAAAGTAATAAATGAAGGACAAAGAAGCAAAGAGAGAATACGAAAGTAATAAATGAAGAATAAAGAAGCAAAATACGAAAGTAATAAATGAAGAATAAAGAAGCAAAATACGAAAGTAATAAATGAAGGACAAAGAGAGAATACGAAAGTAATAAATGAAGGACAAAGAAGCAAAGAGAGAATACGAAAGTAATAAATGAAGAACAAAGAAGCAAAATACGAAAGTAATAAATGAAGAATAAAGAAGCAAAATACGAAAGTAATAAATGAAGGACAAAGAAGCAAAGGGAGAATATGAAAGTAATAAATGAAGGACAAAGAAGCAAAGAGAGAATACGAAAGTAATAAATGAAGAACAAAGAAGCAAAATACGAAAGTAATAAATGAAGGACAAAGAAGCAAAGGGAGAATATGAAAGTAATAAATGAAGGACAAAGAAGCAAAGAGAGAATACGAAAGTAATAAATGAAGGACAAAGAAGCAAAGAGAGAATACGAAAGTAATAAATGAAGGACAAAGAAGCAAAAAGAGAATATGAAAGTAATAAATGAAGGACAAAAAAGCAAAGAGAGAATACGAAAGTAATAAATGAAGGACAAAGAAGCAAAGAGAGAATACGAAAGTAATAAATGAAGAACAAAGAAGCAAAATACGAAAGTAATAAATGAAGGACAAAGAAACAAGGAGAGAATACGAAAGTAATAAATGAAGAACAAAGATGTAAAGAGAGAATACGAAAGTAATAAATGAAGGACAAAGAAGCAAAGAGAGAATACAAAAGTAATAAATGAAGGACAAAGAAGCAAAGAGAGAATACGAAAGTAATAAATGAAGAATAAAGAAGCAAAATACGAAAGTAATAAATGAAGAATAAAGAAGCAAAATACGAAAGTAATAAATGAAGGACAAAGAGAGAATACGAAAGTAATAAATGAAGGACAAAGAAGCAAAGAGAGAATACGAAAGTAATAAATGAAGAACAAAGAAGCAAAATACGAAAGTAACAAATGAAGGACAAAGAAGCAAAGGGAGAATCTTCTTCTTCCGTCCTTAGCCACCGACCGTCAAAGCAGTCAGTGGCCATTACGCCTAATGGCGTCTTAGGGCAACAGCAGATAGGTTTTCTTTGCCATTGTTTCCCATCACGCCTATTGGCGTCTTTAGGGCAACGGCAAATCAATCCATCTGCTGTTGTTTCCGTAATCGAAGTGACTGGCAAACGGGTGATCAGCCCGTTGGTAAAGGGGAGAATATGAAAGTAATAAATGAAGGACAAAGAAGCAAAGAGAGAATACGAAAGTAATAAATGAAGGACAAAGAAGCAAAGAGAGAATACAAAAGTCATAAATGAAGGACAAAGAAGCAAGGAGAGAATATGAAAGTAATAAATGAAGGACAAAGAAGCAAAGAGAGAATATGAAAGTAATAAATGAAGGACAAAGAAGCAAAGAGAGAATACGAAAGTAATAAATGAAGAACGAAGAAGCAAAGAGAGAATATGAAAGTAATAAATGAAGGACAAAGAAGCAAAGAGAGAATACAAAAGTAATAAATGAAGGACAAAGAAGCAAAGAGAGAATATGAAAGTAATAAATGAAGGACAAAGAAGCAAAGAGAGAATATGAAAGTAATAAATGAAGAATAAAGAAGCAAAGAGAGAATACGAAAGTAATAAATGAAGAACAAAGATGTAAAGAGAGAATACGAAAGTAATAAATGAAGGACAAAGAAGCAAAGAGAGAATACAAAAGTAATAAATGAAGGACAAAGAAGCAAAGAGAGAATACGAAAGTAATAAATGAAGAATAAAGAAGCAAAATACGAAAGTAATAAATGAAGGACAAAGAAGCAAAGAGAGAATACGAAAGTAATAAATGAAGGACAAAGAAGCAAAGAGAGAATACGACAACAAGTCAGATCAAGCATAAACAAATAGAGCCATAACACCACAAGATGGCAGCCTACTGGAATACTCAAAATGTAGTGATAAAAGGAATGGATTACTAATGCCACATTGCCAGGACACATGATAGTCATGACATAAACAAGAAACTAGTATATGTGCCTGTTAAGTCATGTTTTATTAATGGGAGTTAGGTGTTAAAGATTTGTATGTATGGGTCGGATTTTTGTACACACGTTAGTTAGCACGCTTTAGTGATGAGATGATTTTTTAGTTGGGGGCTTTATGCTCGGTAATTTTTGAACATAGCTCAACTGTGTGGTTGTTAGTTTGTTTTTTAAAAATAGGATAAAGAAAGTTTTCGAATGTTTTTAGTGAGGTTTTTGGGAAGAGACGGTTGAGCTGAGCGATAGTCTCATGTGGTTAGTTCGCGCATGAGTAATTTTTACTGAGCTGTTCTGAGAAGCTGTAATCTCGTGACAGTGTGTGACTGGCAGGGCTCCGGGGTGGTCGTTCCATCTCGCGAGTGCGTTCCAGGGTATTTTTGTGAAAGCGAGAATTTGTTATATTGAAGATATTTCGAGGCCATGGATTGTATGGGCCATTACATATATTCACATTTCCTATGATGGATTTAGAAGATAGTTGGATTATTTAAGGGAATGTTCTTTCTCCCAAGAGATTTATTCAAGTCAGGGAGTATGTTGGCTCAGGCTATATTGCTGTAAACTGCGAGGTATGCAGTTCCTTTGATGAATATTTTTGCTGTGTTATCTATGATTTTGAGCTGCGGTGTTCTGCAGCCTATATACTTGGGATTTTTTGTACCTGTAACTGAGTTGTACGGATTTACTTACCTGATGCCTGATGATCTACTATGGGCTGTTATCTATGATTATATCCCTTTGGATTTATGCACGCTGTTATGGACTTATTTACACGTTGCTCCATGATTTGCTATGAAGTGTCGTCCTATGATGTCTACGTGATTGTGGTGTAAATAAACAGTGAAAATTTATAGCAGTTCCACTACTTCCTGAACCATCGTTACTGTGTGTGTGTGAGTGCAGAATGGATATTACACCCTTAAAGAACTTCTGACATTCGCGTATCTATATATATACTTGTTTACTCACCTGTCGGCCGCCTGTAAGCCCAACCAAGGCTGATCATATTTATCAGCGACCATACTGACTTGTCATTGTCAGTGACCTGACACACCCACCACCACAGACATTTATACAGTAGCAGAACTGACGGCCCGTGTGGCCTACTGCTGATGTTGTTAAAGAAAACAAACTTTAACAGTGCCATGTGTAGTGGTGTAACATTTAATTCTTTTATAACACATCAGAAGGTTACTCACAATGGAAGCTTGTATTTTTTTTAAATAATAATAATAAAATCATTAACATTTTAGAATAAAAATTAAAAATAAAACCGAACATTTCAAAGTAAACAATTATTTGCTTACATGAAACTGATCTTTTTTTTTTTTTTAAATATGTCAATGTATAGGGTCGGCAAGCAGTCGATCCCGGTCTACTGGTAAAACCCTAGTGAATGGTTTGGTAGATCTTTAGTTTTAGCAGAATAAAGACTTTTAAAACAAGGAATATTTCGAACTAGACCTCTCTCCCGCCGGCATTTAAAATCGCGTTCTTCCCAGGGTCAAATACAATTTTTCCGCATTTCCAACGAAAAGTCTCGAGCTGGCTACTAAAATATATTCGTGAACTGTATGAGATAGGAACGTGATCTTTTCTTTGTAAGAGACATAGACAACCTATGCTAAGCATGAAAGAAGGCTCAATACCTTCCATCAACGGTGTCTACACCACATCCTCGGTATTTCGTTAAAAGACAAAGTGACAAATGTCGAGGTGCTGTCACATGCTGGCCTTCAAAGCATGTATACACTACTTAGACAGCACAGACTACGCTGGCTTGGCTAAGTGCGCCGCATGGAAGATGGTTGTATCCCCAGTGATATTGCCTACTGGCAGATGGTAAAGGAATAGTCGGGCGATCGCAGCTGAGGTTCAAAGATGTCTGCAAGAGAGACATAAAGGCACTGGACATAAATTCAGCAACCTGGGAGGATTAAGCTGCCGATCGCACCAAGTGGCGACGCTTCCTCCAGCACCACCTCACACTGGGTGAAAAAAAAGCTCTCACAACAAACAGAAGAGAAAAGAACACGCCTAAAGGAACACCTGCCTTCTTCCCCCCCCCCCCCCCCCAAAAAAAAAACAGCTATGGCTGACAGGGGCTACTATTTATATAGTAGATCTTTAGAGAGCTCAGTGTTACTATAGAAGCTCCTGGGTTGCCGACCCCTGGTCTATATTATTTCTTAAAAAAACAAAACGTATTGAGCGCCCATCTATAACTCTACGTGAATAAAGAAAACATTACCTACAATCAAATTTGACTACATAAATAAGTTGTTTGATATAAAGTGTAACAGTGAGCTTCATTTGCAGGAAATTAGTGTGACTCAATTCACATGCTTGAAACTGAATGTCTTAAGACTATCTACAGTACTGTACGGGAGAGGGGAGGAGTGCGCCATTACGAGTCCTCGCACGACCTTGAAAAATCCCTATGGCTGGCTGTAGCAGTCTGGGTGACAGTAACATGTTCTGAAAAATACAGACAAGACACAAGCGATTATCAGGTAAGACATTAAAGACTAGATGTTTATTGTCAAACGAGCAGGTAACACGACAAAACTTGACAGGGGATAATTGCGTTGTGCTCTTACTACAGGTCCTGATGGCGGCATTCATTCTCCTGTGGTCATTTCATTCTATTTAATTCCATTTCCTAGGGGGTCGGAGTGGCTAAGAGATATGGCGTCCGCCTCGAATTTTAAAGGTACGGGTTCGATTCCCAGCAGAAGGAATATAATTTATGATGTACTAATGATGTCATACTCCTCCCCCCCTGGTTTCCTGGGTAGTGAGATCGGATGCATCTTAATAATCCCACGGCAGTTGGAAATCGTAAAGAGTAGGCCACACGGCCGCTGCCCTGGCAAAATTAAAAAATTAGAGACCTACCTGTTGAGGATTGTTTCATGGCTTGCAAACATCTGGGTTTGAGCTCGATTCGGATGGTTGCACCATGGAACACCTTGGTTGAATAAATACATGACATAGATCGCATATATCGATGCACGACGCGTTAGACATAGTAACGACAGTCTTATGTGTGGCCTTGAGCCCTACGGCAGTGTTTAAAATGTGTGGCATGGCCACTTATCCAAAGTGTTTTGAAAAGTGTGGCATGGCCACTTATTCAAGTGTATACTATTGTAGAACCAGGAAAATATATTACGGTAATGTAAAGCCGGTAACCTAAAAGGATAATGTGTAAGGACCACTGAGTCCGAATATATCTATATGTCGGTAATGTAACCGCAATCATTGTTGGGATTAACGTAAGTCGTAAGATATGAAACGCAGTTAGAATATATATATAAGGCGGATAGAGCCTGGCTGTGTAAGCCAAAATTGAAGTAAGCATATGTCTAAGTTCTCGGGATATATGAGAACTATTAACAGAAGGAATATTTCTGTATGAATAATAAGGATTTCAAGTATTTGGTTAGAATATATATGGATCGTTAAAGAAAATGAAAAGCAACAGACGTGTGATGTCTGATTGAATATGGGCTATAAGACTAATTTATCAAGTGTTCTATAACGTAAACATTCGTGTTGTTTATTCATGATGAAATTGCTAAACGGTATTAAATATATTTAGTCGTCAAAACGCGACTTGGTTTCCTGAAGTGTTCTACCAGTTCAATGTCGTTCTATGACTGTTTAACCGTTAACCTTCAAGGTTAGGTCAAACCATAACACTTTGATTACAGGTTAATAATAATAATAAATAAACACTGTCAGACACTACGAATATAAAGTGTATTGTAGAAACACTGAAATGAACACTATAATAATTAGGTAAATAAAACATGAGGTTACAGCAAGAAGATACTTCGTAATGGCAGAAGAGATGAATATATTACAGGAATTGAAACGTAATATCAACCCAATCATCCAAGCCTGGAAAGCCCATAACATATTTGGTGTCAGAAGCTTAAACACTATCACAATTACAGACGCTGAGCCAATGCATTTGTTAGACGACCTTCTGTCACACGTATAACATGCTACTTTCTTCAGCAAATTAGATCTGTCGAAAGGTTATTGGCAAATACCACTTACGGATCATGCCAAGCCTTTCACCGCGTTTACAACTCCATTTGGACTTTTCCAATGGAACTACATGTGCTTCGGCCTTGTAAACGCTCCGGCGACTTTTGTGCGCATGATGCGCCGCCTTCTTGGCGATCGAAAAGATGTCATCACATAAATCGATGACATCTGTCTATTTCATGATTCTTTGGAAGACCACATAACTCGTTTGACTTCTCTTTTTCTTACGTTACGCCAACACGGTTTGACTGTGCGACCTTCCAAGGTCCAAATAGGTTGTCAGGAAATTTCATTTCTTGGTCACCGCATAGGTAACCATAGATTATATCCTGATGACACAACGGTGAAACGAATGTTAGATATTTCTACTCCCTCTACTAAGAAACAAGTAAGAAGCCTATTAGGCTTAGTTAATTTCTACCACAAATTTATTCCACATTTCGCACAAATTTCTGCTCCATTGTCCGGACTGCTCGCCAAAGGTAGTCCAAATAAAATTAAATGGACACCGGAGTACGATGGCGCTTTAATGAAACTCAAGAATTTATTTGCAAATCCACCTATTCTGTTGCTACCAAACCTACATATTCCATTTGTAATTCAAACAGATGCGTCAAATTACGGCATCGGGGGCTGTTTGCTACAATGGTACGAGGGGATACCACATCCGTGTTTTTTCGTATATCGCAAGTTGACCCCAGCCGAACAGAAATATGCAACAGGGGAACGGGAACTCCTGACTGTGGTCTGGTGCCTTGAGAAGCTATCAAAGTACTTGATTGGAACCCATTTCTACATCCAGACCGACCACAGCCCACTTACTTTCATCACATCCAGAACTATGCGGAACGCGAGAATTCACCGTTGGTACCTGTTACTCCAGGAGTTCTCGTTTACAATATTGCCAATCTCTGGAACGGACAACAACCTCACTGATCTTTTATCTCGGAATTATTCCCGACAGGATGGGAATTGACTTAATTAATTACTTATACTATATTTAGTATTCTATGACAAACGTTGATATTAATGATGTTGATATAATTATAATTATATATTAATATAATATTCATAGATTGCGTACGTAACGTCTTCTCCATCACTCTCACACAGTGCCACAAGTGTCACGTTTGGGAGCGAGGGGGAGGATGTTGAGGATTGTTTCATGGCTTGCAAACATCTGGGTTTGAGCTCGATTCGGATGGTTGCACCATGGAACACCTTGGTTGAATAAATACATGACATAGATCGCATATATCAATGCACGACGCGTTAGACATAGTAACGACAGTCTTATGTGTGGCCTTGAGCCCTACGGCAGTGTTTAAAATGTGTGGCATGGCCACTTATCCAAAGTGTTTTGAAAAGTGTGGCATGGCCACTTATTCAAGTGTATACTAGTGTAGAACCAGGAAAATATATTACGGTAATGTAAAGCCGGTAACCTAAAAGGATAATGTGTAAGGACCATTGAGTCCGAATATATCTATATGTCGGTAATGTAACCGCAATCATTGTTGGGATTAACGTAAGTCGTAAGATATGAAACGCAGTTAGAATATATATATAAGGCGGATAGAGCCTGGCTGTGTAAGCCAAAATTGAAGTAAGCATATGTCTAAGTTCTCGGGATATATGAGAACTATTAACAGAAGGAATATTTCTGTATGAATAATAAGGATTTCAAGTATTTGGTTAGAATATATATGGATCGTTAAAGAAAATGAAAAGCAACAGACGTGTGATGTCTGATTGAATATGGGCTATAAGACTGTACTTTATCAAGTGTTCTGTAACGTAAACATTCGTGTTGTTTATTCATGATGAAATTGCTGAACGGTATTAAATATATTTAGTCGTCAAAACGCGTCCGTGTGCCAGGCAGGAGGGGATGGTGCCACCGAGAGAGTGAAAATACTAACTTACTTACTTAATCGTTCCCCTTCTACCGTGAGGTGTAGAGGTTTGGAAGAGAGAGCGCCAGACTATCCTATCGGCTGTCTTCCTCCTGGCCTGGTTCCATTCTAGTCCTCGGTCCTTCAAAGATTGTCTAATGTTGTCCTCCCAGCGGACTCTGGGTCATCCTGGGGTCTGGATCCCTGGCTCTTTGTGTCCCATGCTTGTCGTGGTAGCCGAGAGAGTGAAAATGCCAATATAAATGTTGAAACTAAATAAAATATTCCTGAAATAATTTCCTCATTGTCGACAAATTACTTTCTTTCCTTTCCCCGACGAAGGCCGTATGGCTGCAACGTTGGCTATTTTCTTTGTCTCTTGTCTGAATAAGACAAATCACCTTTTTCTTCGTTTTTTTTTTTTTCGCATTCTTTCAACCGACAAAATTGGGAACAGCCGTGTTTCTTATATCCTTGTCAAGACTCATTGTCCCAGCACAAAGGCTAGTTTGTTGTAACTCGATCAGACACGGAAGTGATATTATTTCTCATTCTGTCTCTCTTAGTAATATTAATGGCTTTTCTTAAGCATCTCAGCTCACAGGATGGGATTTTCCTCTTGTGTGATAGCAACATCAATGAAAATCTACTTGGCACGAAGTCATTTTGTGCAAAATTATTTCAGTTCAGTGAGTAACAGGAACGCTTAACACAGGTATAAATTTTGATCCTTTTGTGTACAAATTCAACTGATCGTCCCCCCCCCCCCCCCCCCCACACACACACACACACCAAAAACAGGTGACCACACTTGCTATAAAATTGATTACCCTCGAAACAGCCGAAAATGAATAGAGCGACCGTAGCGACTTTACAAAGGGTCGAATTGCGGTGTATGCCTGGTGGTTAAACTACGAAAAGTGATACCGTCCTTAAGCTATTAAGACAGTGGACACGGGTGTCCTCAATGACTGGAAACTATTACTGGATCCCGGAACAACTTTGACCCATTGTCAAATCTACATCCTACAGCGTCTTCGTTGACACACGACAAAGTAAAGAGCAAACTGTTTAGATTGTTCCTACAGGCATCTCTATTAGCATGCGAATAAGTAGCCTAGATTGCATTACATTTCGAAGGAATTATTGTGCTGTGTCCTTGGAAACTCACTGATCAAAGGTTGGTTTTAACTTATTTTCTCTCTAACAGTTTTTTTAATCATTTTTCTCAGTTAGCCCCATGGCTAACTTCCTTAATTATTTCACCAGGGTTGGCGTTAGCTATTTTATACGTAAGATAATATTTGCATTGTAATATCGCAGCATGGCAAGGTATTGAAACAATATCCTGACGGTCCAGGGCCCGATTTAGTCATGAGCTAAATAAGCTACAGTCTGTTGGGACCTCTTTTGCTAAGTTCAGTTGTTACACGGCCATTATTATCTGTTACCAAGTAGGGCCTCTACAGCTTTCTATAGCTTAGGGCAGGGGTCGACAACCCATACGCTTTTGGGATCTACTTTGGTAACACTAAGCCTTCTAAAGATCTACTTTGGTAACATTGCGCCATCTGAAGATCTACACATACACACACACATATATATATATATATATGTGTGTGTGTTTGTGTGTATGTAAGTTTAAAAGCTGGGGGAGAGAAATGAGGAAGCTTACAAAGAAAATACCGCGTTCCTATCTCAAGAAGTTCACAAATATTCTGTATTTTGGAATCGTGATTTTTCATTGGGAATGCAGAAAAAGTACTTTTGATCCCGGGGACGCCGCGATTTTAAATTCCGGCTGGAGAGGTCTAGTCTGAAATTTGCCTAATGTAAACAGTCTTTTACTTTCCCCGCAGTCGCTGAACGATCTACCAAATAATCGCCAACGATCTATCGGTAAACCTGGAGCTCCTAGTTGCCGATCCCTGGCGCCTCACCATTGAAAAAACTGAAACTGATTTTTTTAAAAATTCGCACAACAATGAGTCAAACGCATTTGACAAATCTGGCTTTATTTTCTACTGAGTATCAATTTTCAAAGAAAATGAATTTTGATGAGGTCATAAATCAGTCTGCAGACATGAAGGCTCAAATGCAGAGTTTGTGAATCTTGTCCATTAACGTTTAAAGAAGAGGCTGAAAGTGATGCTTTATTTCCTCTGTGTGTGTGTGTGTGTGTGTGTGTATGTTTTTGCAAATGAAGTGAAGTATTACGTGTTCACTGAATTTTTAAAGTAATGCATTTTAAAAATTACAATTTGTTTAAACAAACTGAATAAACATCTATTTGTAAGCATAATGTATTTTTCTGGTGTGTATTTTAATTTCACAATTTTTTTCTGGGAAAAGCCGGGGGGGTGCCAAAGGAAAGCTCCGCCCCGGGTGCCAAATGCTTCAGGTCCGCCGCTGCATCTATATATCCATTCATCTATCCATCCATCTATCTATCCTTCCATCTATCCATTCATTTATCCATTCATCTATCTATCCTTCCATCTATCTATCCATTCATCTATCCATCCATCTATCTATCCTTCCATCTATCTATCCATTCATCTATCAATCCTTCCATCTATCTATCCATTCATCTACTCATTCATCCATCTATCAATCTGTCCATCTATCTACCTATCCATTTATCTACTCGTCCATCCATCTGTTTATCACTTCATCTATCCATTCATCTATCTATCTATTCATCTATCTATCCACCTATCTATCCATTCATCTACTCATCCATCCATCAAAGTCAAGTTAGAGGCATTACCCCAAGATGTAGGCGATCATGTCCCGGCACTGAACTCAATTTTTAATACCCTTAACCAGTTCTGTTGTTGATCTCTGACCATTCCATAAAGTCAAGTTATCCATTATCCTGTTGTTGATCTCTGACCATTCCATAAAGTCAAGTTATCTATTATCCTTTCCCCCTGTCTTCCACTACTTGTCCTCTATTTTTCACGTGTATCTTATCATATGCTCAGGGAAGGGCGATTGTCTTCTCCTTATATCTTTTGATGCGTGTCTTTGAACATCAGCCCTTCTCAACCAGTCTTTGGTAGTTATCTTAACTGTCTATGGTATCATAGCATAAAATTCTTCTGAAAAACCACATCTCTGATGCTGTTTCAGATGACTGTTGCTTTTTTCCCCGTTGTCAACGACTCATTTCCCTACAATAATATTGGTTCGATGTAACAAAGGGGAGAACTAAACATCTGTTGTTAAGACTCTTAGTTCTGCAATCCGTTGTGCATTAGTATGATCATATTTGTTCTTTTTTTTTTTTAAACTGCTAGAACTTGTGCCCGGCTGTGACAGACGAACTCAGCTGACCCTGAAGTGTTGGATGATATGGTACGACCCTTCGTAACGACCCCTTCGGATAACATCAGTGCCCCCGAATATTGTGGTAACTTTTCGTCAAACGGGATTTTTTTCCACCTGGACTCATTAGCTATGCACAACAGAAACGTGGACTCATTAGCATGCAACCTTTCCACGCAGATTGTCAACACGTTTGCTGATTAATATGTGGACAGTTATCTACCGTTCATTCTGGTCATCGCATTGATTTAAGGAGAGGTTAAATCAATCACGCCCACGGATATCTCTTGAGCAATCATATGCAGTTATTTTCATTAACTTGGTCAGTACGCCGGCCCAGTGGGGGCGTTGCCAGAATCAAACGAAAGTAGCGGCACACGATCAAACAGGCACTGAGGGATCTCAGGAAAGACTAGCGGCATGCTATCAAAGGCAGTAGTGGTCCCTGAAACGAACGACGCAAGTTTCTTGCCGGCATTTCGCATCTCTGTGTCAACCAGAACACCGCTCGAAAGACGGAGCGAACGGGAAAGCCAAAGCAGACGCAGCGAACGGAGATACGGAAAACCAGGGGCGGCATCTCTCCTTAGTCTGGCGGTCAGAACCCCGTAAGTCTCCTGAGATCTAAAAAGGTGTCAAATTCTAACATGTCCCCCCAATCTTGCATTCCAGTTAGATATATACAGACCACGAAGAAAGCCATTTTATCATTCGTTCGCCAGAGATTTAAGATTCACTAGCTATAGTAGAATTTTGCTAGATTTCCATCTGAATTGGTGGCTACATTGGAGTGATTTCTTTTTCTGTGCACGGTATAATATATTTGTTAAAGTGATCAGTGGTCTAGTGCTTTCATTTTATTTCACTGGATTTTGTGTTTATTTAAATCTATTAAATTAAACTCATCTCAAAAGTTCCAGTGGGGTAAAGTTAAGGATATATCTATTATATTATTTCCAATAATAATAGCTGCTTAAATGCTAAAGTAACTTTTAAAGTCACGAAGGAGTTTATAATTAATAAATTTAGTTAAGTCATTTATATATAGATGTGTGGTTTAACCATAGAACTCGCGCAGTGTTTTATTAAATACATAATTAAATACGCGAGTGTATATAATAGTCTTAACGGTAAATTTATCGCGCGTTAGAATATTATTTGATTTTTGCGGTATGATTATGTTGTCATGGTTTTTCTATCTTTTTCTATAGAATGATCACATAACCTTTGCGATCCCAGCAATAAAGAAATCATACAGAGTCTTCCAGACTCGTTTCTTAAACTTCCAGATATATTGATGAAACATTTTAAATATAATCTTGTGGCGGTCCGATGCGGCCTAGCTATCATAATTACATGAAAGAAAGCACACCCAAGAACATTTAAATAAACCATCAAATTAAATTACAATCTGTAAGATAAACTGGAATAAGAACAGTTGCCTGGAGCGATATTTTATTTACTGCTCTGCTGTGAGAGAGTACCTATTTACCTGAACTGTGACTGGGCCTAGTTTTTCCTCACTGGATTTAAAACTTACCAGTCAGTTGCTATCATCACGCATTGAAGGAATTTTACCACCAGCGGCGAAATTAAAGAGACCACTCCATTCTCACCCCTGTGCCTAACTGTGACAGTGCCATCCCATAGACTCCTTTTATA
The DNA here is from genome assembly GCA_024509875.1 of Oreohelix idahoensis. Lineage (NCBI taxonomy): Eukaryota > Metazoa > Mollusca > Gastropoda > Stylommatophora > Oreohelicidae > Oreohelix > Oreohelix idahoensis. The sequence goes on from JAMPIV010000222.1 coordinate 426,871, forward strand.
TAATAAAACACAAGAACTCTTAGGCTTCACGTCCGGCGATAAGTGGGAATATTTGCTATCAGCCAACCTCGCTAAATCTGGGGCTGTACATCGAAGTACCAGACATTTTCATATGTCAAGAATGTAATTGCTGTTTATATAATTCTATGGAGTGCCTGATGCTGCAATCGGTAAGTGAGTGTAAGCATATGAGTGTGGGCCCTCACGAGCGTGCATGAATGACATGAGATTTAATTTTTGCAAACCATTTTTAACTTGCCTACCGGATAATACATTTTCTGTATACCCTGCATTGTTCCTTTAAGTGGGATATTTTGTTAACTCTGTTTTACCCCCCCCCCCCCTTTTCATTTGCTTAGTAAAGGGAAAAACAATTGGGAATAACAGGATTTTTTCTACCACCCATACCTAATATTGTAACTCCTCTTTCAGAGTAATTAAATTCCCTGTTGGGTTACATTACCTATTTTCCTGATAACTATCTATCTTTGGACTGGGTTTATCTTTGTCTAATACAAGCGGGAAGGGCTTAGTCGATACCAATCTTCTTCACCCCCCCCCCCACCCCACCTTGTTATTTGTATTTTCTGTACTTATGATATTTTTCCTGTAACACATGATAATTGTTGTGATTAATTTTAATGTTAATAAACAGCATAAACTTATTTAGTACTGTGTTGGAATACCAAAGCCCAAATTTCCCATATCTGTTTAATATAGTTTGTATTCACGTGCGTCTGTGTGTTTGAAGCACCAAATCGGTGTGAGCGCAGGTGTGTGTCTGGAAACTGGCAAATAATTGTTTGACCAGGAGGGTTTGAGGAGAAGATTGAGAGGAACGATTGTCGTAAATAAGTTTTTTTTTTTTTTTTTTTTTTTTTTTGCGTACGCCCGCTAATACTCGAGGCGAAATCTCAGGTTATTATTTTATGTCTAACCTGACATTGATTTTACGTGAGTATCCCTTTATTTCTTGTGCAGAGACAGGTGTCCCTCGCCATTCAGGCAAATACTCGCCGATTTCGGAGGTACCCATTGCAGCTGGGTCGGCTCAGGAGCCGCCAGTCCCTGGTCGACGACACTCCTTCAAATGTTCTCGCCAGGTCTCGAGTTAATCCAGTCCAAATCCCGGTCGACGAAAAATCCTCAAATGCCGTCGCCCGGGTTTGATCCTGTATCACCCGGTCGCCAGAGCGGTGTTGTAACCACTACGCTAGCGCGGCTCCCGTAAATAAGTATGTCCTTACTCTCCCCAGCACTCTGTGAAGCAACTATTTACTTTCTAACCCTTATTATCACTGAGCCTCACCATCATTCTCCACTCTAAACAGGACCACTATTTCTAAGACTCTTTCTCTCAAAATAAATTTACGACACCGGCTATAATTAAATGAGTTGACTTCTTAATAATAAACAGGTAAAGTCAGTCCAAATAGCAACTGGTTACGATGACCAGCCCCCTTTCTCGCTGTCTGTGCTTTCCTTAACTCAGAGCACAGTCAGGTACCTATTATTAAAGCTGGGTAAGCTGGAGTATGCCTCGACCTGGTTGCATAACAGGTGGCTTTTCTCCATTCCAAAAAATATTGAGTTGGAGTCATAAACTTCAGTATCTTTCCCATGTATTCTGTACTGGCCTGGCAAGTATTTAACGGCTTTTCGCATATATACATGACAGGTGATAAGGTTTTAAGTATATATGCCCCAGGGGAAGCCCAATCAATACACGATATATACACAAAACAAAGGAAAACGTATAAGGTTAATAACTCACAATATTAGTAATAATAATAACAATAATAATACTTCATAAAAGAAATTCAACCACATAGAAATTAATCAACAAAAACTAACAAAACATTAAAGAAAAGCAACATTTTTGACTACTCATAGTGCAAGGAAAAACAAAGAAGTAACAAACATAAAACAAGACTTAAAAAGAACAAATGCTAATATAAATTAAAACCATCAACTGCAAAAGATATTAGTTAGCTAAATACAAAACTAAAGATAAAATTACATTTAATACCCTAATTATAACCAAATCTTAGGTTGAACAGGGTAGACCAAGATGGTGGGAGAGCAGAGGCAATAATGGTCAGCCGTTAAGTGCCCTCTCATCTTCGTCATCACCTTTTAAAACAAAACAAAAGGTTTCAAGCTAGAAGGAGGAGATGTGGCATAGTGAGCATTCCCCGCCATCTTGTCGGGCTCTCCAAATACGCAAGTATAAACTATCTTGATCTGGTTCTGGGCTGTCTCAAAGAACCACCACGTCTTGCATAGAGCCCCTTCCTATCTCCCATTGCCTATCACCTATCAATTATGAGATCCCCTTGCAAGCAGCCAGTCAGGTATAAGCCAGAGTTAACTGTGGGGATCAAGATTTTTCCCCAAGCTTAGAGTGCAAAGCTGGGTTCTCATTATGTTTCACCACAGAGGGAATCGTGATGTTGGACCCTTCTGGTGTGGCTGCTCGATCCCTGAGCGTTTATCATGCAACTTGGAGGTTGCCTGTTTCCAAGATGTACCCCGTGTAGGTGCTTCGTTGTCTTAGTGATCTAACCCTGAAACTCAATTGAGAGAGCGAGAGCAACGTGAATTTCTATGCATCCCATATGGAGTAGTAACAGATCATAACGAATTATAGTCAGCCATAGAAAATTTCACACAAAGAAGAAGCGACTTCTACAGGTGACTGTTGCTGTCATTTTTGACGGAGTCATCTGTCAAGTTATTTGCTTATGTTTTTATCATAAGAATAATTGTGTCTTTACCTGCGATGTCAGGTTGATTAGGGGTTGTCTTCCCTTGTTTATTCATTCATTGTGTTTGACCTTTAGGGTCAAAGGTAGACAGTTCTGGCGTATGCCCATAGGCAGGGTTTTTTTAAGCGGGAGTTGAGTTAGACTTCCGGCAAGCCGTGAAGTGTCCTGGGTTTTCTGAAGGGACCAAGTGTGTAAAAATTGGATAGTAATTTTCTTACATTTATTTGTTCTGGACCAAGGTTTTATTTTGGCCAGAACATATGAAAGGTTTAGTAATTATGAAAGAAATGCATGAATATTACATAATAAATGCAAGGTGTGTACATATATATGTTACTAGACTAGTTAATATTATGACTGTTTATAGTAGTAATCTATTTTTGGGAGAACATTTAATGGATGTGCTGTTGGGGTGGTCTCATCACTCCCTGTCTAAGGTGACTACACATTGTCCAGTTATTGGATGGAATTTTTATGGGTGTGTTAGCAAATAAGTTGAGTTGGTGAATTCTCAGCAGACCAGGCGCTCACGTAGCTTGAATGTGGAGCTCTGGTGCTGAGATCTGGTGGCCCCACCTCTCCGTGCTTGGGGGCAATATCAGAAGTCTGGTGGCCCCACCTCTCCGTGCTTGGGGGCAATATCAGAAGGTTGGTGGCCCCACCTCTCCGTGCTTGGGGGCTATAATAGGCTGCTCTGACAAAATGTCACTGCACGGGTCCACTCTGGTAAACTTCAACAACTCATTTGACACCGCATTGATGCCAACTGAAACTCACAGCTCTGCAATCAAAGTATTAGTCATGTGTCAGAAGTCCATCCTCTAACCATTTCTGGACACAACACTACACAACAACAACAACAACACCTAGACGGGTCAGATCTTTCTGACCAAACAACACATCTTACCAAGTTGGTTTCACATAGGATAAGTTCTCCCAGACTACGTATTCTGAAATATGTTCATTAGTTTCCTGCCCTAGAATAGGATAGGTGATATGTTTCACTGATCTCAACACTTGATCTGTCCTTCCTAATCCTTGCTGGAGTTTATGTATTTTATTTGTCTCTAGACCCTGAACTGGGGCGGGGGGTCTAGAGCGAACCCTTACTTGTTGTAAGGAACAGATTATGCTATTGCAGTATCAAATCACTCGAAACCTTAAACAAATATTAAAATGTACAAAGAAATAATTTCGGTCTTACCAGAATTATGAATATAGTACACAGTTAAATAAATGCTAGCAAAACTCAGCTGAGCTGCTGGCCTTATGATGGCGTCCCTCTAAATACTTCAATAGCTTCTGGGAATTACACCACTTGATAATTCACTGTGTCTACTAGGACAACTTATAATGACTGGCACAAAATGCGCGTCTGAGCGCCGATAATATTCATATGTGGCCAATCACTGCCTTTTCTTTTTTCAAATTCAAATATCCTACCACTAAGTCATTTCAGTCATACCTCAGTCAAGTATGCCTTATTGTCTGTTGGTCCGTCCGTCTCTACTTGCGTTTCACACAAAAACACACTTGTTTTTTTAACCAACCCTGCCTTCCCCTACACAATTTTGCCTTTTAAAGTTATTTTTAGCCACAATTCACCATCCCACCCCGTCTCTTCATTCCAACTAGATTTTAGCACTTGCGTCTTCAAGGTTACAATTTTTTGAAAATTAGTGACATGTTTTATCTCAATGCAGTCGATCGTTGATATGAACAACACAGTCTTTTGTCAATATCTTTCTTATTATCTGTCCGTCTGTATAAATAAAAGCATATTATTTCACTGCTCAAGATGGGCCATCCGGCCAGCTAGGTTTTATATTCCTAACATTATTATTAAGAAAAGTTACTTTTCAAATATTTTCTAGAATATTCTGGAATGCGTTGTTCACTGCATTCAAATAAACGGGCTAAGATATCGCAAAAGCGTCCAAGAAATGACTGTGCCGTATAATATCCAAGGTCCCTTTTGTCGATTTCTTTACTTTATGTCAACTTGGGGAACGTGACTTTTTCCTCCTTTCCCCACCAATTTGCGTCCTTTTAGCCTCGCTAGTATCAAGCACGCGGTCAGTCAGATTTTTCCTTTTGATCTCCGTTCTCATCCCGTTCCGTTTTGCCGTCAAGTCTAACAATTTAATTTCCATGGCGGGTGATGACCTGCGGCGTGGGCGATCATGTATTCTAGCAGCTTACGCATTAGTTTTTATCCGTACGTTGTATCATTGGAGATATTTTAACGTTGTATCACGGTTAATTTTGTGACACTTGGGTTCCTGAGGGTAAGAGGAAAAAAGGAAGACCAAAAGAAACACTTAGAAGAACAATAATAAGAGAAGGAAGAACGTTGGGCCTAAATAATGTGCAAGAGTTAAGAGGAGTGGCGTCACAACGAACAACCTGGAGAGCACTGGTTTCTGCCTTATGCGCCGTGTTTGGTGCTTAAAGAATTTATTATTATTATTATTATAAGTTTGAAGTTTTCCTCTACATCTAAAACTGAATTGGTGTGACCTGCGATTGAGTAATAAAGAACCTGGGAAAGAAGAAAATCTCCAAGATTTATCGTCTCTTGCGGCAAGCCAATAACCACTTGTGAGAAGCTTTAAAGAAAAATAAATAATTTACTTCATTTCAACGCAGTGCTCATTTCACAACGGGCACATACGAACATTTATGGTGCCGTGACTTTCACAACGGGTACAGTACATCTTATAGAAGTGTGTCTTCACGTGCAATCTTGATACCATCTGCGGCAATTATTTCTAACAATCATTGTCTGTACCCAGCAATAAAAACGTATTACATTGCAACTAGGAGCATGATGTTTCATTACAGAGAAATCCTACTGCAGCACATGTCCTTAGAATAATACCATAGCACTTTATCTGCTAACATGGAAGATCTATGAACAGTAAAGAGAACCACACAGAACATTTGAAACCACAAAACACATCACCGCTATCGCTAGAAACTGTGCTTAAAATTGACCTACCCAGGGAACTACATGACATAATTAAATTTTACATTATCAAAACAAGAATCACAATATAACAGTAAAGGGGATAAAACACATTCCCTACTGATATTATGGAGCAACACAATAAATGACAGTGAACATGCAGACTGGAAGAACCAAAACAAGAAAAAACAAAAACAAATGTAATATACCATAAAGACAGAAGACCACTTCTTCTTCGTCAAATACCATGCCTAGTGGGGCAGGAGATCATGTCTCTCCACAACTTCATGTTTCCAGTACAAATTATCAATTCTGTTGTTAACTTCTTTCCATGCCACGATGTCAAACTGCCCAGTATTTTCTCTCTTTGTCTTCCCCTATCTCTTTTTCCTTCAATCTTACCTGTTGTTATGATATATTTCAGCTTTCCTCTTCTCATAACATGCCCCAAAAAAGTGGATTGCTTCTTTCTAACTTGTGAAATAAGTTTCCTTTGTGCATTGGCCTCTTTCAGGACATCCTCATTACTCTTTTTGGCTGTCCATGGTATTTTTAACATTCTTCTGTAAAACCACATCTCTGTGACCTCTAGTGCCTTCCCTACTTAAAACAAAAAATACTTAAAAAAAAAAAAACACTACACACCCACAATTATAACCCACAAGGTTGAACGAAATATTCCATGGCTAAACACGGGTTTTCCTATGCATGGACCAACTAAAAAAAAATAATAACCAATTAACATGATATTAGTCATCTAACAACCAAGTATCTGTTACCTCAGTAACTGCACTTACATACTTGTTTGTTTATGCCGATGTGATGACAACAAACATTAATATATAAAGAATAGTAAGGGTATAGCGGGAAAGTCAGGGTGTGGTGGAGTTCTCGTAATGTATATTTATGATGACAGATACACGGTGAACTGGGTGTCATCCCAAACATCATGGGTTTCCCCACACTCCCCTTCCTTACTAACAACATTACAAGTATGAGAGACTACCATTTTGTAACTAAACACATACGCACGCACATGCACACAATTTGACATTTGTTGTTGATGATCAGAATCGACGTCACTGCACTCCGGGCAAACCCATAGGTGCTCAGTCTCCCTCAGCAAATGTCGAAGGATATGAATGCTAATTACTCCTGTTGCGCGTTGGTTGCATACACGCCGGATGCATCCTCTCATTCGTCCATCCCTACTGGTCTTACGTTTGATGCTAAATTCCAACAGTCTTAGCCTTGATGATTCATCGATTACAGCGTTATTCTCTAAAAGGCGATCATTAATTTCCCTCAGTATCTCTCCATTATCCATATTCATTGCGCCTTCTATGGGTGCTCTTGAAGCTAGTCTGTCAGTTCTTTCATTGTCGCGTACCCCTGCATGACCAGGACAGTAGAACCACACCAGTTCCTGAAGATTCGAGTCTTCTATGGAGGTTTTCCATTCACGTCGGAGCCATCCAGTTTGGACCTTCCGAAACATGGATTGTGAGTCTGATATCAGACTGACATCTATGATTAACTATTTGGACAAACTAGAGTGGCGAAATGATGCCTTATTCAGATATTCACTATTTTCATTCATAACCCTGCGCTCCCCAAGGTGCATAGGCCTTCAACAAACACATGCCAAGTCCTCCTGTCACGTGCCATCATCTCAAGTTCTTTCCACGTTCTCCTTATCATTTTCACCTCTGTTTCCAGCTCTCTTCTCCATGTGCTTTTTGGTCTACCTCTGCCTCTCTTGCCCTGGGGGTTCCAGAACAAGGACTGCCTTGTAATGCTATCAACAGGTTTCCTCAGTGTGTGTCCTATCCATCGCCTTCTTCTCATCTCTTGTTCCACTGGTACTTGCCTGGTTCTTGTCATCAGTTCCACGTTGGTAACCTTGTCATACCATTTTAATCCTTCTATTCTACGCAAGCACCCATTTATAAAAGTCTTATTCAGATATACGAGATTAAAATTATTATTTTGAATTAGTGACACAACATAACTTTATTATAACCTATCAGAGGTTGAACAGCATATTAAAAAACTGTAACATGATAATTTTATAACAGAGTTAATGTAACATATCTTCACAGTAACGACAAAATAACGAAACGTCTTACCGTTTACAGTCACCACGAAACTAATGAAAGCAAATACAAAGATTATCGCAGCTTTCATGGTACAAAATTGTCGCTTGTTAAACTTTCTGAAAAACGGAGGTATTCATCTAGTCTACTTCAGAGAACTGCAATCAGTTTTTAGACTGTCTTAGCCAAATTAATCTAGTTCACGAAGTGAAAAAAAAAATATATTAGCTTTATCATTATCTATGTTAACGAACTAGCGAACAATGTTTTTTCCTAAAGGGTTACTTAAAAATGTAACACTCATGCTCGCTTAACATTCGATCATTCGTCCTTCACGTTCACTGTTCATAATTTTAGTCATGGATACGCATGTGCGCACGCACAAACACACAGACCAGAGATGCTATAAATCAGAAGCAGACAACATGTGATTTGTTTGGATCTGCTACAGAAACACTGAGCTGTCCAAAGATCTAACGATCATGTCTTTTTTATTCATGTATCGCAGTACATCCATCCCCTACTTAACGGTGTTAATTCATCCTTGAAAAAAAATCGAGCGCTAACCGAAGAAGCGCAAAACGAACATTGATTTTCCATAAGAATGAATAGAAATCAAATTAATTCGTTACCGAGGTCCAGAAAGCTGTATTAAATTAAGTAAAAATTGATAAAAACACAAAAACTACAAAGTTAACAGCATTTAACTGCTATAAGAAATACTGAACACAAACTAAATATTATGTATGAACTGCACTTATAAGACATATTTTAAAAATATTATAAGACTTTAAACGCTGATACTTTCGTCGCTTGTGGCAACAGTTGTCACGGCGGAGTTGACCATCATCAGAAGGCTTTGTAGGTACCTGTATTGAAAAAAAAAAGTTTTTCTAGCTCCAATTTTAGAAGGCACGGCTACTTGGTGAATGGGGGCAGAAGATATTCGAGGAGACTTAAAAAAAAAAAAAAATTATAATAATAAAAAGAATCGAGCTTGCTTTGCTTTGCCACCATCTTGTTCTCTTCAAGGAGCACTTTGTAGCCATTAAGATCTTGTTCTATGTTGCGGATGACCCATTTTGTTGACATTCGTTATAATGCTAATAATGACAATGCTTCTTGACGATCCCACCATCCTGAATGAACGTGGTGAGCATGTGGAAGTTAAATTCCTGACTCCCATGGAATTTAGCACACAGCGTATGCTCGAATTTTTTTAAAGCGTAGGCCTATAACGGACTTATGGCATACAAGAGAAACAGCGCTAAATCGGAAAAGCGCTAATGTTTCGCGGCCATACACCAGAACTATCTTGACATTTCATTAATAGTCGTTTTCTGCACCGATGTCGGAGGAGACAAACAAAGATTAGACTTAACGGCTTCCTCAGGCAAGTCGCAACAGGCTATTAACATCAGGTTGTGCAACGATCTGGCAACTTCAGTATGTAAAACAAATTACACATAAACCACATCTGCAAAAGCGCATGAGTCCCTCGATGCAGGCTTTCTGCAAGAGGACGAGCTGCAGTGGTGGCTTCATACGGAGAGAAGATGAAATGATGAGGATGAAGATGATTTTGTTTTCTGTTAATTTTAAACTAACTCCGCCTAGGCCGGTCCCAAGCCCGGCTGAAAAAGGAGAAGGGCGGCCTACATGGAGGCCGTAAGGAGGCAGCCCCTCCACCATGCAAAGGCACAACAGGCCAATCACCTGTTTGCTTTAAACTTTTGATTACGAGAACTACAAGAGAAAAAAACCGGACTAATTCTATAGGCGACGAACTGGAACGGACTACGACTTATGGAACTTACAACACAAGAAGTATAAATGGGAAAGAAGAGGAGCTGGTGGAAGAGATGAGGAAAGCAAAACTAGAAAGCCTGGCTATAACGGAAACAAAGAAAAAAAGGATAAGAAGTCATCGATCTCGATGGCAACACGCTGCTCTACAGTTGTGTACCCACATCTGAAAGAGCTAAAGGGGGCGTGGGTTGCATTGTGGCCAAAAACCAAAAAGATAGTATCAAGGGATGGAACTTTGTCTCGGAGCGCATTATGGTTTTAAAACTAAAAGAAGGAGTAACCATAGTCAACCTGGTCATAGTGTGTGCCAAATGAGGATGAGAGAGCAGAGGTCAAGGAGGAATTCTTCGAGCTGCTTCAAAGGACAGTGGATGACTGCCTAGATGAAGTTATCATGCTCGGAGATTTCAATGCCAGGGTTGGAAATGATCATGCTAGATGGGGTGGAGTTATCAGAAGATATGGAGAAGATACTCTCAATGACAATGGAAAGCGACTCCTTAGATTCTGCAGTGAGCAGAATCTGATCATTACAAACACAAAGTTCCCCCATAAGCGCATACATGCATAAACTAGATGTGAACCAACAAAGAATGAGAAGCCAGTGATCGACTATGCCATTGTTAGGAGAAGCTCATTCAAATATGTCCGGGATGCTAGAGTCTGGAGGTGCCAGAGATTGGAAGTGATCACTACCTGCTTACAATCAAAAGAACAACTGAAAGAGTTGCTCAGCCTAAGAACTGTCCAGCATCACGGAAGAAACCAAGTAAACGAACGGAAGACATGAGCATTAAGACCTACAAGCTGAGAGAGCCAGAAATTAAGACCAGATATCAGGGGCTTATTGCTACAGCGGTGAGCAACACAGAAGAACAACCTTTTGACTGGAAGCCCTCTGGCTTAAATTCAAGGACATCAAAAAGACAGCTGCTGCAGAAGCATGTGGTGAAGTCCGACTTGGGAACAAGAGAAAGAGGACACCTTGGTGGACAGAGGAAGTCAAAGAGAAAATAAGAGAGAAGAAAATGGCATAGAAACAATACTTAGGAGCTAAAAACACAACAGGACACATGGAGAATTATAGAGAATATGTGACACTCAGAACAGAATCAAAGAACAAGATGCTAGCAGCAAAACAGAAGTCCTAGGAAGAATTTGGAGAAAAGCTAGAAAAAGATGCGCAAGAAAACCAGAAATTGTTCTATAAGATCCTAAAGAACATGAGGAAGGAAAAACAATGCCCTATCAAATTTATAAAGGACAAACAAGGCAAATTGATTACTGCCCCGAAGGAAGTAATGGAAAGATGGACAAAATATTTCTCAGAACTCCTGGATGCTGAACATGGTGAAGCATCAGAAATGATAACCACTAGCACTGAAGAGAAAACCAATGATGGTGAAGATGACATAAAGATGGAAGAACTGAAGGCAGCAATGGAGAAAATCAAGATGGGCAAAGCAGCAGGGCATGATGGTATAACACCAGAAATGGTTAAGTATATGGGAGCATCAGGCGACCTATTACTCTTAAAGGTCCTACAGGCAGCATGGTGCAACAAGACCATACCAAAGGATTGGGAGATTGCCATCATAACACCAATTTTCAAAAAGGGTGACAATCGACAATGTGGAAACCATAGAGGCATATCCCTTCTCAGTGTCCCTGGTAAAATCTACTCTAGAATCCTAGAGCAGAGACTCCGACGCCTAGCTGAGCCACAATTGGATGAGGTCCAGTGCGGATTCCGAGCAAACCGAAGTACTCAAGACCTAATCTTCACACTCAGACAGTTGAGTGAAAAGGCCCTTGAGTATAAGAGTGAGATCCATCTTTGTTTCATAGATCTGGAAAAGGCGTTTGACAGGGTCCCCTGGAGCAAACTTTGGGACTGTTTGGCAAGGAAGAATATTCCAGCACCTCTGATTCATGCTATACAGAGCTTCTACAATTATGTGAGGACAGCAAACCATAAGTCAGAAGAGTTCAGGACCACCACTGGTGTAAGACAAGGTGATATCCTATCACCTTACCTCTTCATACTCCTTATGGACGATGTCATCAAGGCATGTAAGGAGAGAACAAGAAAGTATTCAGTGGGGTACTGGAAGATGAGACAGGTCTATATTTCGGAGCTGGCATTTGCTGATGATGTTGCTCTGATTGCTAAATCGGAGGCACATCTCCGGTCCAACCTGCAAGTCTGGAGGGAGGGGCTGGGGAGGAGAGGGAGGGTCATTGGCGGCTCTGGGGCAAAGTTCATGGTGGTGTCGCGAGAGGAAGGAGGGCGTCAGATTAGGTTGGGAGAACGGGTCCTGGAGCAGGTCGACCACTTTAAATATCTCGGAGCTGTTGTGGACCGAAGGGGAGGCATCAGGGGAGAGTTGGCCGCTCGAGGGGCAGCGGCTGGGAGACTTTTTCAGGCCGTAGATCGTGGGTTCCTCAGCGGGAGGGAGGTTGGTAGGAGAACGGGGATGGCTGTGTGCCGCTCCACCTGTGTCCCAGTTTTGACATATGGATGCGAGTCGTGGGCAATGACTGCAGCCCACGGGGGCCAGATCCAGGCCTCGGGGGTGAGGTGTCTGAGGAGGGTGGTTGGGGTGGCGGGGGGAGACATGGTCCGCGGCCAGACGATCCGTCAAGGCCTAGAATCCCATCCGCTGCAGACCCAAATAGAACAGTCCCAACTAAGATGGTTTGGCCATGTCTGCAGGATGGGAGAAGATCGGCTGCCACGGCGGGCATGGGAGGCGGAGAGCCGGGGATCCAGACCTCCGGGACGACCCGGAGTCCGCTGGGGGGACAACGTTGGACAGTCTTTGGGGGACCGGGGACTGGAGTGGGGCCGGGCCGGGAGGAAGACAGCTGATGGAATGGTCTGGCGCTCTCTCTTCCAAACCTCTACACCTCACGGTAGAAGGGGAACGACTAAGTAAGTAAGTAAGTAAGTAAGCCATCATAACACCAGTTTTCAAAAAGGGTGACAATCGACAGTGTGGAAACCATAGAGGCATATCCCTTCTCAGTGTCCCTGGTAAAATCTACTCTAGAATCCTAGAGCAGAGACTCCGACGCCTAGCTGAGCCACAATTGGATGAGTTCCAGTGCGGATTCCGAGCAAACCGAAGTACTCAAGACCAATCTTCACACTCAGACAGCTGAGTGAAAAGGCCTTGAGAATAAGAGTGAGATCCATCTTTGTTTCATAGATCTGGAAAAGACGTTTGACAGGGTTCCCTGGAGCAAACTTTGGGACTGTTTGGCAAGGAAGAACATTCCAGCACCTCTGATTCATGCTATACAGAGCTTCTACAAGTCTTGCAGAAATTATGTGAGGACAGCAAACTATAAGTCAGAAGAGTTCAGGACCACCAATGGTGTAAGACAAGGTGATATCATGTCACCTTCTCTTTTCATACTCCTTATGGACGATGTCATCAAGACATGTAAGGAGAGAACATGAAAGTATTCAGTGGGGTACTGGAAGATGAGACAGGTTTGTATTTCAGAGCTGGCATTTGCTGATGATGTTGCCCTGATTGCTAAATCAGAGGCACATCTCCAATCCAACCTGCAAGTCTGGAAGGAAGAGCTGGAGAAGAGAGGGATGGTCATAAGCAGCTCTAAAACAAAATCCATGGTGATATCACGAGAAGAAAGAAGACATCAGATTAAGCTGGGAGAACGGGTCCTGGAGCAGGTCGACCACTTTAAATACCTCGGAGCTATTATAGACCGAAAGGGAGGCATCAAAGAAGAGTTGGCCACTCGAAAATCAGCAGCTGTGAGACTTTTCAGGCCATAAATCGAGGATTCCTCAGCGAGAAAGAGGTTGGTAAGAAAACGAAGATGGCTTCTATACCGCTCCACCTATGTCCCAGTCTTGACATATGGATACGAGTCATGGGCAATGACTACAACCCACAAAAGCCAGATCCAAACCTCAGAAATGTGGTATCTGAGGAAGGTGGTTGAAGTAACAAGAAGAGACATGGTCCGCAACCAGACGATACGTCAAGGCCTAAAATCCCACCCCCTGCAGACCCAAGTAGAACAGTCCCAACTAAGATGATTTGGCCATGTCTGCAGAATGGGAGTAAGTAAGTAATTTTAACCTCCATGCACCATCTACCCTTGCAGTAGATGACTTGCACCTGTATCACGTGCTCGAGCGGTTTGTGGTTTCTGTAGCAATATTCTTACGCGTTGTGATTATCAGCTTCTTTCACATCACCTTAGTCGCCACATACGACATACTTGAGGAAGCAGTGGTATTATTTGGTTATGACTGAATATTGCAAGTGTATGCTGTTATATTACTTGTATAATGCTTAAATAATGCTTAAAGTTTTTAAAAAAAATAAAGTTTTGCCTCGTTTTGGCGAGGCTCGTCCCGTTCAACCTAGTCGATTATATTAGGGCGCATCTCCAAATATAAACGACCTTTAGGTCTGATTGAATTAGTTAAATGCTTAAAGTAAATGTCAGGATGAAAGGACCTGGTAAGCATGATGAGAGAGAGAGAGAGAGAGAGGAAGGGCAGAATGTCAGACGGGCCTGCGTGCTCAATTCTTAACCCTTTGAAAGTTCGTTCGTTCGTTTGACAACCCCCCCCCCCCCCTCTCCCCCCCCCCCCCCCCCCCCCCCTTCCTCGAACCAACATTGAAATATTTACATGATATTTACAAAGTAGCAACATCTGGTAAACTGGCAATGAAAAACAAAAACAGAATTGTTTACTTTAAAACAGGGATTCTCAACTTTTCTCAATCTCCAGACCTTATTGGGCAGGGTTGGCAACCCAGGAGCTTTTGGAATTTGCGTTAGTGCCAATGAACCCTCTAAAGAAAGATCTACCATATATATATATATAGGTGACCATCTGTCCTTTTTTCACCGGTTTTGTCCTCTTTTTCACCCTAAAATTGGACGTTCGGGCGGCTTTTTTCAAAAGTATTGTTTGTCCGGCGTTTTCCTTTTGGACATCGAACATGACTGAAAAAGTCTATCTTATGACAGTATTTTCTTTAAGGATGATTTTTCAACTAAATATTGAACGAATTGCACAGGAATATAGTTCAGTTGTGAAAGTAAAACTATTAAATATGTGATGATATTCTTAAGCAATACTTGTGTCAAGAGTCTGTGCCCTTGAACATTCTGAACATGCTTGTTGAAAAACGAAGATGCGGACTTGGTAGGTTGTGTGACAAAGTTTTATGAAGTCGTCATTAGATGAAAGTCTTAGATGTATCGATGAAACCATCAGAAGATTTCACATATTTTTCCTGACTGACCTTACACAGAGTACCAGCATGTGAAGATGTGCGAGCTTCTAGGCACTATTTAATTGATACAGATGTTGCATTTGACAATGCAAGTGTTTGGATCAACTTAACATCCTAACAATGTTTGCTGAAAAAAAAAATCACTTATGAAGGATTCATGCAGTTGCTGACGCAAGAGAAGCGAACCAAAATTTCAGAACAAACAGTAAATGTTGAATTTCACTCTGGGACCCAAAGACGCAGCAATAGAGAACGCAGTCAGCGACTCATAGCTTGACTGCTTGCGTCAGGACCAGCGAACCAGAGCTGGTCAAGACCGCACTCCACCTCCACGTGGTGGTCCTGGAAACAGTCTGCAGCAGTGCAGTCTGGCTGAGCGAGTGCGGATCGAGGTGGGAAGGCACACCCGGTCCCTAAAAAATGCCGTGCAGAAGTCGGATGTGTCGACCGAAAGGTGCAGATATCACAGCTTAGGTGCAAACAGACACAACGCAACCACCGTCCTTTTCAGGGCGAACGAGGAAGAAGAAGAATTTCATTCTGAACTTTTAATGATCGCACAATATTTGTTGGCGGTGCCTGGTTACGATGAAAACGTGGACAGGCTGTTTTCGTCGATGGACAGAAGACAGAAACATGTTCAAAGTAGATTCCATAAATGGAAATTGTTTCTGCAATATAATTTAATAGAAGTGTCAGTTAATTCCGTAATTTAAAAAAAAAAAAAAAAAATAACGAATTTTAAAAATAGATAATGTCCGCCAAAACGATAATTAAAGAAATTAATCATAATGCTATCAATACTGATTAATATTTGGAACGTTAATTTTTAATGTTAAAATGATTTTAAAACATACATTTTAAAAGACATTTTACTTCAATAATTTTTTTAAATAACATTTATAAAACTAGAACCTGTTCTAGTCATCACAATCCGACATTAAATTGAAATTAATAAGTCCTCTTTTTGTCTCGTATTGTCCTCTTTTTTACACCAAAAAGTAAGAAAATGTCCTATTTTTGTGAAAAATGATATGCTCGCCCTAATATATACATATATATACTCACAGTGCTTTTTTTCCTAAAAAAAATTTACCGGTACTCTTATCACCCCATCCCATTATGCCAGTAAAGCCAAGGTTAAAAAAAAAAAAAACCCATCAAATTAGTACCTTATATTTACAATAGTTTCCAAATCGGGCTCAATACATTGGTGCTGCCATCTTCGCGTACCTTTTCCTTGCTCTTCGAGTCAGTTGCTAGATGTCTGCCTTTCAGGAACCAGGAATTGACGTACGGTAAAGGCCGAAAAACACGTAAAGGAGGACCAACCAGCTTGATGAACATCAGTGTACTCAGTCTTCAGGTGTAGAGAAGCTCTTGTTGGTGTGAAAACTAGGTTCATTTGGGAGAAGCCACGTTCACATTCATAGGTAGAAATGGGAATGCAATTGATAGTGTATATTAGTGGCAATAGTCCAGCTGGCATTTTCTTCTCTGTCAGGAATTCACGATAACCTCTTAGAACCTGTCTTTCTGGAATCCTAAGCCTCTTACACAAACTCTCCACTTCAATCTCACCAAAAGTGACATTCTTCTCGACATTGTCTGGCCAACATTCTGGATACAGCACTTTTGTCCATTCTGGCATTTGTGTGTCTTCTTCAGATAGCAGGCGATTTTCCATTCGTCGTTTCAAACTGTCGTAAAACATTTTAGGATCAAGAGAGCGATTTACATTGGTTGGTCGATTTGTTACCTTCTTCTCTAAAGTGACTCCTTGAAAGTTCAAATTTTCTGCTGCTCGTAGAGCTTCACGATAATAAGGTCCACTGTTAAATTTTCTGTCTTCAAACACCCGAATCTGCCTTGATATAATATTATGAGCTGTGTAGAGTGTAATATCACGTGAATGTAGTTCGACACTGAGCTCTGACAATTCTTGGAGAGCATCACACATCAGTCTATCGTACGGTAGGTTAATTGGTTTATTGGGCCCAGTCTAGGTAAAGAGTAAAGGTTGACTGATACACGAGAATGTACAGAAATAGATTTCACAGGTGGTAGGTTTGAGGGAAAGATATGTCTCTGGAGTGAGTAAGTTTCTCTCATCCAGCATATCCGTACAACTGTACTTTGTTATAAAGCAGTCTTTGCCTCCCTATCTAATGAAAGAACAGGTTACTCTACACACACACAGCAATATGTGATAACAATGACACACAACCTTGAAAAACTAGGGATAAATGGGTATGGGTCTGTGTCATTTTTGACGGAGTCATCTGTCAAGTTATTTGCTTATGTTTTTATCATAAGAATAATTGTGTCTTTACCTGCGATGTCAGGTTGATTAGGGGTTGTCTTCCCTTGTTTATTCATTCATTGTGTTTGACCTTTAGGGTCAAAGGTAGACAGTTCTGGCGTATGCCCATAGGCAGGGTTTTTTAAGCGGGAGTTGAGTTAGACTTCCGGCAAGCCGTGAAGTGTCCTGGTTTCTGAAGGGACAAGGGTCCATTGTGTTTTTCGGGGAGAATCTTCGAAGTGACTGCGATGGCAGTTTTCCCCAGTGAATCTCTGTGCGTTGGAATGACAGCAGAGTTCCTTATTATGTTCTGTGGATTCGGTTACAGGTAATACCGACTTTTTCCATTACTATGCTTTCGGTGGCAGAACATGTTAGAAGATTGCCTAGTCTGTGAACTGCAGCTCACCGATCCTCCATTTCAGAACTTATATTTTGTGCTCGAGGTAGCCATCCAAGACTATTAGTCTTTATATTGTCCAGAAATCCAGTGACGAAGATATATTGTGGGAACCGCAGATTGGCGGTATTTATGTCTACAATAAGCATTACTGCAGGGTTGATGGTAACCTGCTTATCAGAAGTACACAGCTGACGTCAGAACGAGGACTGTGTTTTCGGCTAATGTACTACAGCCTAATACAGTGCAATTGGCGGGGAATGCCAAGTTGCACCTATGTGTCAAAGTGATTAAGGTATCTGACGCGTTTAGTCAGTGATACCAGGGCGACGCCACGAACTGTCATTATTGAAGAACATTGTATTGACCATGCACGAATATTCAAATGTTTACCAGCTTGTTGAATGCCTAATGTATACCTATCGATTTCCGGTCAGCATGACCTTGTTACACTGACTGTTCCTGTTGATACCATGTGTGTTCTCGTCAATAAATGTTTTGAAACGTGCCTGCAGTGTCCAAGCATCCTTGACTACTGCATGTGAGTGTATGGGTTGCAGGGTCTACATATATACGAGCCTAAACACATTCGCGCCTTCATTCGCACCCACACTCAGTTCATCATACGCTCGCACTACACACCTAACAACATGTATACTGTCTTGGGCCAGTGATCACCTCAACAAGAGAAAAAGTCAGTTACATTTCTGGTGGACCAGATCTGTGGGTTTAAAAAGAACAGAGCGAGCAATTAACATTATTGGTGACATTAATGGATCCAGAAATTTACATTTCTGGTTGACCAGCTGATGGGGCTATATAAATCATCCTATACAGCACTCCAGCCTTAAACAGACACCCCACCAGGCTATTTACAGTTGCTGTTACATGTATGATGTCTCCAGTGTTGTCCAGAAATTTACAAGAAGGACAAGTACACATTACATTTCTGATCTGTGGGTCTAAGCTACACACTGGACAGCTGTAACACACATCGCTAATTCTACACTTGCAAGTTTTGGCTACAACAGGACAGAAATAGGTCATCAACTGTTGACCCAGATAAACAGTGCTAGCATTTTATTTATAATGCTGCTTGAACAACAACAGGACAAATACTGAAGTTGGCATCGAGGCGTTTGCTACGTGGACCATAGCTGCATAGAAGGCGAGTCCCTATTGTGAACAGTACTGCTGGTTGTTACACGTTGCAGTCAACAACAGACTTTTCTATGTCCGAGCATTCAAGTTACATTGTTCGAGGTCAAGTGTTTGTAAACAGTACGTGGAAATTGTAAACATTCAATGTGCAAGTCCTAAGTCGAGAAGGTCATAGTAACTTTTGTTCGTGAATACCACTTTATGCTACAGTGGATTTGACATTCAGTGCGCGCTTGACATTTTGTTTCTGTGTTCGCAAGGAGCAAGTTAGTTACTGTAATATCATGTGTGACTAAGCTTTATTTTGCAACACATTGAATTGATTGCTATTTATGTTAATTGTACTATTGTTGTGTATTTTTCTTGTGTTCTTTTGCGGGCTGGTTGGGTAAAGGTGACTCCTTTAGATAAATGCCACGTAATAGAGGTTATCTATTGAGAGCGTGTCGTTAGGGACTGCAAATTTCCTTAATTGGAATTTGCTAGCGACAATCGTTGCTATTTACGTTTAGCTGTGCTGAAACTGTACTTATCGTTGTTTTTGTAATATTTTTTCTGTTTTTCAGTTTTGATTTCATTTGTTTGTATCTGTAGGTCTTTCCTTTCTTTTGTTTATTTCTTTACACCTTTTTGTTTATAACAGTGTTGCCATTTGTCTTGTTTATTTTTCGCGGTTATCATTACACATTTGTGTAACATTTTTTTTTTTACTTTTTGCTGTATTGTTTATTTGACTTCCGCGAACGTTTTCGGTCATTGTTCTGTATTTTTGTCTTTGTATTTATGATTGTACTACATTATTGTCATACACAGTCTACATACATACACTTGGTCATGTATTATTATTATTGATAAGGTATACTCTTCATATAGAGATTGTTAATAAAATATTATTATATGAGATATTTATACAAGTTCTTTGCTAAAAGACTTGTTGTCCACAAAGATTGAGACAGGGTAAAATATATATGCAAGTTCTTTTAAAGAAAAAAAAAGAAAAAAAGACTTGTGCCCACAGTGATTGGGATATAAAGGTAATTTAGTTAATTTTTTCAGGTTTCTGATCTCATTAGACAGAATGTCTACATTGGATTTCTTCATCCAGCAAGGGTTAACCCTTGGTAAGTCTGGTAAAGAATTGGAAGAATATTCATCTGCTCAATTCGCCATTGCATTGAAGTCAGAAGAAAAGAAACAAAAAGAGGAAATTAAATTGAAAGCAGAAGCTGAACAAAGGAGAGCAGAAGCTGAACTAAAGAAGCTAGATGCTGAGAATAGAAGATTAGAACTTGAAGAGAAAAGGTATCAAAGAGAAGCTGCTGCTGAGGAGAGAAAAGCTCAAGCTGCTGCTGAGGAGAGAAAAGCTCAAGCTGATGAAAGAAAATTCCAGATGGAAATGGAAGACAAAAAACTTCAAGCTCAAGCTGCTGCAGAGGAGAGGAAAGCTCAAGCTGCTGCTGAGGAGAAAAAACTCCAACTTCAAGCTGCTGCTGAGGCTGAAATTAGAAAAATGGAACATGAGGAAAGAAAACAGAAAATGGAACTTGATGAAAGACTCGCAACTTTGGAGTTAGAGAAATTGAAATTGGCGAGTCCAGGTGCTCATCAAACAACTTCGAGTACGACAAAGGAGTTTGTAAGTAGGATCAAACTACCTCATTTCAATCCTTTAAAGGATGACGTAGCAGATTATCTAGATAGATTCCAATTTTTTTATGCGATACGCATAACATAAAAAAAAGAAAAATATGTTGAACAACTGATGGAATTTTTTACAGGTGACACAGTGACTACTCTTATGACAATAGACGAACATGACAGGACTAATTATGATTTTGTCAGAGCAGCATTGCTAAAAAAAATACCAACTAAAAGAAGAAGACTATCGTCTTCGTTTTAGGACAATGTTGCCAGAAAATGGAGTAGATTTCTCTGATTTTGTTACAAAAATACGTCGTACATTTACACGATGGGTTGAGTTGTCTCAGACTGAGAAAACATATGAAGGTCTAATGGACTTATTATTGCGAGATAAGGTTTTGTCATCTGTTAATGATTCTTTTCTTGCATTCCTTCATGAGCGTAAGCCTAAAAACTTAAAAGATATGGAGGAATACTGTTGTCAGTATGCCACCGCGCATCCCCATGCTACAGTTAGCAATTCTAAAGTGAAAGAAGGGTTGCCAGCTGCTTCGGCAACACCATATGGCCCTAATTTCAAAAAAAAAATTTCAGGGTGCTCAACAAAACTGGAATAGGGGAAGTAATCAGAATTACACTCAGAAGCGGAGTAATCCAACACATGATGGTTCTTCGTCTATGAATTGGAGACAAGATGGTAGTTCTCGTAATTTTAGTGGTAATAATTTGAGACACTTTCGCAAAGGCTATCCAAATAATAACTATTCGAACTTTCGAGGTAATCATTCTCGACGTCAAGATTATGACGATGGTGAATTTAGAAACCGGGATTCAAACCGGAATGATGATTACAATAGGCAATATGATAACAATTACAGGGGAAATGATAGTCGAAATAATTACAGGGGAAATGATAATCGAGGCAGACCTAGATTTAACAAAAAAAGACCTTTCCAACAGGCAAACTCTGCACAACAAGAGTTTGATGGAGCCTGTAATACAGTAAATGATAGTGGTAACTCTAGGGCTATCACTGGTTGTGCTTTCGATTTTGGGAGAGCAACTGAATGCCCCCAATGCTTAACATTGTTCGACTCATCGACTGTATCTACTCTAAGTTGTGGTCACCCTCTTCCTGCTCTACCTGCTACAGTTGCGCATGATGGGAGAGGATCTCTCATCTTACATAAAGGTCTAATAAATGATAGGCTAGTCTCAGTACTTTTCGATTCGGGATGTACTACCGTCGGGGTTAGGGAGTCTCTGATAGATCCTTGCTGTGCCACTGGAAAAACAATCAAATGTGTTACATTTGGTGGTACTATGGAAAGTTATCCTACTGCTATTATTAGGATTGACACTCCCTTCTTCACAGGAGATTCCATGCATGTCTTCTTCCTAATCCTATTGCGGATCTTATAATCGGTCGTATTCATGGGGTTAAGGAATGCACCCCGCAACAAATTTCTAGTTGGGAGAAAAAAAACATTCAAACGGTCAATGCAGTGGTGACAAGAGCTCAAGCTCTTAATCCCCCAACTTCATCGGATAATAGTAATGAAGTTGATAGCCAAGACGAGCACTTGGTGATTTCCCATGACTCGTTTGTTAAACGTCAAGAAGAGGATCCTTCTTTGAAGAAATTCTTCCTTCTTGCAAAGAAAGGGGATCCCAATCAAAATACTAATCACAAATCGTATATTACTATGAAGAATGGTATATTGGTACGGATGGTACAACACTCGGACAAGTCTATGCACTCGCAAATTCTTGTGCCTAAGTGTATGAGAGCCTTAATTCTTCAGCATGCACACGATTCTCAGTGTGCTGGACACATGGGGTTTTCCAGAACTAAAACTAGAGTCCTTGCGTCCTTCTTTTGGCCATTCGTGAATAAAGACATCCGAATTTATTGCCGATCTTGCAAAATTTGTCAAGAGGTCAAGTCTAGAGGTCCGAGACATGCTGCTCCTATTCAGGCTGCAGATATTCCGATTCGGCCGTTTCAGAAAATGGCTATAGACATCATTGGTCCGTTCAAGATTAAGTCAGCCAGAGGACACCAATTTATCCTCACTTGCGTGGACATGTGCACGCGTTGGCCAGAGGCTATTCCTCTGAAGAGCATATCAACTGTCGATATCGCTGATGCTCTTTGGCTCATATTTTCTCGTCTGGGATTCCCCGGAGAAATACTGTCGGACCACGGCACTCAGTTAATTTCGGACGTTATGTCTCAGGTAATGGCTACGCTGGACATTAAAAGGTCTCTCAGTAGTATTTATCATCCAATGTCCAATGGATTGGTAGAACGTCTTAACAGGACACTAAAGAACTTACTTGGCAAGATAACGGAGGATCATCCTGAAGATTGGGACAGGGTTTTACCTGCAGCTCTCTTTGCCTATAGAGAGGTTCCCAACGAGCATACAGGGTTTTCTCCTTTCGAACTTGTCTTTGGTGCGCAACCGCGCGGTCCGATGTCCTTGTTACACGATTTGATAACTTCTGATAATATTGACGATGATACACAATCGTCATATGAATATGTCATTGCTCTTAGAGAAAAGATTATCGAATCGTGCAGGTTAGCAACTTCATCTTCCGAATTTGCGAAAGAAAAAGCTAGGCGATTTGCTAACAAGAAAAGACGCCTACGTCAACTTTGTCCTGGAGACAAAGCATTTGTCTTACTTCCCTCAAGAGAGAATAGACTTCTCATTTCATGGAAAGGTCCATACACTATAGTCTCCAAAATTTCCGATGTCGACTATATTGTCGATGTGGATGGAAGGCATAAAACCTTCCATATAAATATGCTAACAGAGTTTATTGAACGTCCAGACTATTTGCAGCCTATTTTCCAGGCGACGGACGACTCTCCAGTCCAACATGGTCACATCTCATCCCTGTCCGTTATACAGGATGAGGAAACTATTTTTTCTGACGTTAACTTACCTCTTCCTGCGATTCCACTTACTTCTACGGAATCATGGAAAAACGTTACCGTCTCTTCGAACTTGTCTTTTGAGGAGCAACGTCAAGTATCCTCTACGCTACAATCATATCAGGATGTCCTTACCGACATTCCTGGACACACAGATGTCATAGAACATGACATCATACTTACTGATCGTAATCCGATCAGAGTAAGACCATACCCAATACCTATTCATTTTCAAGCACAAGTCGAGAAAGAATTGGATGAAATGATTCAACTGCAAATAATTGAACCATCCACTTCAGCTTATTCTTCGTCGATAGTTATTGTTCGAAAGAAAGACAATAACATACGTCTTTGCGTTGACTATCGCAACTTAAATCAAGTTACGAAGTTCGATGCGGAACCTATGCCGTTATTAGATGATCTACTTATTAGACTTTCTAAAGCTAAATTCTTTACTAAACTAGACTTGTCGAAAGGTTATTGGCAAGTCCCACTGACGGAACACGCCAAACCTCTCACTGCTTTTTCGACACCTAGGGGTCTGTTTCAATGGAATTGTATGCCTTTCGGGCTTATGAACGCCCCAGCGACTTTCGTGCGCATGATGCGACGAATTCTATCAGATCGTGCAGATGTCATCGCATATTTAGACGACATCTGTCTTTTCAGCGATACTTGGGAAGAACACTATTTGGGTCTAAAGGAATTGCTATCTACTCTACGTGAGCATAGTTTGACTGCAAAACCCTCTAAAGCTTTTGTTGGGTTTAGTGAAATTTCCTTCCTAGGTCATCGAGTTGGTCATGGTCTGTTGAAGACAGAGGACCAAAACATTTCGAAGATATTAAATATCTCGGTTCCGAAGACAAAAAAGCAAGTGCGTAGTCTCTTGGGATTGATACAATTCTATGGAAGATTCATTGAGAATCTGTCCTCCATTATGGCACCACTTTCATCGTTATTAAAAAAAGGTTCTCCTAATATGGTGCGTTGGTCCCAAGAATGCCAATCTTCATTGGATCAGGTTAAGAATTTGTTCTCATCTCATCCTATCTTAAGACTACCGACGATTGATAAGACTTTTGTTCTTCGTAGTGATGCCTCTTCCACTGGGATTGGAGCGGCACTAATGCAGGAATATTCAGAAACTCTGCATCCTGTAATGTATATTTCTAGGAAGCTAAATGCGGCAGAAAGGAATTACTCGGTTTTAGATCGTGAATTGTTGGCTATGGTTTGGTCCATTCTTAAGCTACAAAGGTTCCTTCTGGGCGCGCATTTCTTTATGGAAACCGACCAAAAAGCTCTTACGGCTATGCAAAGTAAGGATTTGAAGAGCTCGAGATCTACTCGTTATGCTATTGCTCTTCAGCCTTTCCATTTCACGGTGCGAGCTATCCGTGGTTCGGATAATGTGATGGCGGACATATTGTCCAGATGCCCACATGATTCCAGTTAAATCTTGTGTCCTAGTTTTTCCTGATACACTTTCGGACTTAGGTCTGTCCTTAATATCCTAATATGTTGTAATACAAATGTATTTGGATGATGTTTAGATAATTTAACAAATTTCATTTTGTCCATCCATCAGTGATATGTTGCTAATATAGCATTGTAATTCATGACATTTGTATATTGCTATAATTATAGTATTTAGTAATGTTTGATATATGATTGGTATTGCCAGCAACTTAGGTTTCTTTAATGGTACCCCCTTAGTTTGTTTGGCTTAAAGGAAATATTTTCTCCTATGTTGGGAGATGATTTGTATCCTCTTCAGACGCTTGGTTTATGCGTCTATTGTACCTGATATTAGGTTCATTTTTTCATGAGCACATAAGTGATACTTGTGCAATCTTGCTCATGGACATATTTAAAAAAAAAAAAAATTCCATTTTTTTTTAACAGGGGGGTTGTAGTAATATGTTGCTGTCATTTTTGACGGAGTCATCTGTCAAGTTATTTGCTTATGTTTTTATCATAAGAATAATTGTGTCTTTACCTGCGATGTCAGGTTGATTAGGGGTTGTCTTCCCTTGTTTATTCATTCATTGTGTTTGACCTTTAGGGTCAAAGGTAGACAGTTCTGGCGTATGCCCATAGGCAGGGTTTTTTAAGCGGGAGTTGAGTTAGACTTCCGGCAAGCCGTGAAGTGTCCTGGGTTTTCTGAAGGGACCAAGGGTCCATTGTGTTTTTCGGGGAGAATCTTCGAAGTGACTGCGATGGCAGTTTTCCCCAGTGAATCTCTGTGCGTTGGAATGACAGCAGAGTTCCTTATTATGTTCTGTGGATTCGGTTACAGGTAATACCGACTTTTTCCATTACTATGCTTTCGGTGGCAGAACATGTTAGAAGATTGCCTAGTCTGTGAACTGCAGCTCACCGATCCTCCATTTCAGAACTTATATTTTGTGCTCGAGGTAGCCATCCAAGGCTATTAGTCTTTATATTGTCCAGAAATCCAGTGACGAAGATATATTGTGGGAACCGCAGATTGGCGGTATTTATGTCTCCAATAAGCATTACTGCAGGGTTGATGGTAACCTGCTTATCGAAGTACACAGCTGACGTCAGAACGAGGACTGTGTTTTCGGCTAATGTACTACAGCCTAATACAGTGCAATTGGCGGGGAATGCCAAGTTGCACCTATGTGTCAAAGTGATTAAGGTATCTGACGCGTTTAGTCAGTGATACCAGGGCGACGCCACGAACTGTCATTATTGAAGAACATTGTATTGACCATGCACGAATATTTAAATGTTTACCAGCTTGTTGAATGCCTAATGTATACCTATCGATTTCCGGTCAGCATGACCTTGTTACACTGACTGTTTCTGTTGATACCATGTGTGTTCTAGTCAATAAATGTTTTGAAACGTGCCTGCAGTGTCCAAGCATCCTTGACTACTGCATGTGAGTGTATGGGTTGCAGGGTCTACATATATACGAGCCTAAACACATTCGCGCCTTCATTCGCACCCACACTCAGTTCATCATACGCTCGCACTACACACCTAACAACATGTATACTGTCTTGGGCCAGTGATCACCTCAACAAGAGAAAAAGACAGTTACAGTTACCCAAAGATATCAAGAAAGCATTTACATATAGAGGAAATAAGGACGAATGGTGCGCCTTCACCGTATAAAGGAAAATAACCCAAAGAAAATATTTACCCAAAGGTTGAAGGTTAGCACTAGGTTTACAGAATAACAATATTGGTACAATAAAAGACCAAGTAAAGTAAATAGAATCAAATCAAACCACCAAGGATTAATAGATAATTTCCAGCAACAATAAAGTCAACACACGCTCTCTCATTCATGTGGCCACCTCTCACACTCTTACCTATTTGTATTTCTTCCCTTGGGTCTGTGGTATCCCTTGGTACATTTATTTCATGAACATAATCCCTATTTTACTGTTGATTTGTGTGTCACCACCAGCTGTCGAGAACACAAATTGGCCCCAGTTCATCCCCCAAAAAAAAACTAACGAGGTGAACGCCGAATAAATTAACGTCCACGATGAATCCTGAATCCTTGAAATAATATAAATCCTAAAGGGTTGTCTTCACTGTTCTAAAAAAACTAGCACTGTTCCTCCGATGTGTGCGCAGGGGAATGTGATTCTAGATACAGGAACTACAACTGAATAATTTCGTTGCGACAACTCTTGCAGTGTTGAGGGCGGGCAGGGAAAACCAGTCTTATTTCCCGCTCGACTAGAACGTCTATTTGGATATAGGGTTTTTATTACAAATCTTGAATATATGAAGGTCCTTGGTGTTTACCGTTTTAAGAGAGAGGAACACTTCTAGAAAATCTGGAAAAATCCGGTTGCTACAAATGATGATGATGGATTTTCTATAGGCCGACTCGTTGTCAGAGTGCCAGTCCTGCACAGTGTATATTTTAGTACTCCACTTGGATTACTACTGTCAGGTGTTGGGGAAAATAATAATAATGTTTCCAGGTATACGCCACTGTTGGCTGATAAAATAGTATCCTGGATTTTGTAAGTCCAGTAGGATAATTTATAGTCATACAGTATCTTCTGATTGTACACTCTTAACCAATGGAAATGGAAAAGAAAAAAGAAAAGATCGCTGGTCCGTTCACTTGGGATCAGATCTGCTAAAAATACAAGAAACATTTTATGGAAAAATGCTACCACTCTATGTAAATATAAATGTATGTAGACGGGGACACGATAGTCTCTCCTCCGCTCTGTCAAATCCTGACAAATTTAAAAGATACACTGTGTTTTCCCCTACGCCTTACATACAGACACCGCTGGCCACAGAGGTGGGTCGGACTGAGCCGATGAAGACTATCCCGCTCTTTCTCACGGCTGGCAGTCACACGCACAGTGTGTTATTTATTATTTTCTTCTCACAATGCGCCACGTACAAATTATTACCTATCATTTAGTATCTAGTAAATTGCCGGTGTCTGTTAATTTGTCGTATGGCATTTAAAAAAATAATAGACTCTATAATAACAATAATTAAAAAATGAAATATAAACAGTATTTATTTCCCTCCCACTATCAGTCGTTTAGCCTCTAAGTCCGGTCTGGTTAACCGTCTACACTGTAAACACAAATTACCGTCTCGTCTCAGCTAGGTAGCGGTCGGGAACGTGGTCTAACATTTTAATTGAATATCTGGTTATGGAAATCGCTACGCGTTATTTTATTTAATACGCCTTACTAGCAAGAAAAAGATCTAAGTGAAGTATTTAACTGTACGTTTAAAGTATTTAACTTTAAATGCTATCACTGTAAAATACTTCTAACACTTAGCACTATTTACCAGAAAATCCAGAATAAAAATCTCCACGAATCATTTTTTAACCAATAATCCAAAAGAAATGGTTTAAGGCTGCGCGCTAGATTTTTCTCAAATTCTGAGTGACGACTGATAGTTGGGTTATAGAAATAGCAGTATATATATATATTAAATTTTCCTTGATCTCTAATGCGTTATTTCGCGCTCCTGTGCGATACCAAAAATTCAGAAGCTAGGGGTTTCAAGATAAAAGACTTCGTTTCGATCTTCCAGAGTTTCTCGTCTGGGGCTTTGACCGACATCAAAAGACTTTCTGTTCACTAGCGAGTTTCCTTGTAGGATGCCCGTGTTCCCAGATCAAAGGGTATTGGGGATTTTTTATTTTTCCCTTGAGCAAACTTCAAAGAAGTCTGTTATGTGCCTCTCTCACGTGCTGTCTGTCAAGTATTATATGATTGACAGATAAGCTCGCGTGAGTAGAACGAGGTAAACAAAGCGTGATTTGTTTTGTTATGACTGACAGGTCAACGAAGATGGTAAACACTGCGTTAGCCCGTGTTTACAGAAAAGAAGGCGGGGACAAAATGGTACGTTGCAGAAATAGACAGTTGGTATAATGCATGTTTAGCTAGCAAATCAGAGAGCAGCTATAAGGTTACAATAAGCTGTCAGATTACTGTAGGCTCTTTTCCAGTACCAGTCACACAGTCCAAGATCCAAAACAAAATCAACACTAGTAATTTTCTTTAGTAGGCCTTCATACATTATTATTTCACTCTTATCCCTGTTTTGCTGCTACAAAATGAGCCGTGAGTGCTTCATAGTCTTTCCAAACTGCAGAAACACTTCTGAAACTAGAAGCTACCCTACGCGTACTTAAAATTCTTCCAATTTTGAAGATTTGCTTGCCTAGATCTTCAGCTACTTTTCCAAGTTCTCTGGCGTTTTTGGGCGACTGATGATATAAGCAGTACAGTTTGTCAAGTAATGACTTAAAATGGTTGATTTGTGATGGGAAGTCTTTTTTCACAACATCTCCAACAGAAAGCTCAAGCCTATGGTTAGCACAATGCCAAACCAAAAACGTGTGGGTATTGTTCCTTAATCATGGCCACTACGCCTTTCTTCTTACTCAACATCACAGCTGCCCCATCACATGCAATGGCAATAAGATTTTCCTTTCAAAAGTCATCATGAAAACCCAATTCATTAAGGACATTAATCAGGCACTGGAAAACACCTTGTGCGGACACATTTTCTAATTCTACAATGTCAATAAAAATATTTGTGTGTTGCTCCATATCAGGAAGCATTGTCCGTCCATAAATTATTAAAGAAGACAACTGGCTAATAGTGGTGCTCTCATCAATCAACAGGGACATTTTACAATTTGATTCAATTATTTTCTGAATAAGGGTTTGTTTCATTTCAGTTCCAATATGTTTCATTATATTAATGTAAGCATTTGTGGAATGTAGAATTTGCCCCATGTCATAACCATTGACTTCTTGAAGATCAATTTCAGATTCAAAATCATGGAAAGCCTGATTTTTCTTTAGGATGGATGGGTTTGAAAAAAAATCGAAAAAAGGTGATTCGTCTTACGAGGACAAAGGACAAAGAAAATAGTCTACGTTACGGCCACAAGGCCTTCGTCAGGAAAGGAAAGAAAGTGAAGGCTAGATAGGACACATAAAAACTAAATAAAATAAAAACTGGGTACTTCCCTGAAGGCAAGAACCGAAATTCTATCAAAATCGCTGTCCTGTTGATAAGCGCGTGGCTGAACAGACTATTTTCTTTGTCCTTTGTCCTCGTAAGACGAATCACCTTTTTTCGATTTTTTTTCAAACCCATCCATCGTATTCCACGTCTTACCGCAGTTCCCCTCCACTTCCTCGATTTTTCTTTACAACTTTATAAGCTGTTCTGAATATTTTAGAAGTGATTTCTTTTTCATCTTCAAATGCATGTGAACAAGCTACTTCCAATTTGTTTTCTTTTGCAGTGGCTACTATTTAAGTGGCAGCCTTATGAGCTGAACTGATTTTATGTTCATGAATTTTCTTGCGTAGTGATGTCATTTGATCCTTTTTATTTTCACTGAAGTAAGAAATTCGAACATTTGCTCATGGCTTTGAAATATTCATACCTTGTTTGTTTCTTTCCGGTCCCAAACTACCCACTTCCTTGCATATTTAACAGCCAAGATGTTTATTTTTCACCAACAACCACTTATTCTTCTCACAAAATTCAGCTTTTTTATCCAGAGCAACAGTTGGGCAAATCTTCCTGTGCTTCTTTCTTCGCCGTCGCAACAAACACGTTTTCGATTTCTCCAGGTTCTGGGTCTCTTTCATCTGCAGTATCCATTGGAAAAGAATTTACTTCCGCTGCATCACTCTTAGATTCATTGCTCGCAAGTTTTAATTTTGTAGGTGCGGGAGCGGATGAGAAAAACTGCGTAATTTTACAATCCATGGCGTAAAATTATTACGAAACACATTCACCCACGTTGTAAAAAGTTGAGTCGCATCATGTGGATAGAGTCAAGTCGGAAACAGGAAGCTTCCTATCACGTCCGGTGAAAAGAGGATATCCTATAATTGACTATCGATTCTAAACGATAATGTAGCCTCTCACATGGAAATAATGCAAACTTCGAGCTACAGTGTCTACAGCAGAAGATGGCAGCACCAGATTGCAGGGATCATAGAGTTTAAAGAAACTCCATGGCATGGACTAAATCAGTGGTGGCAATCCTAGTTTTCGCTTGCTTATAAAATATATATATACTCCCGATCCGACTTTTGTATCAACCGCCCATTCGACGATCCGACCGCCTTTGTATCAACATGGAGTTCAATTTATCGATCTTGCCACGCACTGAAAATGACGCTGTCAAATTTTTACAAGCGCGTGGCATATTGCCGGCTGAAAGAATTTGTACTCTTGGCCATGAAATGAAACTTCATTGTTACACCGCTGGCAGAATAAGATGGATCTGCAGGGAACGGAAGCATAAGGAGAGAAGAGAGCTACGTAGTGGCACGTGTTTGCAGTCCACGAAACTATCCCTAGTGAACGTTATCTCGTTTATCTATTACTGGAGCCATGAGTCAACCTCAGTGAAAGTATGTGCTAGGGAACTGCTTATTTCCAAAACAACTGTTGTGGAATGGAATGCGTTCTTACGTGAAGTATGCGTCTTTTCTCTTTCAAAAGTGCAACATTGTCAGATTGGAGGTGAGGGTCACATTGTTGAAATCGATGAGAGTTTATTTTCGAAACGGAAAAACAACACTGGAAGAATCCTACCGCAACAATGGATTTTTGGAGGAGTGTGTCGCGAAACAAGTGAAGTCTTCTTGGTGCCAATCCCAGATAGGAGCACAGCAACTCTCTTAAAAGCAATAGTTGAACATATCAAGGAAGGTTCAACCATCTATTCTGACTCATGGAGAGGGTACAGAAGCGCTGACATCGAGGCATCTGGATTTTCTCATTTTCAAGTCAACCACAGATACAATTTTATTGATCCAGACACGGGAGTACACACGCAAACAGTGGAAAGAATGTGGGGCAGCGCTAAGTGGAGAAATAAAAAACATCGAGGTACAGCTAGACAACATCTGAAAACCTACCTAGCCGAGTTTATGTGGAGGTCTAGAGTACCTACAACTAGAAATGTATTTGAAGCTATCCTTGAGGACATTTCACTTTACTGGCCTCCAGAATAGACATTGCATTTTTATGCCAGCTACGGCTGCCAGCTACGGTCCTTTTCAGGGCCTGAATATCTATCAAAGTTAACAATCAACAATCACTGAGTATCACTAAGTATGCACAGTTATCTCCCCCTTTGCAAAACGACGGCAAGACGGTTGGGTTATCTCCCCCTCATACGATACATATTTCGTTTCATCATCATCAGTTGCCATCTCCACAACGGAGGTTGGCTGTAATGGATCTCCAACGTCTTCTGTCTCTTGTCTTGGTGGTACACTCTGATAGACTCTTTCCCGTCCATCTCTTGATGTTATCTTCCCACTTATAGCGCTGTCTTCCCCTTGCACGTTTACCTTCAACTCTCCCTTCTGTTATGGTCTTCTGCAAGGTGTTATGCCTTTTTATGTGGCCAAAGTATTTTAGCTGCCGAACTTTGACCTCTCTCATTAGTTCTCTTTTCATACCTAGATTTTCTAGGACCTCCTTATTTGTTTTCATCTCTTTCCATGAGATACGCCCCATTCTTCTATATATCCACATTTCAAGAGCCTCAATTCTTTCTTCCAAATGCTTATTCATCGTCCATGTTTCTGCACCATACAGAAATGCAGAATATATATAACACTTTATGATTCTCAGTTTTAATTTATGAGATAACTGTTTGGATGTCAGTATATGTTTCATGTTGTTGAATGTAGCTTTGGCCATTCCTATTCTCTTCTTGATTTCTGTTTCACATCTGCCATCTTCTGTTATTATATGACCAAGATATACGTAGCTCTTGACTTGTTCCAGGATTTTCCCATTTACGCTTATCTTTAATGTGGGTTTATCGTCTGTTTTGCTAATTATCATAGTTTTAGTTTTCTCAATATTAATGTCGAGTCCATATTCATGACTTATACTGTTCACTTGCTTCACTAGTTCTTGTAACTCCTGTTCGCTTTCAGCTAACAACACGGTATCATCTGCATATCTAAGGTTGTTTATTGATCTTCCACTGATGTTCAGTCCTGGTATTTCCTGTATCTGTTTGAAAATTTTTTCGGTGTATAAATTAAATAGGCAGGGGGACAGCACACAACCTTGTCTGACACCTCTTTTTATGTCTATGTATGGTGAATAATTCCTTCCCGATCTTACTGTGGCAGTTTGCTCCCAATAAAGGTTACTGAGTATTCTTATATCTTTTCCATCAATACCTATGTCTTTGAGGCATTCAATTATTTCTCATGATGGATTCTGTCAAAAGCCTTCTTATAGTCAATGAAGCACATATACATACTTTTTTGGACCTCTGTATATTTTTCTGCTAATCTTCTTAGGCAAAATATTGCCTCTCTTGTTCCACTGTTCCGTCTAAAACCAAACTGTTCTTCTTGGATTTCGCTGTCTACTTTACTTTTTATTCTTTCCTGTATGATTTTGAGCAGTATCTTAATTGCATGACTCATCAGGCTGATTGTTCTGAAGTCTGAACATTCTGTTGCATTTGGTTTTTTGGGCAATGTTATAAAAACTGATGTCTTCATGTCGTGTGGTAAATATCCTGTATTGTATATATCATTGCATATTTCTGTGATTGTATCTATACCAAAGCTCTCCAGAGCTTCTATCATTTCAATGTTTATGTTATCCATGCCTGCTGATCTTCCTTTTTGTATCATATGAATGGCATTCTCTACTTCTGATCTGAGAATGTGTGGGCCTTCATTAGAATCTGGTGATGGTTTTTTACCTCTGTTGTCCTCGAATAGTTCTTTTACGTATTCTGCCCATCTGTTTGATATGTCTTTCTCATCAAGTAATATTACACCATTTTTGTTCTTGATACAGCTTCCTCCTTGTGCAAACCGCGACCGATTTGATACTTTCTTTATTTCTTCATGCATATCTCTTGTCATGTGCTTCGCTTCCAAGTCTTCTATTACCTTACATTTTGTTTCTATCCACCGTTCTTTTGCTTCTCTACACATAGTACGTATGTCATTGTCTATTGTTTTATATTCTGGAGTATTTTTTGCTTTCTTTCTTTCTGCCATTTTATTCAAGATGTCATCTGTCATCCAAATTTGATTTTTCTTAGACTCCTTTTTAGGTAAATTTGCATTTGCTGATTGTATGCTTGTTTTTAAGCATTCCCATTTTGCGGTTGCTTTTTCTTCTGGGTTTTCTCTTCTATACTGCTCCATGCTTTCTGTCAATAACTGTTGGTATTTATTTTTGACTTCGATTAAATATTTCTGTTTTATATCTGGTTGTTTCAGCGCTGATATTTCTATCTGGGGTTCCTCCTGTCTTCTGTTTCCTGCTCTTTTCAGCTTTATATTTACTTTGATGACAACTGGATTGTGATCTGAATTTATGTCGGCGCCAGGATGTGTCTTTGCACTTGTGACACTGTTCTTAAATCTATGTTTTATCATGATATAGTCGATTTGATTTCGTGTTACATCTCCTGGGCTTTTCCATGTGTATAATTTCCTTGGGTGATGTTCAAAAAAGGTGTTACATATGACCAGCTGGTTTTCTTCACAGAACTGGATAAGTCTGTCTCCTCTATCATTTCTTGTCCCTAATCCATACTGTCCTACTATTTTCTTGTATTTTCCTTTTCCTACTTTTGCATTCATATCACCCATTACTATCAACACATCTGTAGATTTGACTGGTTTAAGTGTGTGTTGTAGCTCTTCATAGTATTCTTCTATTTCTTCCTCGCTGTAATCTTTAGTTGGTGCATAAGTTTGTAAGATTGATATGTCGAATGGCTTTGCTCTCATCTTTAGTAACATCATTCTGTCATTGTGTGTCCAGTATCCACATACGTATTTTTCTAACTCCTTCTTTATCAACATTCCTACCCCTCTTTCGTGTTTTTTCTCCTCCTGAGTGTATAAGCGTGTACTGGTCTCTTGTTATGTAGCCTGTATCCAAAAGTCTTGCCTCTGCAACTCCCAGTATATCGAGTTTCATGTCGGTTGCCTCTAATATAAGATTGTCCAGCTTTCCTTCTCCGTTTAAAGTTCTAACATTCCATGTTCCTATTTTTAGGCTTCTCCTACTAGTTTTTAGGTGGTCTTTCTCAGAATGCTCCCTTTCAACAGAATTTAAGGAACACTCGTCATTATGTACTTCCTTACTCATTAGAGGAGTTGCCTCTTCCCTGTTAATTTGTACAGTAGATTCTTCCCCAGGGGACAGAGAGTTCTCTACATATCGGTTCTTATCTTGTTGTTGTGATTCCATTACTTTCTGTAGGAAGTACGTGGTAAGGCCCCAATCTCTTCCACGGTGGCTAGCCATTGTCTTTTTCTATGTCCGACATGCCTCTAGTGCGCCACACACTTTGCTGTTTCGCTTTGCGCCGTTGATCTTCTCAGATTCCTCCGCCTCACTCACCGTCTCAGTCTTTGTGTACTAGGGATGGACATTCCCTTGAGTAAGATTGCTCCTACTCCACCCATGTAGTTTAGCCAGTCAGCCAAGACTGTTGCCCGGGATGTGGCCACCGCCGTACACAAGCGGTATTCTAGGAGCCATACATGAGCTAGACAAAGAGAGGAGAACCAAATAGGATCCTGACTATCCTAAAAAGGACATGGCTGTCTCTCACCGTGAGGTACTATCCCTCTCTCTTTATCCTACATCCATTTCGTTTACCATTTCGTAAATTGTGTTTCGTTTCTCGGAAAAAGTCTGGGGCCCGCTTTCTAGACCAGTACCATATATATATATATATATATATATATATATATATATATATATATATATATACATATATATATATATATATATATATATATATATACGCGTACCGGCAGAAATAAAGCACTGTATATATATATATATATATATATATATATATATATATATATATATATACACACACACACACGAATGCGTGTGATTTTAAGCGGGGATTGGGGATGATGCACCTTACAAAGAAAAGATCGCGTTCCTATCTCGTGCAGTTCACGAATATATTTTAGTAGCCAGCTTGAAAGTTTTCATTGGGAATGCGGAAAAGTACCGTTAATCCCAGGGACACCGTGACTTTAAATATCGACGGGAGAGGTCTAGTTCAATATTTGGCTAGTTTAAAAAGTTTCTTTTTTCCCGCTGTGGCCTAAAGAACTACCAAATTATTCACTGCCATGCTACAGTAGATCAGGATCGACTGGTTTGCCGATCCATGCTATAGCGTTTTAGTAAACTGTCCCGTACTACGTTCATTAAGGAAACAAAAAAATAATGTATAGAGTTTAGCAAGGCTTTGTACGTTATGTAAGTTAATATATTAATTAATTTGTTTTCTACAACTGGCAGATGGCAAAAGAACAGACGGACGACCGCAGCTGTGGTTCTAAGATGTGTGCAAAAGAGACATGAGGGCAACTTGGGAAGATGAAGCTGCCGATCGCACCAGGCGGAGATGCTCCCTCCCAACGGCGCCACCACAGATTGGGCGAAAAGAATCTCTCACAACAAGCAAAAGATAAAAGAACATGCTAAAAGGAACACGAGAAAAAAAAAAAAAACAGCCGAGGGCTATCAACCTCAAGGGGAGCAATCCCATAGTTAGTTATGACAAGGAGCTACTACTACTACTACTACTAATGAATTTTTTATAACGACAACTTCCTTTGGTACATAACAATAATTTTTAAAGTACGGTATCACGAAGTTGTTAAAATTATTTAGAATTAGTTAGATCCTTGATTATGTTTCTTGTCAACCAACAGTTTTATCCTTGGGATACTCGCACATCCTGTTCAGCGTCCAGTCGTTTCTTTCTTTGAATTTGAGAAGACTGAGAATCCGGATCCACAAAGATAAGTTGTTATAATGGAATTTTATAATTAAAAAAAAAATATTTCAATAGGATTTTAAAAAAGGGCCCATAGCAGATATTGCCG
The DNA here is from genome assembly GCA_024509875.1 of Oreohelix idahoensis. Lineage (NCBI taxonomy): Eukaryota > Metazoa > Mollusca > Gastropoda > Stylommatophora > Oreohelicidae > Oreohelix > Oreohelix idahoensis. The sequence goes on from JAMPIV010000222.1 coordinate 463,696, forward strand.
TAGGGAAAAGAAGTGTTAGAGACTTCAATATACTTGGTCCAGCCTCGAGAGATTGGTTAACCAGTTTCATTCATTGCTGCCTTTGCCTTCCCTAACTCAAGCGCAGAGAAGGTACTAACTTACAGCTGGGTAGGCTGGAGTGTGTCGCCACCGTGTTTCGAACCCGGTACCTGTGCCGCGAGAGGTCAGCGCTCTAACCACTGTGCCAATCGGACGCTCAATTAAAAGGATAATATAGTTATTTACCAAATATTCCTCCCGTACCCGCTTGACAAGCTTCTCGTACTTCCCAGGGTACTCGTAGCCCAAGTTCAGAATCCCTGCTTTAAAACGTAAATGCATTTTAAACGTTTGATTACTTCTGTAATAGCAAATTATAAAAACAACTGGCTATATATTTTTGTTTTCAACTCCTAGTTTCGTGATTTGCAAACTGGAACAAACTTAATCATAAATTTATTCACCCTTGACCTACTCGGAGAATGCTGCAAACCAAAAATAGAGATAATGAAAGAATATGCCCTATTTCGTGTTGTTTTAACTTTGTTTTTTTCTCAAGCAGTTTTTAGTTTTACCCATTCGCCAAAATGGATGTTCGTTTTATTTCCCCACAGGTGGCGCTATAAAACAAGAAATACACGTACGGTATATGTAAAGGAATGATTTACACACAGTAAAGGTTGTTAAGGATTTCTGCCCCATTGGGAGCTATGCATACATGCCAACTAGTACAGGTTATCTGTATTATGTACATGTTTTTTCCGTTTTCAGATTTGTACAGCTGTACATAATTTCTGTAAGGGTTTCTCGCCTAATTATTAACCCTTTACAGTTTCACTTACCCAAAAGTCTACCGTCCTGTCCAAAAAGCATGAAAATAAACAGTTGTCAGTTGTTGCGATATAGTAACGAGATTCCATTATTTAGCGAGACTTGAGTTCTAAATAGATGTCCAATACATGTACAGCTTCCGTTTTCTTACATTTTTGTTCTCAATCGATTGATATTGACAGACACTGAGGCAAAGAATGGCAATCATGAAAAAACTTGCTGGAACAACTTGGGGTGCAAATGAGAGAGTGATAAAGACGTTATACACAGGGCGAGTGAAATCAGTCCTAGAGAATGGAATTGCAGCATGGGCAACAGCAGATAAGTCAAACTTCGATAAAGTCAGCAGATTCCAAAATCAAGCAATGAGAATTATAACGGGCGGCATGAATACAACACCTATAAAAGAATTCGAAAAGATTACATGCCTCCAGCCAATGGAGGATAGGAGAGACATCAGGGCTCAGCAACAGGCTGAAAAATTCAAGAGATTAACAGACCATCCAATGTGTCAATGTCATAGAACGAATGCTTTTTCATTGGGCAAAGACTCAAATGGAGCAACTTTGTAGACTCAACCAAACCACAGATGAGAGCAGTTTCCATAAATGCAATATCAACTATTAAACCCATCTACACTGCACACAAGCTTCCAGTTTGGAAACAACATTGTTTCCCTGAAATGATATAAAACATTCCTGGAATTGAAAGAAAAAAGAGCCAGACTACAACAGAGAGAAAATCCATAGCGACAAAATGCACAGAGAAACATTACCCACGCATCACCTGGACCCACGCATACACAAATGGATCAGCAACAAATGCAACAGAAAATGCAGGTGGGAGTGTCTTTCTGACCGTAAGCACTGGTGCACACAAAAAGCTGTAAGTGGCAATAGGACAATTCTCAAGTAACTTCAGAGCAGAGGCCTTGAAAACTGCAGCAGAGGTTATAATGACAGAGGAAAGCACAGAGAGACAAGTGGCTTTCTGTACCGATGCACAGTCAGTAATTGCAGCGCTGAAAAGCAAAATAATATAGACCTAGATGACCTCAGAATAGTGCTTCACAAACTATGTCAACGATTCAAAAGTGTTGTGATCCAATGGATCCCATCTCATTGTAACATCACCGGCAATGAAGAGGCTGACAGACTGGCAAAGGAAGGTGGAAATCTACCTTAGCCTGATGCAAGCGTAACTTTCGAGGAGGCAAAGGATTTTATCAGAATCAGATACGGAAACAAATGGGATGCAAAGCATCCAGGTCACACACAAAATGATGCATACTACCAGCTCAACAGAAGAGAACAAGGGGTAATCTTCAGACTCCGCACTGGCCACAACAGATTGAGATACCATCTATTCAACAAGCAAAAGATAACTACCGATCAGTGTAATTGTGGCACTGATAAAATGACTGCTGAACATTTGCTTCAAAGTTGCCCAACGTATGCGGAACAGAACAAGCGCAAATAACCGACGCCAGTATCATTCGTGGAAAAGCTCTACGGAGATTCAAATAGCCTCAAACTGACTACTGCTTTCTTTGAAAACATCCAAGTAGACGTCTGAGAGTGTACGAAGAAGAAGATTGATATTTTACTGTTTCGTGATTCTTTTTTAAGTCATGGCTTTTCGGGTGGTGGAATCTTTATTTTGGGAGCCGAGAGGTGACGTGGTATTTGATCAGGGCGATGCTGATGTGGCCGAATCAGATGTGGGTATTTAATACAGGCCTGATTTAGGCGTAAAGGAAAACACCTGTGCCGTTTAACTTTAATCAGGACTGACGGAGTGGATAAGAGATCGTCTTGTCCCCGTCTGTGTGCATATATATATATATAGCTAAATAGAATAATAGCATCTTTCCATAAATGTTTTTTTATTCCTAGCAGACCTGATTAAGAGCGTCCAGCAGTATTTTTTTTCTTTACTGATTGGTTAATGTTGTCTTTTCTTGGCTTGTGCGTCACCAATTTCATTTGTGAGCAAGGACTTACCAAAGATACACGAGAAACATTTTAACTTGTAAATTTAACTGGACTTACGAAACCCAGCAATATTTTTTTCAATTTTATCGGCCCACTGGGCTGTGGATAAAATAACCTTTATCCCGACGTCTGACAGTCGTATTCAAGTGTAGCATCCAGAATTTACGCTGTTTCAGAATCGGCACTCTACCATAGAGCCAGCCGATAGGACTACCATCATTTATCAATTGTAACATTTTAGCAACCAGATGTTTCCCAATACTGAAGTATTTTCCTCTTTTAACTGTGAACCCTAAGATCACGGTTTCTACATCAACTATTGGCGGTGACATTTATTCATCCAGGAAAAACACAGCAGATTCGGCGTTCATCTCACTAGTCGTTATCTGTTAGAGGATGGACTGGGGCAAATTTGGGAAATAAAAAAACCTGACATTTTATATATAGTTAGTAAATATTGTAATTCCAAGGGATATCACCAAGAGTAGGTAAGCGTGATTGAGTGGCCACTGTATGAAAGAGGGAGTGAATAATTTTTCTTTGTTCCCGGGACTTTGCCAACATTGGATTTGCTTAAACTTGTTAACTTTACTGGGTAACATATAGTAGGAACTGGTTTCTTTACTGTCTATTCTGTAACATAGTGCCAACCTTTGTGTTATTAACTTTTTGGGTTCTTTTCTCCATAGGGGGAGGGCACATTTATTCTGTTATTTTCATATGTATGTAAATCTGATTTTATTTGATCTTTCTTTAGATATTTGATGTTGTCAAGATTATCTTACTTTTGTGATAGAAAGCATCCTCGTACCATGTCATGAGGCCGAGAATAAAGTTGTTGAAAAGGGTACAATCTTTTATGGACACCCTGTATAATAAAAATGCTGTTTTGCATATACGAATGACGAACGCTGTGATACATGTCATATGAATGACCAACAGTGTGATACATATCATATGAATGAACGACGCTGTGATACATATCATATGAATGATGACCGCTATGATACATGTCACAGTACTTTCTGTACTTTTGGCGTGGAGTGCTGGAGAGTAACAGAAAAGGAAAAGTCCAAATTTTCCTCTTTCCACACAACCTGCCCAAGGAAAATATTTTTTGGCTGAATACCATCTCCAACCAGGAACTACTTACACGGTGCAGTCAAAAAGGTATGCACACCATCACTGCAGGCAGATGTTGGAACTGGGTTGGCCATGTCCTCAGAAGGGACCCTGACACCATCACCAGAACTGCTATACTATGGACCCCAGAAGGGCGGCGAACGAGAGGCAGACCAAAGACAACCTGACAGAGAACAGTGGAGGCTGAGATGCAAAGCATGAACCAGAGTTGGGGCACAGCACGAAGAATGGCCACCGACCGAGCAAAATGGAGACAGTTTGTTGCTGCCCTACAAGATGTCACTAGGTGTGATGGCCACTGACTGCTTTGTCAGTCAAGAGCTAAGGGTCCAAGAAGAAGACTAACAATGACCAACACTGTTGTGTATCCTGTTGTGTATCCTGCTGTATAACGTGCATCATCGTTCATTTTTCATTCCTCATGGAGCATGAATCAACAATTGCAGCTTGTTCCCATTACAGCAAGTCTAAGCCAAAGCATTCATATGTTCTTGCAGCAATAATTTATTGTAGCACTTTGTTTTACATGATGAGGTTGGCAGACTCAAGTACCACCAAATATTTGTCACTGATGCGTGATGCCATATGATGATGGATGGCATCCGCATGTCTGGTTTTGTGTAGTGTGTAGATGTGTTCAGTCAAAACAATGTTCATGCAACAATAACAGGGCAATCCACATAGGACGTCAGTAAACTCACGACGTATAAAGTCAATGAGTCTTGAAACAGCCGTTGACGTTTTTCTTCATTATTTATTGTGGACGCCACAGTGACAAAATGGTTACGCAAATGTGTAGGCACATCAAACAGTCATTATCACAGCAACATTCAATACAGCAATAAACGGTAGACAGCATTACAATGATGAGTCAGATGCATATTATATTTCAAAGTGCTGTAAATGTAGTCAGGTGAACAACTCCATCCTTTTCTATAACAGCCAGGAGATAACCAGATGTATGAGATCAGTTCACTCTCCTTAGTTTGACTTCAGCAAGACAGACACGTCTGCCGAAGTATAAATAATGTCCTCAAGAATATCCTCTAGATAATAAAGGTTTTCTAAACCTAGTTCATTTAACAAAGTAGCAAGTAATGGTCCTTGGTACATGCATCAACCGATGCAGTACAATGCAGCGACATGTGAGCTGGGAAAGAACATCTCGTGACGACGACTTTCGGAGACAGGCTATGAATCGAAATCGCTCACGACCCAAAATCGATAGAGTTAATGAAAAAGTCAATTTACCTTGCTTTCATGAAATACACAGAAATATCACGCCTCCCGACATGTGGGAAAACACTAGAGGTATTATCTCGACTAAACGAAATATCCATAAGAGGACTACACATCCCTGACAGAACAAAAATAGCGGAGATCCCCTCTTCAACGAGGCATCTCTTTCGCCATTCCAAATCGCTCACTCCCACTAGTGGTGGGCGGAAACCGATCGACAAACAACAAGACAAGTCATGCGCAGTCCAGCGCAAAAATGACCACAGCTCAAAAGTTAACTGCATTCGATACCAACGCGAGAAGACAAATGCTTACCGAGAAAAGTGACTATAAATTACAAGCAGTTGTTGCCCTTGCGTTATAAAACAGATATTGAAATAAAACGATGTTGCGAGAATTTATCACGCAACATATCACCACCTCCTCCCGATAAAAAAAAAAAATGTGGAACATATTTTTTTTTCAATATCAAAGAGCAAGCGATAAGCGGCTCAAAACGCACGAATTATGCGCTGATAATTAACTAAATTGCCAAACAATAGGCTAATTATAGAGTGTCTGGTGAGGATATACCTCAACAGAAAAATAAATATGTCTCAAAAAATATTCACATCGGGGAGGTGTCACCAACACACATCACGTTAGCATGTAAACACAATATACGTATGCAAGTTACTATAATCATCATTAAACAGCATACTCTAATATTGTCTTTAAAAATGGATGTACAAATCTGATAGGAAAATTTAAATAGTACATTCTTTGACATGTAATGACATAAGTACATAGTAAAGTTAAACTACATGACGATCCAGGACATATGCTCTGGTATTCCGAGGGTAAGTACACAATCTAGAACTCGTAAGGTAAGTCCTCAGCTCAACAATGACATTCTGAGAAAGTACAAGCAATATAATGCTAATTAATAACTAATATGCTTCATAAGGTACAATACATTATTAATAATTGTGGCTGTTTAGTAAACTAACGGCCCTTATATTAACTACTCAGTCCTCCTCTATCATTTTAAAAAACGAACAGAAGAAGATGACAACAAAGCACGATAGTGTGTACATATAAAGTAAGTACAGATGTGCTAATCTATTGTAGAAATATAGGTGTGTTATGACTCTGTAATATATAGAAATATAGGACAGAAGTATTAGTTGGAGTCATGTGGGCATCTAGACAAAATGTCAGCCATCACATTATCCGCACCACGGATAGCTCGTACCGTGAAGTGAAAAGGTTGAAGAGCTATAGCATATCGAGTGGATCTCGAACTCTTCAAATTCTTAGTCTGAATAGCTGTAAGAGCTTTCTGATCAGTCTCTAGAATGAAATGTGCGCCCAGGAGGAATCTTTGTAGCTTTAGAATTGACCAAACCATCGCTAACAACTCACGGTCTAAAACCGAGTAGTTCCTCTCTGCCGCATTTAGTTTTCTAGAAATGTACATAACAGGATGCAGAGTATTTGCATATTCTTGCATCAGTGCTGCTCCAATCCCAGTGGATGAAGCATCACTCCGAAGAACAAAAGTCCTATCAAGAGTAGGTAATCTTAAGATGGGAGGAGAAGAAAATATATTCTTGATTTGGTCTAGTGAAGATTGGCATTCTTCAGACCAACGGACCAGATTAGGCGAACCTTTCTTCAACAATGTTGAGAGAGGTGCCATGATCGAAGATAAATTTGGAATAAATCTCCCATAAAATTGAATTAAACCTAAGAGACTCCTAACTTGTTTCTTCGTTTTAGGAACAGAGATGTTCAGTATTTTGGAAGTATTGTGGTCTTCTGTCTTCAAGAGACCATGACCAACACGATGACCCAGGAAAGAGATTTCACCAAAACCAACAAAAGCTTTAGAAGGTTTTGCTGTCAAATTATTCTCACGTAGAGTGGACAGTAAGTCATATAACCCTAAATAGTGATCTTCCCAGGTATCACTGAAGAGACAGATGTCATCTAAGTATGCGATGACATCCGAACGATGTGACAGAATTCGACGCATCATGCGAACGAAAGTGGCAGGGGCGTTCATGAGACCAAAAGGCATAACATTCCATTGAAATAGACCCCTAGGTGTAGAAAAAGCAGTAAGAGGTTTGGCATGCTCTGCTAAAGGCACTTGCCAATAACCTTTAGACAAGTCAAGTTTAGTGAAGAATCTAGAATTAGAAAGTCTAATCAGTAGATCTTCTAACAAAGGCATCGGTTCAGCGTCGAACTTTGTGACCTGATTCAATTTGCGATAATCAACGCAAATTCGTATGTTCTTATCCTTCTTCCGGACAATAACCATGGAAGAAGAATATGGTGAAGTCGATGGTTCAGTTATATTTAATTGAATCATTTCATCCAATTCCTTTTCCACTTGCGACTGAAAGTGTATAGGAATAGGATACGGCCTAACCCTAATTGGATTATTGTCGGTAAGAATTATGTCATGTTCTATGACATCTGTGTGTCCAGGAATGTCAGTGAGAACATCCTGAAATGTTTGTAACATCGACAAGTCTTGTCGATGTTCGTCACCAGAAAGATTAGGAGAAACAGAAACGTTTTTCCAAGATTCCGTGGAATGTAATGGAACCACTGGAAGGGGAAGGTTGACATCAGAGAAGGTAGCTTCCTCATCCTGAATGACAGACAGGGATGAATAATGACCGTGAGGTGCAGGAGCATCATCCGTTGCCTGGAAAATAGGCAGCAAATAGTCCGGACGTTCGTGAAATTCCGAAAGCATGTTTATGTGGAAAGTTTTATGCTTTCCATCAATATCGACCACATAGTCAACATCGGAAATCCGAGAGACTATTGCATACGGACCTTTCCATGCAATAAGAAGTCTATTTTCCCTACTGGGGAGTAGGACGAATGCTTTGTCACCTGGACAAAGTTGTCGTAGACATCTATTCTTGTTAGCAAACTGCCTTGCCTTCTCTTTAGCAATTTCTGATGAAGCAGTTGCTAGCTTACATGCCTCAATGATCTTTTGTCTAAGAGCAATGACATACTCATATGAGGATTGAGTTTCATCGCTAATATCATCGGCAGTGATGAGATCGTGTAATAAAGACATAGGGCCGCGTGGACGCGCGCCAAAGACAAGTTCGAAGGGAGAAAATCCTGTGTGTTCATTAGGGACTTCTCTATAGGCAAAGAGAGCCGCGGGTAAAACCCTGTCCCAATCTTGAGGATGATCTTCAGTTATCTTACCAAGCAAAGTCTTGAGCGTTCTATTCAGACGCTCAACTAACCCATTAGACATAGGATGGTAGATACTACTGAGAGATCGTTCAATATGTAAGGTAGACATTACCTGTGACATAGTGTCAGATATGAGTTGAGTGCCATGGTCTGACAATATTTCTCTGGGGAACCCCAAGCGAGAAAATATCAACCAAAGAGCATCTGCGATATCTGTAGTAGATATGCTCTTAAGAGGAATAGCCTCTGGCCAACGTGTGCACATATCGACACATGTAAGGATAAACTGATGTCCTCTGGCCGACTTGACCTTAAAAGGGCCAATAATATCTATGGCCATTTTCTGAAACGGCCCGAATAGGAATGTCAGCAGCCTGGATAGGCGCAGCATGTCGTGGTCCTCTAGATTTGACCTCCTGACATACCTTGCATGATCGGCAGTAAATACGAATGTCCTTATTGACAAAAGGCCAAAAGAAAGCCGCAAGGACTCTCGACTTCGTACGGGCAAAAACCCATATGTCCAGCACATTGCGAGTCATGAGCATGTTGCAATATTTGGACTCTCATGCTCTTGGGAACAAGAATTTGCGAATGTGCCGACGTAGTCGAATCTTGTACCATACGTACAAGTACGCCGTTTCTCATTGCAATCCAAGATTTTCTATTTGTATCCTGATTCGGATCACCTTTCTTCGCAAGAACGAAGAATTTTTTTAAAGAAGGATCTTCTTCTTGCAATTTTATGAAAGAGTCACGAGTGATTACTAAGTGACTATCTTGGCTATCAACTCCATTATCACTATTCAGTGAAGTTTCGGGTGTTTGTAGAGCTTGTGCTCTTGTAACTACTGCATTTGTAGCTTGCATGTTATTATCTTCCCAAGCAGCAATCTGCTGTGGGGTACACTCCCTAACTCCGTGAATACGACCAATAATAAGGTCCGCAATAGGATTAGGTAAGAGACAAGCATGCACATCTCCAGTAAAGAAAGGAGTGGCAATGCGAATTACAGCAGTAGGATATTTTTCTAGAGTGCCGCCAAATGTGACACATTTAATAACCCTTCCTGTAGCACAAGATGGATCTACAAGCGATTGTCTAACACCAATAGTGGTGCATCCGGAATCGAAAAGTAGTGAGACCGGAGTATCATTAACAAGACCCTTATGTAGAATTAAAGAACCCCTCCCGTCATGCGCAACAGCAGCAGGAAGAGCGGGAAGTGGGTGACCACAACTCAAAGTAGTTATGGTACCTGGTTCGAATAAAGTACTGCATTGGGGGCATTTGTTTGCTCTCTCAAAGTCAAAAGCAGAACTAGTGACAGCGTCAAAGTTTTTACTATCAACAACATGATTACAGGCTCCCTCAGTTTCCTGTTGTACAGCATTAGCCTGCTGATATCTTTTTTTTTTGTGTTGAGATCTACCCCGACTATTATTACCTCTGAAGTTATCAGAGTTATTATTATCTCTGCAGTTATTATTGTCTCTATTGTAATTGTTATCCTGGTTCGAATACCAGTTTCCACGATTACTATCATGTTCACATTGATGCGAACATCTATTTGTTTGGTTTTGAGGTCTTCGGCAGGAATAACCTCTATTACCATATCCTCTTTTGAAATGCCTATAATTATTAGGGTGATAGTAACGAGTACTATCAGGTTGTCTCCAATTCTTCGAAGAAGAATCACCATGAAATTGATTTCCATGATTTTGACAGAAATTACCGCTACTCTTCTATCAAAATTTTGTTGGAATCTACGAGCAAAGTTTTGACCATACGGAGCTGCCGAAGCAACTGGTAAACCTTCTTTCACCTTAGAGTTACCCATGGTTATGTGTGGGTGCGCAGTTACGTATTGGCAACAGAAATCTTCCATTTCTTTTATTGTTTTAGGTTTACGTTCATGAAGGAAAGCAAGGAAAGACTCATTGACAGACGACATGACTTTGTCTCTAAGTATTAAGTCCATAAGTCCTTCATAAGTTTTTTCCGTCTTAGATAGTTCAACCCATCGTGAGAAAGTAATGCGTATTCTTGCAATAAACTCGGAGAATTCAACTCCATTTTCAGGTAACATGTTTTTAAATTGTAGACGATAGCCGTCTTCGTTAAGCTGATATTTCTTTAACAAAGCGGCCCTGACAACCTCATAATTGCTCTTGTCAGGTTCATCCACCATATTTAATATACTTAGAGCTTTACCTGTCAGTATCCCTGATAACTGATAAACATATTTTGCTTTGTCTATGTTATGAGCTGTACATGCTTGTTCAAATCTGTCCAGATAGAACATTATGTCATCACTGGAAGGACTAAATGTTGGTAACTTAATCTTAAAAGTATCATTATTAGCCTTCCCAGAAGATGAACCCTTGTTTGAATCATTACCATTACTCATGCTCGTCAATTTCAATTTCTCCAACTCTAAAGCTAAGAGTTTTTCTTCATGTTCCATTTTTGCTTTCCTCTCATCAGACTCTCTTTGTAACTTCCTTTCTTCAGCTTGAGCCTGCATTTGAAGTCTTTCATTTTCAGCTTCTTTTTCAAGTCTTTTATTTTCAGCTTCTTTTTCAAGTCTTTTATTCTCAGCCTCTAGCTGTAGCTTTCTTTCCTCAGCTTCTGATTCCCTTTTTTGTTTTTCCATTTCCATTTGGAATCTCTTTTCATCCACCTGCATCTGCAGTTTCTTTTGTTCAGCTTCCATCTGCAGTTTCTTTTGTTCAGCTTCCATTGCTTTATCATATCGAGCAGTTGCAAATTCTTCTAACTTATCACCAGTCTTGCCAAGCAATTTACCCTGCTCAATAAAGTGCTCAAATGTAGACATGTTGTCTAACATATGAGTCCAAAACCTGAAATAATTAACTAATTTATTTCAAACCTAAGTGTAACAAGTCTTAATTAAGCACTTGTATATTCACATCACCTTATATTATCCCAGTCTCTGTGGGAAACAAGTCTCCAATCAAAGAACTTGTATATGAAATATCAGCACTCAAATCTTGATCATAAGTGCACTTCTCATTCAATAGTGCACGACACTATTCATCATTCATTTATCATCAGTATAGTAGTAACAGTGCATTAGCATAGCCCATTAACTAATTACTATAACTGTAAACAATGACTATGTAAACACATGCAGAATGTAAACATTGAAAATGTAAACAATACAAACAATGTAAACAATAACAATGTAAACAATAACAAAGATCAGCAACAATACAAAACTTTCGCAGAAATCAACTAAAAATAAAGCAGAAATTAATGAAATATCACAAAAAATGTGACGATATCTGCGATAGAATTAAACAAAATACATGACACCACAGTGTATAAACAAAAATGTTGTATGAAACTAAATTATAGACAAGAGTAGGCTAACAAATACAAACAAATCACAACAAAACTAAAGAATGTGAAATAATAACGAAAACAATATTAAAACATGTCATCACAGCTAACATAAATAGCAACAGAAGTCGCTTAGCAAATTCCAGTATCGGAAATTTGCAAACCCTACAGAAAACGCTCACAATAGACGACCTCTATGACGTGGCATAATCTAACGGAGACACCACCCAACCGAGAACCCGCTGAAAAATAAACATATAAATATACGAATAACATATAAACATATAACATATAGAATGAGATGATACACAGAAGACTCAGCAGAAGTATAAGGGCACAGTTTACATACAAACAGGCCACTTAACTTAAAGGCTTCCAATCGTAGAACAGCAGAAAAACGGATGTCAATCAACGTCCTAAAGAGCGAAGCTCCAACGATGATGGCACATCTGAACTGCTTCCACTGCTAACACGATGGTACAAGAGCTTCTGACATACTGTGTGTTGAGTTGTTTCGGCACTTGACCTTCTAATCCAAAAGTAAGTTGATGGAAATCGGTATTTGGCCTTCTTCAGAAAACAACCCGTTTCAACCGGCACTTGACCTTCTCAAAAAACGACAGCACTGGAACCTTGACAGCAGCAACTTGCTTGACTTGCGTAAAAGATAACAGCAGTCCGAGTTATCCGGCAACATGTAACAACGCCGGGTACTGTCAAATTCGTGTTTCCGTCAAAAAAATTGAAATTTTGACTTTTACCGGGCAACGCCGAGTACTTTGAAAATTTTGAAGATGTTGACTGTATTGAAGAATGTTAATTTCTTGAAGGATGCTGATGAATTCTTGTTGAAAATGAAGTGGGTAAGGGACCCCGTGTTTGCTAGTACCAGAATCAAACCAGCTTATGGCCACCAAATGATGCGTGATGCCATATGATGATGGATGGCATCCGCATGTCTGGTTTTGTGTAGTGTGTAGATGTGTTCAGTCAAAACAATGTTCATGCAACAATAACAGGGCAATCCACATAGGACGTCAGTAAACTCACGACGTATAAAGTCAATGAGTCTTGAAACAGCCGTTGACGTTTTTCTTCATTATTTATTGTGGACGCCACAGTGACAAAATGGTTACGCAAATGTGTAGGCACATCAAACAGTCATTATCACAGCAACATTCAATACAGCAATAAACGGTAGACAGCATTACAATGATGAGTCAGATGCATGTTATATTTCAAAGTGCTGTAAATGTAGTCAGGTGAACAACTCCATCCTTTTCTATAACAGCCAGGAGATAACCAGATGTATGAGATCAGTTCACTCTCCTTAGTTTGACTTCAGCAAGACAGACACGTCTGCCGAAGTATAAATAATGTCCTCAAGAATATCCTCTAGATAATAAAGGTTTTCTAAACCTAGTTCATTTAACAAAGTAGCAAGTAATGGTCCTTGGTACATGCATCAACCGATGCAGTACAATGCAGCGACATGTGAGCTGGGAAAGAACATCTCGTGACGACGACTTTCGGAGACAGGCTATGAATCGAAATCGCTCACGACCCAAAATCGATAGAGTTAATGAAAAAGTCAATTTACCTTGCTTTCATGAAATACACAGAAATATCACGCCTCCCGACATGTGGGAAAACACTAGAGGTATTATCTCGACTAAACGAAATATCCATAAGAGGACTACACATCCCTGACAGAACAAAAATAGCGGAGATCCCCTCTTCAACGAGGCATCTCTTTCGCCATTCCAAATCGCTCACTCCCACTAGTGGTGGGCGGAAACCGATCGACAAACAACAAGACAAGTCATGCGCAGTCCAGCGCAAAAATGACCACAGCTCAAAAGTTAACTGCATTCGATACCAACGCGAGAAGACAAATGCTTACCGAGAAAAGTGACTATAAATTACAAGCAGTTGTTGCCCTTGCGTTATAAAACAGATATTGAAATAAAACGATGTTGCGAGAATTTATCACGCAACAGTAGATGTGTATCATGAATGACATGGTCATTTGAGTATCACAAACAACATGGAGTATATGTGTATCACAAATGATGTGGGGCATATGTGTATCATGAATGACACAGGGCACATGTGTATCACAAGTGACAAGGGGCATGTGTGTATCACAAGTGACATGAGGCATATGTGTATCATGAAGTGACATGAGGTATATGTGTATCACGAATGGCATGAGGCAGGTGTGTATCAAGAATGACACATGGCACGTGCGTATAACGGATGACACAGAGCATATGTATATCAAAAATGACATGGGGCATACATGTATTACAAATGGCACAGGGCATTTGTGTATCATGAATAACACAGGGCATATGTCTATCACTAAATTAATATGAAACAAATATAAAGGTATGTTATAAGGCACTCGTAGGAAATAAAGAAGTAGAACACTAGACAACAGAAAAACAACAGACATGAGTGGCTTACCCAGGATTTGAACCCTGGACCTTCTGTGCGACAACACCGCCTAGCTATGCAAGCGAATCACACTGTCCTCCCTGCCATCTACGCATCCCCCAAAAAAGGATGTTTCAATGACAGGTCATTAGTGCGAACCTCTATACATAACACTGGAAGTTTACCATGGGCAGTTTAGCCTATTAATGACGCAATCACTTCTGTTGTTCCCCTATATATCAGTAATGGTCAGTCCAACAAGACAAAGACCTTAATACTGTGTCCAGTATGATAGTAGACTTAGGACAGTAAGAACAAGACAGAGGGTAGGTTTGGTATTGTATAAACATTTATAACACACAAGGAAGGGAAACCACGAGGCCTGTAAACAGTAAATTAACATGAAACAAATATAAAGGTATGTTATCAGGCACTCGTAGGAAATAAAGAAGTAGAACACTAGACAACAGAAAAACAACAGACATGAGTGGCTTACCCAAGATTTGAACCCTGGACCTTCCGTGCGACAACACCGCCTAGCTATGCAAGCGAATCACACTGTTTCTTTATTTCCTACGAGTGCCTTATAACATACTGTTAAGAATAGAACTGGTGTAAGGGACGTAAATCTGGGTATATTAGTAGCCAAGATAGATTCTGAGTTGGAGCACTTGTTTGCTTGTAGCTATTGAATTATTTAGAGAGTATCTCGTGATAGTTTCGAGAGACAGATTACAGACAGCGTGAAAAGCGCTGATATATTTATTCTGTATTGTTTTGAGTTGGGTGAGAGAAGCTCGCTGCTAGCCCGCAATTGTTTGTGTTGTGTGAACAGTGAGAAAGTCTCGTGACTGCTTTTCAGCGGGACGAGTGTGTTATCTGGGGAGTGTGTTCCAGGCGTTCGATGGAGTAAGTCGAGCCTGTGTTTTTGGGAAGTGTGAAATGCCTGTACAGTGCTAAAGTTAAAATGTCGACGGATTTTTCGCTGTGGGTACAGCGTAGTATGAAACTGCAGTTTGAATTATTGTGGAAGTGTTTATAACTGCAGTGTACAGTACTTTAGGCCATGAATCATGATAGCTGCTGAGTGCAGGATTCTTTATAGTGCTGAGTTTAATAAGAGTACTTTAGGCCATGAATCATGATAGCTGCTGAGTGCAGGATTCTTTATAGTGCTGAGTTTAATAAGAGTACTTTAGGCCATGAATCATGATAGCTGCTGAGTGCAGGATTCTTTATAGTGCTGAGTTTAATAAGAGTACTTTAGGCCATGAATCATGATAGCTGCTGAGTGCAGGATTCTTTATAGCGCTGAGTTTAATATGAGTACTCTAGGCCATGTATTATGATATCATTGTAGCTGCCGAGTGCGCAGTCCTTATGTGGTAATTTATATCTTGTGTTGTGCTGTGAACGGTATTCTATGTGTATTTCATATCAATGTGTTGTGACGTGAATAAACCCATATGAAATGTCACCAGTCGTTTACAACCCTTCATGACTCGTGTGTATGCACCTGTGGCGTGAACGACTAAACCAACACACGCACTTAATATTACAGAGGTGACAGGGAACTTAACACGTATTTAGAAATAGCCCCGGAGTGGGCGTGGCCTATTTATATCGAGAACCTGTTCATCGCTTACCAGTAGACTTCTACAGTGTTTGCCTGTGTGGCGTATATGTATGTATCAAATGTAGACATTACCAGATACACAACACAACAGTAACGTTAGCAGATAATCAATAGACACCTTACCGTATCCACCAAACCAATACGTTATCAATGATGATCCATGAGCGGTCACGTGCTTTACGGGGGTGCAACACGGAGCCCTTTCACGTAAAGATACGGGGCTGCAACAGTGGTGTGCTAGTTTTATAGGATCTGACACCCGCGAAATTCGCGTGATATTAATTCACAAGTGTTAGCGTGTAGCCTGAGTGGCGTTAGTATATGAAAGACAGACATCACATTTGAGAGCTGTATTCAGGCCCAGGGAAAACTTATTCAGTATCAGTTAAACTGGGAACTGTTAACTCAAGTGACAGTCGCAAGTCAAGGAATTTATTACTCAAGATTATGAGATGTCATGATATACAGTGGTGTCTGTATACCAGTACAAGTAATCATCTGGCAGTATGAACAAGCGGTGTACCTCCTTTCAACGAAATTGACAGACGGTTACCCATTTTCTGCTTTCCTGTGCGGTGTGTTAGCACGTAGCGTGCTGAATCGAGGACCTGAGTGGAATCAAGGTGTCAAGTTCCAATGCCTTTCTGTTGTCGAATGTTTTACCATTGAACTTTGTGATATCCAGGGTGTTAATGGAAAGGAACAGGAGAGTTTTCATTCAAGATAAGTGGTTATTTTTTGTTTTGTGAACTGTGTCGCCTTAACTATGTCAACGAGCCTTCCTATACCTATTCTGTTTATAACTGTTGTTTTTGTTGTCTAGGTATAGACTGACAACTGTATTAGGATTTAATGCATAGGTATTGATGGTTGTATGATGTATGTAGTCTTCCCTCATATGAATATGATGTTATTAAGGTTCTTTGAAGAGGAATTGGGGATGCAAAGTTAATAAATAATTGCAATTTCTGGAATAGTTATTTAACTGTGAAGGATAGAGAGTTGATTGAATCACCATGGACTCTGATGATGATCCAGAAGATATGAAGCCCATATTGCAATATATATTTGAGGGAGGTAGACATGTTGAAAGATTGCGAGGCCCACGATTAGAGGGATTTGTGATGGACCGTTTTTTGGTTGAAGTGGCATGGTCCCTAAGGGGTTTTGCTGAGGATACTTTTTATTCCGTTCCTCACTTAATGATGGCTAGGCATTTGGCGGATTTGGTGCATTACCTTCGGGTATTTTTGCACAAGCATACTGAGTCTAAACATGATTTTATGACGGAGGTGATATACGATATAATTTACAACGACATTCCTAACAATCAGAAACAGGAGTTACGAAATGAGGAGTTAAAAGATATAATTTATAATGACATTCTTCATGAACAGTTGGAAAAGCAGGAGCGTATGAAAGTCATCAAACAAAATGCTCTACAGGGAAGAGCCAATTTTCTACAGGATATTGCCGAAAAGAAGGAATTAAGAGAAACAGTGTCGAAACTAACAAATGATCTAGATAAGTCAAACACGGAACTTACTAAAGTACAAGCGGCGTTAGATGCAGCATTGAACAAGAACAAAGAGTTGGAAATTCGGGTGAAAGACAAAGATGACGAAGTGGGTAATCTCACTCGAGAGATTGATAAAAAGAAAGAGATGTATCAGAAATTAAATGCTGAAACAAATGAAAGGGAGAAGTTATACATAGAAATGCTTCATGATATATGTTTTGGTAAACTTGAAGAGAAGAACACTGTATGCCCAGAGAAGATTGATGAGCTTGTAAATAGCTATGATAGTGAAACTGAGGAACTTCAGATGGACTTAACACCTAATAAAGAAAAGGATGAGAAAGACAAATTAGAAGAATTAACGACTGAGAGAGAGAAGATGATTAAGATTGAGAGATTGCTAACAGAGGAGAGAAGTAAAGTTTTGACATTTGACATATTAAATAGGAAATTAAGTGAAGAAATTTCACAAAAAAATGTTGAAATTGCAGAAAGTACAAAAAGGGTAGAGGGTCTACTCGATGTTATTTTGAACAGCGGAATATGGTCTTCTGTAAATGTGGACAATGCTAGACAGAAAGTTGTTTACCAACAGGTTAAAAAAGCAAAGATCCAGCCCTATACAATCTTTGCTGATAGAAAGGTTAGATGTGATAGACAAATATCTTTTCGAGGGAAATATAACTTTCGAAGATCTTTTGATTCTTCTTGCAATAGCAACATATCTTGGCGGCAGTGTAATAGAGAGAATGATAATGTAACAGTCAGTCCTGATAAAAGCCTAAGGATTAAACGAGTAACTAATTTTGGAAGTTCTCAGAAGATGATATCAAAGGATAAAGTTATAAGTAGTGGTTCCAAGGATGAAACCCATTATAGGCGTAACGATAAAGATACTTATAGATCTGCAGATGATACTGCAAACAAGCATATTGTCAAAGAAAAGAATGGAAAGAGTTTTTGTAGGAGAGATGTTTCTAAGGTTAGAAAGTACCAAGGAAATTCATATGATAATAATTTTCCTTCTCAGAGAGATAAGAGACAAGTTAATGTATCTCAACAGTTTAATTCTCAGAATTTTGAAAATAATGGTACAGACAAATACAAGAAGAGTTTTCAGTCGTGCAATAATTTTTCTGACAGATTTTTTGTGCGGAGTAGAAACGTTAATCATAACAAGTCTGACTGGGATTATAGACATAATAATAGTCTCAAACAAAGAGGAAATGATGATAAATATTTTGATCAAACGACGAATAATAAGTGCAATTGTGCTAGTTTTGCTCGACATGAGCCTAGAAGCATTGTTATTAAGCAAAGTAGCAATGATAATGATGTCACAAATACTACTGCTTGTTATGTTTCTGATTTTGAAAGAGCAGCACGTTGTTGTGAACTTAAAGAAGAGTCGATGACATCGTGAAGTGACCAGATTTCCACACGGACCACAGTGCGGGGTAATTGTTTGTTTAACCTCTCCGTTGTTCGTAGTAAATTTCACCATTCATTAAAATGGAAATTTTCGTTTGTATTTTTTAACAGAGACGACTTCTCGATAAGGGTCAGCGCTTCTGTTTACGGTAGCGGCAAGAATATAGGTCAACATTGTGCCCGAGTGAGTGTTCAAGCGGAACATATCAGCGTGCTAACTATGCATTCGACGTTTTACCCCTAGTGTTTATGAGATGTCGGCAAGACCTATGGAGATTTTTTTTGGCGTTTGATTCTTTTTTGTTTGTTTATTAGGACAGTAGATGTTAATGTATTCTATTGCATAGATCATTATAGGTTGTTATATTATGATCATCATCTTTACGCATCAGTTGATGTCTATTGTTTTTCTTGATATGTATGACTGTTTTAATTATAAATTAGTTCATTTCGATGCTATTTTTTATAGATGGTAGTGACGTGTTGTTTACTATTCATGAATGCAATGAGCAGATTTATATTTAACCTTACTGGTTACAAACTTATGCCTATTTACACCTTATAATCATTGACTTTTATACTCTGGTGTAGAACTTGGTTTTTTTTTTGGTTTTGTTTTGCAGATGTGATAGTTAAGATAATTTTGTACATGATGAGTTTGCTAGCCCTATACACATACTCATTAGTTGTAGTGTTACAATAGTTACTTTTAATATATCAGGTGGAGATAGATATAAATTTATAACTGAATAACACTGTAGCTAAGCTGAACGTGATTGTCAGCCGGAAATATTTAAAAGTTTAAATTGAACTGTATAAAAAAAATTAACAGCGTTTGCTGATATTGTTATTTGATTGAGGAATCTTGATATCTGATTTAAGCATTTGATTAGCATACATTACGTTGTTTTCATATATTTGCAAACTTGTATTTTGGTAATAGTGTGTTTTTCTATGTGTTTCTCTGTGACGTATTTTTTGAAAAACTTACACGTGTTGTTTAGTGTTTGCTTAGATGCAGGAATTGTTATATGTCTCTCATTTTGCTAAAGCTCGTTTTTTGTTAATTTGTTAATTATAGATTTGAATTAATTAAATTAAAATACTATTTTTATGTAACTTAGCATTACGAAATATTTTTGTATTGTATTTTTTGGAAAATATTTTTTTTTCCGGACATTGTAATTTTTTATTTTTGGTTTGTGTGTGTCTAGCGTTTGACTATGTGCTATATTTGATATGTAGAGTAATGTTAGTTCTTTAAAGAAAGTTTTTTTTTGTTTTTTGGATGTTATGTTGTATTAGCGCTTGATTATGCGTTGGTCTTATAGCAATGCTATTACTTTTTTTTGTGTGGTGTCGATAATTTATTGTTGGTTATGTATAACTTGTATAACTTGTTTAAATTACTGATTATGTTTTGTTTAGTTATAAACTATTTTTTGTAGTATTAGTATAGGAATACTTTGTTATTTTGTTTTGTGCTTTTCGATCGTGCTTGCATGTATTTTGAAATACGTTGTTGATCTAAATAGTTATTAGTATATATTTTTACCAACGTTCTCTATATTCATACCTTTTGCTTTCTATCTGTCTTTGTTGATTATTCTTCATTCCATTCCTTCTTTTCTGTTGTCTTTTCAGTATGGTTTCATATTTTGTTT
The DNA here is from genome assembly GCA_024509875.1 of Oreohelix idahoensis. Lineage (NCBI taxonomy): Eukaryota > Metazoa > Mollusca > Gastropoda > Stylommatophora > Oreohelicidae > Oreohelix > Oreohelix idahoensis. The sequence continues at coordinate 484,175 of JAMPIV010000222.1, forward strand.
ACATTTCGTGCTTTATTTACGTTTCACTTCATTCTCCTTGTATACTTCTTCTTTCGCTTCTTATACTTTCATTCTATGTATTGTTACTTTAATGGTATAACTTAATATAGTGTAGCTACTTGTGATATTTGTAATTATTTTACATATAACAAATTGTTTGAATGTAATATTATTGTTTTTTCCTCATATTCTGATTTCATACTTACCTTTATTACGGATCATTTTTCGTTTGCTTGATCTTGTCTTTTCTTTTACTATCGGTTATTTCCTATTTAGTTGTGCTGTATTCACTTAACTTGGTTTTGTAATGCATTATTTTTGGTATGCTTAATTGATTACATTGGATACTTCATTTTTACATTTCACTTAATGCTTATATTTTGTAGATGTCTTATTTTAACTTAACTTAAGGTAATTCTTATACGCATATGTTAGAGATTCATTGTCCTCTTAATCTTTTTTGGTTTTGGGGAATGTATTTGTCAAAAAATTGATAGAATCAATTTTTTTCTCTGGGGGTGAGGTAAGATGTTAAGAATAGAACTGGTGTAAGGGACGTAAATCTGGGTATATTAGTAGCCAAGATAGATTCTGAGTTGGAGCACTTGTTTGCTTGTAGCTATTGAATTATTTAGAGAGTATCTCGTGATAGTTTCGAGAGACAGATTACAGACAGCGTGAAAAGCGCTGATATATTTATTCTGTATTGTTTTGAGTTGGGTGAGAGAAGCTCGCTGCTAGCCCGCAATTGTTTGTGTTGTGTGAACAGTGAGAAAGTCTCGTGACTGCTTTTCAGCGGGATGAGTGTGTTATCTGGGGAGTGTGTTCCAGGCGTTCGATGGAGTAAGTCGAGCCTGTGTTTTTGGGAAGTGTGAAATGCCTGTACAGTGCTAAAGTTAAAATGTCGACGGATTTTTTCGCTGTGGGTACAGCGTAGTATGAAACTGCAGTTTGAATTATTGTGGAAGTGTTTATAACTGCAGTGTACAGTACTTTAGGCCATGAATCATGATAGCTGCTGAGTGCAGGATTCTTTATAGTGCTGAGTTTAATAAGAGTACTTTAGGCCATGAATCATGATAGCTGCTGAGTGCAGGATTCTTTATAGTGCTGAGTTTAATAAGAGTACTTTAGGCCATGAATCATGATAGCTGCTGAGTGCAGGATTCTTTATAGTGCTGAGTTTAATAAGAGTACTTTAGGCCATGAATCATGATAGCTGCTGAGTGCAGGATTCTTTATAGCGCTGAGTTTAATATGAGTACTCTAGGCCATGTATTATGATATCATTGTAGCTGCCGAGTGCGCAGTCCTTATGTGGTAATTTATATCTTGTGTTGTGCTGTGAACGGTATTCTATGTGTATTTCATATCAATGTGTTGTGACGTGAATAAACCCATATGAAATGTCACCAGTCGTTTACAACCCTTCATGACTCGTGTGTATGCACCTGTGGCGTGAACGACTAAACCAACACACGCACTTAATATTACAGAGGTGACAGGGAACTTAACACGTATTTAGAAATAGCCCCAGAGTGGGCGTGGCCTATTTATATCGAGAACCTGTTCATCGCTTACCAGTAGACTTCTACAGTGTTTGCCTGTGTGGCGTATATGTATGTATCAAATGTAGACATTACCAGATACACAACACAACAGTAACGTTAGCAGATAATCAATAGACACCTTACCGTATCCACCAAACCAATACGTTATCAATGATGATCCATGAGCGGTCACGTGCTTTACGGGGGTGCAACACGGAGCCCTTTCACGTAAAGATACGGGGCTGCAACACATACCTTTATATTTGTTTCATATTAATTTACTGTTTACAGGCCTCGTGGTTTCCCTTCCTTGTGTGTTATATGTCTATCACAAATGACATGGGTGCCATATGTATATCACAAATGACACAGGGCATGTGTGTATCACAAATGACACAGGGCATATGTGTATCATGAATGACACAGTATTTGATTCTCACAGAAGTAACAATTCTAGCACCTCTACACACACACAGAAACGATAACTAACAATACTTCTTTTATTTAAACAAAATGTGGAACAAAAATGTTCGGTCCATTTCTTTTTCTTACCATATTTTAATCATACACAAAAACACATAACTCTAAACCAAATCAAACTGTTTCCAAAGTTGTGCATTATCTTTGTGTACGACAGACTATTCCCTGACAGCTCCAGCATTTCCGTACACACAAAGGCTATAACTAATAACACATCTTGAACTAAAATTTGAATAACATTTATGGTCATTATTTTCTTGCTTAGGTGATACAGAGGGGTTAAAATCTTCTGGTTGCTAGGTCGCCTAGGTGACTAATTTTTTTTGGGTGGCACCTCGAATTCTCTGAATTATTTTAGGATGATGCTTTTTGTTTTAAGTAGGAATGGTTTAAAATTTACTGCCTATAATTTCACCACAGAGACAGTGACTTCAACCACAGTCTATGGTAATATTTACATAATTAACTTTTCTTCAAGAGTTAACCATAAATACAGCTTCTCAACATCACATTTAACAAAAATTATACTGTACTTAAAAGTAAATGCAGGAATGTATTGATTGCCTGAAATGGTGCATGAAAGAAATGTGCTACCAATGATGATACTTTTCTCATTACAGATAGTAACAAAAATATTTTGGGGGGGGGGGGGGGGGGTTTCCTCCACCTCTCTTTCCCTTGGGATTCCAGAACAAGGATTCACACCTGTCAACTTGTACAGAAAAGGGATAATCTGTACAGGAATCTTTAATGGTGTACAAGTGTACATGCAGTTTGTACAGGTGTTTTTTTAAGTATGTTTTTATTTTCCTCTTTAAAATTACTTTTTTTTTTCAAGCCCCGACAATTTTTAAAAGGCGTTTAAAAAAACAAACTATTCAATCCAACCAACCTGTGATTTTAAAAAACGGAAGTTTTATTGCACATGGACCATAAGTTTGTTGTCTCCCTCTATTTCTCAGTAACCACGGGGATACTAGAACAAGGGCTGACTTGTAATGTTATCACCAGGTTTCAGAACAGATATATCCAATAAAATTATTTGGCTATTCATCTTGTTAAACTGGCCAGTCTCAATGTTGGAGAATTTTGTTTTACACTACAGAAATAAAATAATTCACAACAGATGTTCCTGAGCAAAATTATTTTGGTCGTTTACCTTGTTAAGTGGTAATGGTCTGACTGAGAATTTTTTTTTTCGTACATGATAGTAATAAACTGATGCACACAAAAAATATCACTATCATTCTCCCTTGCACTCCTTATAGGGCATGAAGCAACCACTATAGCCGATCCCCTTGCAGGAAGCCTGCACTAAGTAGTCACATTCTGCTAATGCTGTGGTTTCTGTAGCAATTTGTTGTTCATGATGAGGTTGCCAGCCCCTTACACAACCTCATGTTAGTCATCTTGTACGACATGCCTGAGGGGTGCGGGAGTCCGATACTTTATCACTTTAAAGAACAGCAGGAACTATATGGGCACAACAAATATACCACAGACAAATTAATTGATCATTTATTTTGTTACGCAACCATATTTTCACTGCTGGATTATTTTTTTCCATGTAAAAGGTAAAAAGGTAAAGGATCCCGTTACACGCCTATTGAGGCATATTTGGAATACGGTGTTAAGCCCGTATTTTCTTGACCATCGGCACACTAGGGGTGATGTGGTCAGCATCACACCGGCCGCCTTAACCTTCCCAGAGTTGTTCTGGTACCCAATTCATGAGGCTGGGTCGTCCCTGGAGCCGTTTGCGGTCTAGAAAATCCCACCTCAACTGGGGATTGAACCATGGACCACCGAGCTAGAAAGCCAGTGCATTAACCACTGCGCTACCGCGGCTCCCATGTAAAAGGTAAAAGTAGTACAAATCAGATACTGCCATAGGGGAGTGAAGTGTTAGAGACTTCACAATACTAGGTCCATCGTTGACAAGTGGGGTGACCAGTTCTCTTCCTCGTTGTCTTTCCTTTCCCTAACTCAAAGAGCAGAGTCAGGTACCCATTTACAGTTGGGTAGACTGGAGCATGAAGGTACTGTGATTTTAACCCGGCAACTTTAGGCGAGAGACCAGTGCAATGTTTTGTCCATGTATTACAGTAATAAACTGAGGTACAGTAACACCCAAGTATTTTATAAAACAACATAAAAAACATCTATACATCATGTAACAAGGTCAGAGAAATAAGGAAGACCCAACAAAACACATGGAGACTGGGTTGGGAGACAGACTTAAAAGGGTTAAAGAAGACATGGAAAGAACTTGTTTAAATGGCACAGGACAAGAAGGCTTGGCTTGAATTTATTGAAGGCCAAAGCTCTATAGGGAGCAGATGGGTTAATGAATGAATGAATGTAACAGTACGTGCTCTGTACTTTTTCTTGATTCAATCCAATATAACCAAATCTTCTTTCCTCTTTCACCTTTCAACTCTCAAAAGAGCTTAGGCCTTCAACAAACTTTTGCCAAGTCTTCCTGTCCCGTGCCATCAGCTCATGTCTGTCTCCAGTTCTCTTTTCCATGTGTTCTTTGGTCTCCTCTACCTCTCTTACTATGGTGATTCCAGAACAAGGATTGTCTAGTATTGCTATCAACGGCTGTCTAACTCAGGCTTCTCATATCACCATACAGTTTTTCCGTCAAAGTGATTGATGAAAGCTATTCTGTCAATCAATCTACTCCTCGTGCTGTTCTAAACTACGATGGTAGCTAAGAAATGATTGCATATAGAATAAAGTGCTTTAAGTTTTACACTAAGTCATGTTTTTCCGCTGAGTAGGTCATATTTTTCAGCTGAGTAAATGACGTTGTCAGACTCTCTCCCAGTTTACCCAATCAACTTCTTGCTTTAAACGTAACATTGTTCCTTTAGGACTGCTGATGTTTGGAGGAAGCAAAGCACAGTACAAGGGTGTGATAACTCCTGTAAGTGAAGAGAAAACAATAAATTATAAAAATAATTAATTAAAAAACAGAGGAAGCACACATATAGAATATTACTAGGTCTAAGCAATTTTCCATTTTGACAAGAACCAGAGGAACAAGAGATGAGAAGAAGACACTAGTGATGGATTGGACACACACTGAGGAAACCTGCTGATAGCATTAAAAGGCAGTCCGTATTCTGGAATCCCCAGGGAAAGAGAGGCAGAGGTAGACCAAACAACACACGGAGAAGAGAACTGGAGACAGAAGTGAAAATGATGAGGAAGACGTGGAAAGAACTTGAGCTGATGGCACGTGATTTGATGGTTTAGCATGTGTTTGTTGAAGGCCTATGCTCTGATTGGTTGACACATATAGAAAGCCTAATTTCTGTATCAGTGCCTCAGATAACACCTGACTTATTGTAAGGGTTGTGGTGTCGGTCAAAATATTTTCCAACTCCGACTGCTGAAATTTTACAAGTCCAACTGCAGTTTATTTACTAGTTATATGGCATAAAATTATGCACTTACATGGAGCTATATAAGTAAGACGGCACCGCTAAAAACCATCAGCGGAGAGAAGCTAACCGATAAGGGTAAGCAGATGGAGAGGTGGGTCGAGCACTACTCTGAGCTTTACACTAGAGAAAATACCGTTACGCCTGCAGCCCTTGATGCTGTTAAATGTCTGCCAACTATGGAGGAGCTGGATGCCGAACCAACATTAGAAGAACTCAGCAAGGCCATTGATAGCTTGGCCTCTGGCAAAGCACCAGGCAGTGATGGGATTCCTCCTGATTTAATCAAAGGCTGTAAGAGCACGCTATTACATCCCCTGCATAGGATGCTGTGCCAGTGCTGAGAAGAGGCAACTATTCCTCAAGACATGAGAGATGCCAAGATTGTAACACTGTATAAAAATAAAGGAGACAGAAGTGATTGCAATAACTACAGAGGCATCTCTCTTCCCAGTATTGTTGGTAAGGTTTTTGCCAAAGTCATCTTAATGCGACTACACAAGTTAGCTGAGCGCATATATCCAGAGTCACAGTGTGGATTCCGAGCTGGTAGATTAACAACAGACATGATCTTCTCTCTCCGCCAGCTTCAGGAAAAATCAAGAGAGCAGAAAAGGCCTTTATATATCGCCTTTATAGACCTCACAAAAGCATTTGACCTGGTTAGTAGGGATGGACTCTTCAAAATCCTCCTGAAAATAGGCTGCCCTTCTAAAATGCTGGAAATGATAAAGTCATTCCATGACGACATGAAGGGAACAGTCCAATATGCTGGAAGCACGTCACAGCCCTTTGACATACAAAGTGGCGTTAAACAAGGTTGTGTTCTGGCTCCGACCCTCTTCGGGATCTTCTTTGCCTTACTCTTGAAACATGCATTCAGAGATGCAACTGAAGGAACATGCCTTCACACTAGGTCAGATGGCCGTCTGTTTAATCTTGCTGAAGGCAAAAACAAAAATCAGAAGGGTCACTATAAGAGACTTATTGTTCGCTGGTCATGCTGCAGTCGTCACTCAAAGCCAACAGGAGCTTCAGAATTTGAAGAATCACTTCAGTAAAGCATGCAAGGACTTTGGCCTCACAATAAAAAAACGAATGTGCTGAGTCAGGATGTGGGTGCTGCACCAGTTATCATTATCGATAACTATGAATTGGCAGTGGTGCACCACTTCACATACCTAGGGTCTACCATCAATGACAAACTCTCACTGGACACAGAAATCGACAGCCGCATTGGCAAAGCTGCAGCTACCTTTGCCCTCACATCGCGTGTTTGGGGAAACTCCAAACTCACAACGAAGACCAAAGCTGCGGTATATAACGCCTGCATCACCAGCACACTCCTTTATGGCAGCGAGACCTGGACAACCTATGCTAAGCAAGAAAGAAGGCTCAATACCTTCCATTTATGGTGTCTACGCCACATCCTCAGATCTCATGGAAAGATAAAGTGACAAATGTCGAGGTCTTGTCACGTGCTGGCCTTCAAAGTATGTATACACTGCTTAGACAGCGCAGACTTCGCTGGCTTGGCCATGTTCGCCGCATGGAAGATGGTCGCATCCCAAAAGATATCTTCTACGGACAATTAGCAGATGGCAAGAGAGCAGTTTGGCGACCACAGCTGAGGTTCAAAGATGTGTGCAGGAGAAATATGAGGGCACTGGATATGGATCCAGCAACATGGGAGGATGAAGCTGTCGATCGCACTAAGTGGCGATGCTATTTACGGCACCACCTCAGATTGAGCAAAAAGAGGCTCACACAACAAGCAGAGAAAACGTCGAAAGGAGCACCAGGAAAATAAGCAGCAGAGGGCTGCCACCTCAGGGGCGCATTCCCATAGTCAGTTATGACTGAAGGGGCTATTATTATTATTATGTAAGTATGGTAAATGTGTGAATAATTGAATACATGATTTTCATAGATTACAATTTCAACTATTCATTCATTCATACAATAATACTAAAAAAAACTCAAAAAGTATTTAAAAATATGATAATTTTTATTTAAATTGAACTGGTTTTTCAAAAAAAAAAAAGATCTGCCTGGGCTTAAGTCTTGTCAAATTCGGAGTCAGAGTATGGACATTTTTTACAGACTCTTGACACCTTAAAAAAGGCCGACTCTGTCTCCACAGCCCTGCTTATAATCTGTCCAAGGAAAGCACTATCATCATTAATGCAGTCCCCATCGAGGCCAGCTCCTTGACGTGGAGATGGGGCTCAAGTACAGCCATCAGCGGCTGAAAAACCAAGACTGGCCAGGCCCTCCTACACTCGAGCAAGACCACAGTCTGCCCTAGCAAGTCAAGGTGCTGAAGACGGAGGCAACCAGCCAAGAGGCGCACCACAGCAATCAGGATGCCACGCACATGCGCTATGGGAAGTATGCCTATATCTGCAAAACGTTATGGCACTCGACCTGTGACGGACACCCAGGCAGGCGCAGTGCCGGGCCCTCTGCCTCGAAAGGGCCCAACCCCTACTACTGGGGGTCCTTCTCAATTGCCCCGTGGAGCCAGGAGGCATGAGAATAGAGCTACTGGCCAAGCAAAGAAAAGACCATTTAAAATAATGCACTGGAATGCTGAAGGCGTCAATAGTAAAAAAGACGGCTACAGCAAAAAATTAGAGCTCGAAAACATCTTGAATGAAGAGCAAGTAAATGTATGTTGCTTGCAAGAAACCCACCTCAACAAAGACATAGCCTTCAAAATCAGAGGCTACCAGTGCTACCGATCTGACCGAATAGACAGGCGAAAGGGTGGAATACTGACACTCGTGAGGAATAACATCAGTGCATGTCAGCTTGAAACATATATGGAGGGGGCGGAATACCAGATGCTTCATCTCAGGACAGAAAGTTCAGAATTCCACCTGCTCAACTACTACTGTCCGAGCGACCGCCCACTGGCACTAGATACAATCCCAGCAAAAGAAAGACTGATTGTATGCGGAGACTTCAACAGCCACTCACAGAGCTGGGGCTATGATCACATGGACAGGAGAGGTGAGGAGCTTGAAAACTGGCAGGATGACAATGGGCTTATCCTGATTAACCAGCCAATCGACCCACCAACCTTCTACTCGAGGTCATGGCACACCACCTCTACACCAGACCTGGCATTCCACTCATCCGGCCTGGAGTGGAACACCACACGCGTTGTAGGGAAACAACTTGGAGGCAGCGACCACCGGCCAGTCTTCCTAATTGTGGAAAATGAACTTGTCAAGGAGAGCAGCACTCTTTCTAGGTGGAACTACAAGAAGGCAGACTGGACAATGTACCAGCACCGTACTAGTATACTGGCTAGAGATCTGACTGTAGACAAAGACATCAATAAGCTAGTCGATGAATTCAGCAGATGCATATTACAGGCTGCTCGTGAAACAATACCTAGAGGGGCTCGTAAGCACTACAAACCATATTGGAATAGTGAACTAGAGCAGCTGCACAACGACGTGGAAACATCTCGAAAGCAGGCACAGACCAGTCCATGCCAAGAACACCACAATAACTACCAGCAAGCTAAGGCCAAATTTCAAAGGGCCAAGTTGCAGGCCAGGCGAAGAAGCTGGAAGGAGAAAACAGAGTCCTTGAACTTCGAAAGAGATTCGAGGAAACTGTGGAAGCTGGTAAAGCAACTTAACGATGAAGGTACAGGGAGAAACTCAAGGATTGCTCTGTACAAAGATGGAAACATCCTCATGGGAAAACAGGCAGCTGATCACTTTGCAGACTCCTTTGCTAAAGACAACAACATCGAAGTTAGCCCAGAGAAGCAACAGGAGACTCGTGAGAACCAACAACACGCAGGACGAGATGGAACCATACCTGAAGTTATGGAGGCACCAATCACATTCAGAGAACTGGAGCTTGCAATATCCAAATTGAAAATGAGAAAGTCGCCAGGAGTTGATGGAGTGTCCAATGAAATGATTAAGAACTTGGGAACCGCAGCAAAAACAAAGCTGCTGCAGATCTTTAATATCTGTTGGAACTCAGGCAGAGTTCCACAGACCTGGAGGGAAGCAATCATGATACCACTCCTAAAACCAGGAAAAGACAGTTCCACTGCCTCCAGCTACAGACCAATCAGCCTTACAAGCTGCCTCTGCAAAACAATGGAACGTATCATCAACCTCAGGCTACAGTGGTACCTTGAAAGTGAAAACCTTCTTGTACCACAGCAGGCGGGCTTTAGGCAGTGTTATTCCACCGAAGATCAGGCAACTTACCTTTCCCAAGAGATTGAGGATGCGTTCCAAGATAAGAAACTGGTACTAGCAGCATGGATAGATCTAAGGAAAGCATTTGACAAGGTTTGGAAAGAAGGGCTTCTGAAGAAACTGAGAAATTGTAGAATGAATGGTAAGATGTACAAATGGGTGAAAGCATACTTGCATAACAGAAGAGCCCGAGTACAACTAGATGGCCTCAAGAGTAAGAAAATTCTACTGCGTCATGGCGTCCCTCAGGGAGGGGTTCTGTCCCCCACACTTTTCCTAGTCTACATCAACGACCTGGTTGCTGAACTACCGCATGGAATGAAAGTGGCAATGTACGCTGATGACCTGGTAATATGGTGCACAGATGAGCATGCAACAGTGGCCACCAAACTGCTACAAAGAGCTATAGATGCTTTAACCTCATGGGCAAATAGATGGTGTGTCAGCATCAACACAGACAAGTGCAGCACTACGCTCTTCACCCTCTCTCCCAAACAAAAAGCTGGTGTCATCAAGATAAACGAAGAGCTCCTGAGAGAAGATAAACAACCCACCTATCTCGGAGTTACATTCGATGATAGGCTGACGTGGAAGCAGCACATCAACAAGGCAGCAACAAAGGCCAGGAGGAAGCTAGCCATCCTGAGAAAACTAAGTGGAACCACATGGGGAGCCAGCGGGAAAATACTTAGTAAAGTTTACCAGCAGGGCATACGACCACACCTGGAATATGGGTCAGCTGCATGGTGTCCAGCATCAAACACCACATTACAAGAGCTAGATAAGGTGCAAAACCAGGCGCTTAGGGTCATCACGGGGGCAATGAAATCAACGCCTATAGTGGAGATGGAGAAAATGGGGAGGATACAAGCACTGAGAGAACGCAGAGACACAAAAGTGCTAACACAGGCAGAAAAGTTCCTCTGTATGCCGAGCCATCCAATGAAGGACAGATTCCAAAATCTAGCAATGGGGCGACTGAAAAGAAGCAGCTTTATCCACCAGGCCAAACGATTTCGTAGACAAACCTCAGACCTGCCTGAAGTTAACAGCCCCCTAAAGTCTGTGCCAGAACAAACCCCTTGGAGAGAGGAGCATGGACTACCAGTACACATCCACACGAAAGTGAAAGGAATATTCGACAGGGATGAACAGAACAGCGTGCAACGTAGGACAGTCACTCTCAGTTTCCTGGATGATGAATACCCACAGGACCTCTGGGTCCGAGTATACACGGATGGGTCAGCACAGAATGCAGTAAAGAATGGAGGAGCAGGAGTGTACATAGAATACCCAAACAACACTAGGGATACGGTCAGAGTACCAACGGGGAAATTCTGTAACAACTATGATGCAGAAGTCCAGGCAATCAAGGTGGCAACTGAGAAACTACTGAACACCAATCTCGGTCCACAGCCTGTAGTATTCCTGACAGATGCAAGATCAGCACTCCAAGCACTTCAGTCCAGAAAATTGCCAGGTATACAAGCCCTACTTTCTGAACTGTGCAACCAGCGCAGGGTCGCCATGCAGTGGATACCGTCTCATTGTGGAATACCAGGAAACGAGAGAGCAGACGGACTGGCTAAAGAAGGTGCTGCAGACGAGCAACCGGATGTACCAGTTACGTACCATCAGAAGAAAAAGATGATCAAATCTATCAGAAAGCCACCAACATCAACGCAGGATGACTACCAAGCTATGAACAGATCAGAACAAATAGTCATTCTGCGCCTCAGAACAGGACACAACCGCCTCCGCAGCCACATGTATACAAAATTCAAGATTGGCAATTCAGCCATGTGTACATGTGGACAGGCACCCCAGACTGCGGAGCACGTACTTCAAGATTGCCCCGAATATGATATATTGAGGCAAACCCACTGGCCCAGAGAAACAACACTGGAAGCAAAACTATATGGACCTCTGTATGAACTACAAAAGACAGTGAAGTTTATACAAGAAACAACATTGCAGATATAGACAATATATTTCAAGCGAACGAAAGAAGAAAGAAGAAGAAGAATTAATGCAGTGGTCAAGAACATGACTTTGCTTTCTTCAAGTACCACGCCAGCTTTCTCCCAACAACTCCTGTCCCTAGTGCTGTTTATGAATTTTGATTCAAGATTGCACATGGGATAATATGATGGTGGTTTTCCCTTGGCTACCGATGGTTATTGTATGGAGGCCTTCAACAGCCTTGACTAAAATGTCTCACCCACAAGCCAATGAAGAGATTAAGGTGCCTCTGTCTCACCGGCTGTCAAGTCATAAAGCTTTAGAAGAGTTTTATACAGATTGCTGCCAATCATTCCCCCCTCCCACACACACACACCCCCCTCACTTGTTCAGGTCCCCCTGGAGCACAGGCTGCCAACAAAAACATGCCAAGTCTTCCTGTGAATCCATTCAAGGTCTATCTATGTCTTCTTTATTCTCTTTATCCCTGCTTCCAGTTCTCTACTTCGTGTTTTTAAAAATCTCCCTCTACTTTGAGCGTCTGGTTGACAGAGTGGTTAGAGCGCAGGTCTCTTGCGGCAAAGGTACCAACAAGCTCTAGTGTACCCAGTTGTAAATGGGTACCTGACTCTGTTCTTTGAGTTAGGGAACGAACGAACTTTATTTTCAAAGGGTTAAGAATTGAGCGCGCAGGCCCGTCTAACATTCTGCCCTTCCATTCTCACTTATCTTGCATACTATACCCTTTCATTCCCACGTTACTTAAAGCATTAAATTAAAGGCATAAAACATTATAAAGGTTATATAACAGCATACAATGACATTACCCAATCAAAATAAAGTATTTTTTTAAGCGAACAAGAACGTAATGAAAATAAGGAAGAAAAACAAACAAACAAACAAATCCAAACCATCTATACAGTAAATCAGACAATAATTTGAGTATCATCACATTAGGGTAGTATAGAATCGGAACTCCTGAAATAATTGAGCAGTCTGCTATTGAGTGAGTAGGAACTCTGTGTTTTTCTATGCTCTCCCTAACTCAAGAGCAGAATCAGATAGAACGAACAAACGAACGTACGAACTTTATCTTCATATGGTTTAGAATTGGGCACGCAGGCCTGTCTAACATTCTGCACATCCTTTCTCTCGTCTCCCATACTGAATTCATTTATCCTAAACATGCATTTTCAATATTATTTTTTAAAAATAAAACAAAATTAATGCAATAAAACAAAGTAAAATCCCAACATTGTAAAAGTATAACAGTTACACACATTTACAGGACTTTATCATAATCAATAATGAACAGGGCAGAATAAACCTTAAAAAATACACGACATTAGAAAATGATTTGGGTGGCATATAATCTGCACTCATGATGTATTTGAAAGGTCTGCGATTGTATGAATATGGACTAAGCATGCTTTTTAGGTCGTGTGGAAGATTGTTCCACAGATGAGCAGCAGAAAATGCTAAACTTTTCTTGAATAAGTCAAGCCTTGGCTTGGGCACGTGTAATATGTTTAATCGCTGGCTGTGTCTTCCATTGTATTTGAAAATAGGCCACAGGTACATTGTAAGTTTATAAACTAATAAAACGGTATTGAATCAGTTTTACAAATAACAGTTCACATGAGACAAGGGACGTTTCGGGTTTTACCCTTCGTCAGCCACAAACAGGTGACAAAGACAAAAATTACATATAGGTACTACAAAACTATACGATGATGAGAAACATACAACAAATGGGCGATACAAGCAGATGGAAAAAGTAAACAATAACAATACAAAAAAACCGTAAAATCTAAAAGAAATACTGAAACAAGAAAGTAAATAATCCAACGAAACGAAAAAAAGAAGAATAAACAAAACTGTGGAACTAGTTAAAGTTAGCTTAGCTCGATGCAAAGAATCCGTGGAAGAAAGTTTCTCATCATCGTATAGTTTTGTAGTACCTATATGTAATTTTTGTCTTTGTCACCTGTTTGTGGCTGACGAAGGGTAAAACCCGAAACGTCCCTTGTCTCATGTGAACTGTTATTTGTAAAACTGATTCAATACCGTTTTATTAGTTTATAAACTTATATTCCTTACCAGTTTTACTGCAGCCCCTTAATTTATTTACACAGGTACATTGGAGCATTCTGTGATAGGATTTTGTGAATGAATTTGGCTTTGTTGAAGAGGAAGCCCTTTCTTAGTGGTAATATGTTAAGATGTTTATGTAGATCTACTAAGTGTGTTAGGTGTTTGTCAGAAACTAGGCGCACTGCACGTTTTTGTAATGAATGGAGTCTCTTTGTGTTGGACATGGTGCAGCCATCCCAGATTGTGGAGCAATAGTCTAGGTGTGTTTGTATTTTGGGATATATAGAACATCTTCCTTGTCTTCTCATCTAGAAAATGTTTGATCTTAGCTAACTGGCAAACTTTCTGTGCCGTTTGTTTGGTCAGTGCTAGTACATGTGAATTCCAACTTAAATGTTGGTCAACTATGAGTCCTAGTGTTTTGTGTTTATTTACATTATCAATTAGTGAGGTGCCAATATAGAGCTGAAGTGTTGTTTTCTGTGAGTTTTGTAATTTTTGCCTTGTTGAAATTATCATACATTTTGTTTTAATGATATTTATTTGCATACGATTTTTGTTGCTCCATTTGATAAGATTGTCAACATCAGTTTGTAATAATACTTCTAGTGTGTTGCAACTTTTATCACTTGTGTAAATGGTACAGTCATCCGCAAATAGGTCGCAGGATGAGTGCTTGATGTGTAGTGGCAGGTCATTTATGTATACGGCAAAAAGTAAGGGACCTATAACTGAACCCAGAGGAACTCCAGTATTGATCATCGTTGGGCTTGACAAGGAATTATTGTAACACACTACTTGCTGTCTGTCGGACAGGAATGATTTAAATAATGACACTAGATTAAAGTTAACTTTCATTGTTTCTAATTTTCTTATTAAAATAACGTGATCTATCATATCGAATGCTTTTCTAAAGTCTACAAAGATTGCTCCACATATGTTATCATTATTGATGTTGAGGTGCCAATTGTCTTTCATCTTAGTTAAGGCTGTGTGGCATGAATGCTGTTGCCTAAATCCTGACTGACTGTCAATTAGCAAGTCATTGCTAACTAGGTACTGTAGTGTTGTTTTATGTATGTGTTTTTCCAGTGGTTTAGATAGCGATGATAAAAGAGAAATTGGTCTGTAGTTACCGAGATTACTATTATCTGATGAACCAGGTTTGAAAAGGGGATATACTTTGGCGATTTTAAAGGCCGAAGGAAAGTAACTCTTAACGATACATTGATTATATATATAAGTTAGTAATTACCTAATAGCTGGTGCAGCATAAAGCAGTATTCGATTGCTAATTACATCAAGCCCTGATGAGCTATTATCTTTAAGGCTAAAAAGATAATTATACACTTCATTAACTGTCATCAAGGGAATGTCGGGTGGAACTGAATTTGCACATTTTTTCTCACAGAATGCTGAAAGTCACTAGAGGAAGGTGGTATTGTGGATTTCAGACCATCTATTTCTGCCTGAAAGTGATTTCTAAAGTCTGTGCAAGTAAATAAAGTGTTGTGAGTTAATGAGTCTGATGCATTACGTTTTTTCGCTAAAGTGTTGATATGCCTTCCATATCTCCTTACAATTTGATTTATTCTCAACCAGATTTCTAAAGTGATTTTTCTTTTCTTTGCGAATTAAATATTGAACCTTGTTCCTTAGTACCCTATATGTGCTGAGGTCCTTATTTTTGTGCGCTTGATCTCTCTTCCTCATAGCTTCCAACACTTCCTGCGTGATCCACGGAGATTTTATTAGTAGTTTGACTTGAATTTCCTTAGCTGGTATGTGCTTGTCAAACACACTATAAAAAATCTCCGTCCAGTATGCAATAGCGTCGTCCGGATCAGGAAGTTGATAAACACTGGCGAGAGGTGCAGTTAGTCATTTAAAAATAATTCCCTATTGAAATTTTTGAAACTTCTAAATTTAATACTTACGTTTATTTTTGGGAACTTTACATTTATTCTTTGACCATGTTGCAGCATACTGGATAGTAGTCATTCACTGCAATAGTAGGGACAGAGCATTCTATGATGTTTTCTGGGCAAGTTACGTAGATGTGGTCGATTAGTGTGGATGATGCTTGTTACTCTGGTAGGCTTGTTAACTATTTGTTTTAAGTTATTATATTTTTTCCATGTTAGATTTGAATTGTGGGAAAAGGCCGTGAGAAAGGGAACTGGTCCCCCCCCCCCCCCCCCCCCCTCTTGATGCTGGACCTAGTATGGTGAAGTCTCTAACACTTCACTCCCCTACTTCAGTATCTGCTATGGGACTACCTTTACCCTCTACTTCTCATACCCTGGGGATTCACGATCAGGGACCGCTCTGAAATGCTATCTTCTTAATGTGTGTCCTATCCAATGCCAGCATCTTCTCCTCATCGCTTGTCCCACTGGTATTGAAATTAATATGGAAGTGAATCATGGACAATTAGAAGAAAAGCAGGAAAATTCATAGAGGCTACAGTGGTGTGGTTTTTCATAAGAATGGTAGAAATCCATACAGTAAAAAATAAAAATAAGTAATGATGTTGATGTTCTAAAAGAAGCCAAGGTGAACAGGAAGCTTGTTGCTCATATTAGAAGGAAGTAGTCCCCTTTCTTTGGTCATGTTTTGAATAGAGAAAAGCTGGAATATTTTGTGATAAAAGGAAAAATTGAAGGAAAAACGAATAAATGATGACAAAAAGATACTAGACAGCAGACATAGTGATATGGAAAGGAAGAGAACAGAGTTGATAACCAGGACTGCGGATAGGAATTTGTGGAGAGACATGATCATCTACACCAGTTGGCATGGTACTTAAAGAAGAGCATACTCAGGCCTAATGATGATGACAACACACAAACACATACCTTCCTCAACAGTAAGTGTTCCCTTCCCATGTGTCATGTCTGTGGCAACGTAACCAGGACTGCACTGTAACATAGTTTTAATATTAAAGTTTTGTGAGTAAACATCTGCATCATTTTTATCTGTCCAATATTACTTCAATTTAATAAGATGATCAGTTTTTAAGTAACAAAAGTTTATAAATAATAATGAGCAAGTAGCACGTCAAAACATGACGGGAGGAAATAATTACGTTGTATTCTTTCTGCTGCATGTCCTGATGACGGCACTCATTCTTCTGTGATCATTACATTCCTTTCAACTTCACTGGATCTTTGTAGTCAAACTTATTATCTTCTTCTTCCTTCCTCGTTCGTCCTGAAAAGGACGTTGGTTGCGTTGTGTCTGTTTACGCCGGAGCTGCGATATCTGCGCCTTTCGGCTGACACATCCGACTTCAGCAGGGCATTTTTTGGGACCGGGTTCGCCTTCCCTCTTCAATCCCTACTCTCTCAGCCAGACTGCAGTCTGTTTCCAGGACCACCACGTGGAGGTGGAGTAGGGTCTTGGTCAGCTCTGGTTCGCTGACCCTAACGCAAGCAGTCAAGCTATGGGTCGCTGACTGCATTCTCTATTGCTGCATCTTTGGGTCCCAAAACTTATTATGACTTATAGTCAATGTATCACACAAAAATTGAAAGACATGCATGTTGAACACAGGTTATGAAACCTTGGTATAGGGGATTATTCACCTATTTTACTCTTTGCAAGCCACAACTGCAAAATGTGATTCACATAGAACTAATGTTTCAATGTACTAAAGACTTTATGTACTCATGCAGCTGTGGTTTCTGGGGCAATTTATTTTACATGATGAGAATGCTAGCCCCCCCATGAACAAGTTACCTCTTATGATAAACCTGATGGTTTCTACAGAAACCCTTGAGAGCCAAGGAGTCAAGAATAGAAAATAATGAAGTCTGCAGCAAAGAACTTCACAGATCCAAAAAGCTGAAGAAGACGGTACAATATAATTACACTCCATAAAAAAATCAACTTACACCATTGACAATGACATCATCAGCTCCCTGCCTGTCAAGTTCCTTCTGCTGTAATATCGACATTATTGTTGTTCCGATCTTGGAAAATCCATAGGCGTCATCTGGAAATCCTTCCTCTAAATGTTTGTTCTCGTGGGCTAATCTGTTGCAATACAAATCATTAATTATGAATGAGCCAATGAAATATCAACCCAAACATCTCTGGTTTTCACAACCCCTCCACCCCACCTTTAAAAAAAAAAATTTGTTTTACACCATGACAAGTGTGAAGAGACTAGAGACTACCACTTTAGGACAAAGGAAAGAAAACACACACGCACAGCTGCATACTTTATTTGGCATCCAGGGTTGATCCTACCTTTGCTTGACACCACCCCCCCAATCTATAAAGAAACAAACTTGCAAGTATATTTTTAACAGTAAGTACTATTATAATAGTGACTAATGGCACCCCCCCACCCCACTCGTGGCTGTGACCCGGGGTAGACTGCATCCCTCACATCCCCCTTAGTATGCCACCACACACACACATCCTACACCACACACACCCTGGACCCACACACAGAGCTTGGAAATTTTACTTTATTCTATTTACAATAACTGAACAGGAGGAGTAATAATGCCACAATCAGTTATGGGCAGTTGAACATATTATCTGGACTTACTGTTATTGTTGAACAGAATCGACATCATTGCAAACCCATAGGTGCTTAGTCTCCCTCAGCATATGTCAAAGAGTGTGAATGCTTACTGGATTTAGAGACACTATATACTCTAATTATAACCTATCAAAGGTTGAATGGGATATTTTCTTAAAATACAAAAAATGTTACAGGACAACAAAGGGAGATTAAACAGCCATGCTCATGCATAATCTCTCCTTTTTTTATGTTAATGAACAAAAATATATCCTGTTCAATCTCTAATGAGTTATAATTAGGATATATAGTGTCTCTTAGATAGTATGTTAAAGTGCTGTTATTTGGTCTTGGTAGGATCACTCTTGTTCATCTATCAAATGAATGTGCTGAGATCCTTGAGTGATCTAAGGGGAGGAGATAGGAGCACTGATAGAGTTGTCCGTGGGCAATGAAGATTGTCCTTAAACCCAAACCATCTAATGAATACGCGTTGTAACTACCCCCGTGTTGCCCAGTTTTTTTCTAGTAACAGTTTATGAAACTTCTGAAAAGTTTTTGTTATTGTTAATCAGAATTGACCTCACTGCACTCCGGGCAAACACATAGGTGCTCAGTCTCCCTCAGCAAATGTCAAAGAGTATGAAGGCTAATTGTACCTGTAGCACGCGGGTTGTACATACGACGGATGCATCCTCTCTCACGTCCATCTCTGCTAGTCCCACGTTTGATGCCAAGCTCCAACAGTCTCAGCCTTGTTGATTCATTCATCGCAATGTCATTATCTAGCAGGCGATCATTAATTGCCCTTAGTATTTCTCCCTTATCCATGTCCAGTGTCCCCACTATGGATGCTCTCGAGGCCAGTCTGTCAGCTCTCTCATTGCCACGTACCCCTGCATGACCAGGACAGAAGATCCACACCAGTTCTTGAAGACTTGAGGATTCTATTGATGTTTTCAATTCCTGCCACAGCCATCCGTTCTGAACTTTCCGAAGCATGGCTTGAGAGTCTGACAATATAATTGCCCTGGTTGTGGAGTTTCAGACAGCCACCTCAGTGCTGGAATAACTGCCTCTACCTCCATTCTCATGCTGGAGGTTGTCGTTGAAAAGTTACATACGTTACAATTAATACATTTGACTACATCATGTATATTTACTTATCGTTATTTTCTACATCTATTATTGCAACATCATTCCAGGTGCTTTTTTATAAACAATATTTTTTGTGGTGTTGCTGTCTGGGGTTAAAATGAATACATTTTCTTGGTGTGCTCACTCTGGAGCAAGCAAAATATAGCTGTCCATGTGAAAAGCATGGAGTTTTTTAAGTTAATGCCTGCTAACTTAAGTGACTGCCCTTGGGCCTTGTTTATTGTCATTGCATATGCAAGATGCAGAGGATACTGCAGTTGCTTAAAATCAAAAGGCATGTCAGTGGAGATCAGAGGAATACGTGGAATAAATGCATCTTCTATGGCACGACCTGATAATATTGTTGCTTCTATCACGTGTTGCATGAGGTTCTTAACACAATTTAGGCTGAAAATTATGAAGCACTGACCTACCATTAATGAAAGCAAAACCACATAAATTTATTTCCCTTGTCACAATACTTTTAATGTCCAAGTTTCATACGCCTACAAAATTACATAGATGATCAATGTCCGCATTAGTTTCATCTTGGTTTTATGCATTATTTTTTGTCTCTCCAGATCTGCACACTCTGAAGACACTGTCTGAGTTATATGTGGGAGCATGTCAAATAAAAAAGACCTTTTGATGTGGCTTATTCTCTATCTTTTTATGATTTGATTTTTATCATTAAAAGCCTAAATGCCAACTTTACGTGTAGCATTGGGCAGAGCAACCTAACCTTTGAAGTGAAGACAGGAGTACGACAGGGATGCCCCTTATCAACCACTCTATTTTTAACAGTCATAGACTGGGTGATGCGCCAGACAACAGAGGGCAATCCAAGAGGAATAAGATGGACTTCATTTTCTGCATTGGAAGATCTGGAATTTGTAGATGACATTGCACTGCTAGCACATTCACATCAACACATCCAGGAAAAAACGGATAGACTTAGGTAGGCTTGAACATCAACCTAAAGAAGACAGAGGTCATGACGCTCAATGTGAGCAACCCTGAGCCCATATCAGTAAGGAATCAGCAAATGGAACAGACAGATGCCTTCACATACCTAGGATGCATAGTAACACCAGACAGCGGAGCAAGCAGAGACATCAACAACAGAATGAACAAAGCAAGAACAGCCTTTTTTAGTCTAAACAACATCTGGAAGTCCTCTCAGTACAGCACAAGCACAAAATTAGGATTATATCAGAGCTGTGTGCTTTCTGTGCTTCTGTATGGCGCGGAGAGCTGGAGAGTTACAGAGAAGGAAATGTCGAAATTGTCCTCTTTTCACACAACATGCCTAAGAAAAATTCTCAGAATCTTTTGGCCGAATACCATCACCAACCAAGATCTGCTCGGGTCTGGCGGTGTGTGACTTTCGCATTAAAGAACGATAGGTTGGAACATATCAATATATACCATGTCTCTCCGATAGCCATGATCAGTTGCCAGAAATCTATCTGAATTCACTAGCTCGTTATCTTAAGATTTCTCGTACAGAGTGAAAATTAACAGATTCCGTGGAGTGTTTCATTTTTCTGATTGCGGTAATTTATATACTAGATTTAAAGTGATTTAGTGTGTTTAAAGTTTTCAATATATATTTCACTGAGATTTTCTGTGTTAATTAAATAACTTATAGCTAACTTTCCAGCCGTAAAGTAAATTTAATTACTTGCTATTTTTCCAGTAAGAGATGTTTTAAATTGACTAGTACATACATTAAATAACTGTCTACTGACGGCATATATTATTTACTTCTATCCATTTTATGTAATTTTTTAAAATGACTAGTGTTCATATCATGCGTTAACAGAATGATAGGATAAGCTAGACACGTGTGTTTAAATCTAATTTATAACAGAGTGGTGTAGAGGTCCTATTTTAACACGTGTTAGATATGATATTGATAATTTGGTTAAATGTTTATATTCTCTTTTATATAGGCTGGTCAAAACCTGAGTACTAGCGGCTTGTTTTCTTATGGCCATATGAACTTATGATCATACGAACTTATAATATTATAAGCATCCAAGAATATTTAATATTGATGAGCTTCTTGCTGTGACCTGTGCGGTCCAATTTCCCTCATTTCCATGAGAGAAACCAGAATAGAACCACTGAATTATAATATATCACCACGCATGAACCTTACTCCAACCAACTGAAGGCATAGATAACTTATTGTATCCAGTACAAATTTAACACCGACTCTAGCGACTCCTGTGATATTTGCAGACAGCAACTACGGAGAGTCTGGGGCTGGATTTGGCAAACTTAAATTTGACACTATATATATATATATATTACTTATTAGTGTATTTCCTTGGAATGCCTGCGACAACTACTGGGGTAAGTGCATCTGAAAGTGGCCACTGCATGTATGTGAATTGAATGAACAGAGAAAGAAACTGATGTCTTTTGTTAACATCATATACTTATATGGTTTCTTTTCTTTTTTTTTTTTATCTCGTGTCGGTCAACCCTTATCCACTATATGTTATTCATAGATTGTTTTCACGTTTGTGCGTATTTGTCACAGAATTGTGTGCATGTGAGTGCAAGTGTAACTTATATTTTCGTACAAGGAGAGAAAGTGTGTCTGATTTAAATATCGTCGTCCAGATAGGCTGGATTAGATAAATTATTCTATCCAGAGACTGTCCTTTCTCTTACACGATCACCCTCATGAAAAAAAAAAAACTATATCTTACCCCTTACTTTCACATTGTCATCACTATCACCTCTGCTCAGACAGGGCTATAAACATCTATTACCTATCTGATAAATCATACACGACAAGTACCACACTTGACAAGTAAAAATTAATTATAGCAATTCAGCCAAGGGTATGTCGCTTAAAACTTCGAGTAGGGGCAACGTAAGGGATGTGACTCATCACACTGTTTCTCGTGACCCAATTTTGGATCACAACCTATTGGTTGAGGAACCACTGAAATAATGTATTTAATTTTATTGTTATTCTTGATCAGAATCGACCTCATTACACTCCGGGCAAACCCATAGGAGCTCAGTCTCCGTCAGCAAATGTCGAAGAGTATGAATGCTAATTATTCCTGTAGCACACTGGTTGTACATACGATGGATGTATCCTCTTTCACATCCATCTCTGCTAGTCCCACGTTTGATGCCAAGCTCCAACAGTCTCAGTCTTGTTGATTCATCCATTCTTCTTCTTTGATCCTTAGCCGCCGACCGTCAAAGCAGTCAGTGGCCATCACGCCTAGTGGCGTCTTGTAGGGCAACAACAAATTGATTCCACTTTGCTCGGTCAGTGGCCATCCTTCGTACAGTGCCCCAACTCTGGTTCATTCTTTGCATCTCAGCCTCCACAGTCCTCCGCCAGGTTGTTTTTGGTCGGCCTCTCTTTCATTTTCCTTCAGGGGTCCAAAGCATAGCTGTTCTTGTGATGGGATCGGGGTCTCTTCTGAGGACATGACCAACCCAGCTCCAGCGTCTGCCAGCTATGATGGTGTGCATGTCCTCTTGCTTGCTACAAGTAAGCAGATCTTGGTTAGTGATGGTATTTGGCCAAAAGATTCGGTGAATTTTTCTTAGGCATGTATTCATCCATTGCAGTGTCCTTATCTTGCAGGCGATCATTAATTGCCCTTAGTATCTCTCCCTTATCCATGTCCAGGTCCCTACTATGGGTGCTCTCGAGGCCAGTCTGTCAGCTCTCTCATTGCCATGTACCCCTGCATGACCAGGACAGTAGATCCATACCAGTTCTTGAAGACTTGAGGATTCTATTGATGTTTTCAATTCCTGCCGCAGCCATCCATTCTGAACTTTCCGAAGCATGGCTTGAGAGTCTGACAATATAACTGCCCTGGTTGATGGAGTTTCAGACAGTCACCTCAGTGCTGCAGTAATTGCCTCTACTTCCATTCTCATGCTGGAGGTTGTTGTCATGTAGGCTGCACTCTGTTCAGCAATGACCCTGCCCTTTATTCTCGCACAGAAGCCCCATCCTGATTTCTCACCATGCACTACAGACCCATCAGTGTACACAATGTCATCACCATCCCCAGCATGATCACTTATCAGCTGATTAATCTCCGTCACCTGACCAATCATAGCCTCTGCCTGTGCCATCCATGACATCCTCCTCTTTATTCTTGCTACTTTGATGTCAGCTACGTTTTTATGTAGGGAGTGTCTTTTGTCGGTGGTTACCCGCATATAGGCTTTTCCCTAGGCCATCGCATATCAGGATCTAATCGACAGCAATCTGAGCATGTATCTCAATGTCACAATGGGGGCATCATGCGTACAGCCCAAAACTAGTCGCACCCCTTCATTTTGCATGCATTCCAGTCATTCACATTGTGACACTGACAGCGTGAGTATTCCTAGCCGATACTCGATTTCTGAAATCACGAGCTGATGATACAAAAGAAACAGTAGTCTCTGTTTCAAGTGCACAGCAGCCATTGTTTTTAAGGCTGCCAGTCCTCGCTTGCACTTTTGTATGATCAGTTCGACATGATACTTGAACATAGTCCACGATCAAACGTTATTCCCAGATACTTCAGCTTGTCTTGCCTCTCAATGTTCTGCCCATTGAAAGTGATGTCTGGAAGGTCTGTATTTAATTTACTGAATTGGAATTCAATCTGCAGATGATATTATTAAAGGGCAGAAATGTTTTTTAAAAAAATGCGTTTCTTACTGTGGTGGATTTGGTGTTATAGATGTTATTATTTAATATTATTTGTCTACCAAGTGAGGTCAGCTGTGTAGGCCCCTAAGTTTAGTAGTTGATGGTTAAGTATTTTTAGGGAACCTAGCTGCTACCACCCTATGATCTCACTTGGCTCTAGATTTTTATTTATTAGTTATGTGACTACGTCTAAGTGTCTAGGGTGATGAAGATATAATGCAGTGTAAGACAAATCAATACAAATACAATTTAATTCTATCACATAAATAGGACTGGGTCAATACAACAACCACATACAGACTAACACTCTATGATATATCTTATAGAAGTCTGTGGCTGAATATTATGTAATAGTCTATATTACAATTTTATTTGCCCTGATTCAGAATTTTCTGAGTCAGGACCAACAACAAAATGAAAATTATGGTTTTATTTACATAAATTAAATACCACAATGGATCTTCTGTCCATATAAAGCAATATTACAATCTAATTATATTTAGGTATTACTATAGACTAAGTTAACTACTACTTAGTCTACTTAGTCGTTCCCCTTCTACCGTGAGGTGTAGAGGTTTGGAAGAGAGAGCGCCAGACTATCCTATCGGCTGTCTTCCTCCTGGCCTGGTTCCATTCTATTCCTCGGTCCTTCAAAGATTGTCTAATGTTGTCCTCCCAGCGGACTCTGGATCCTTGGCTCTTTGTTTCCCATGCTTGTCGTGGTATCCGATCTTCTCCCATTCTGCAGACATGGCCAAACCATCTTAATTGACTAAGTTAACACTGGTAATTAATGGTGGGTTGGGGTATTTTCATCACACCCTCTCTTTTCTCTATCTCTTGTGGAATGTTTATTCAACAGTAAATTATTTTATTTATTAAGTTTTAATATAAGTGGATGAACTCTTAGTGCCCACACAATGGCACTTATCTTCCGTTGGTAGTAGTTATGATGCTGACAATCTCCTATATTTCATAGGTTGATTCATGGTAGACAGCGTGTACCAGCAAAAATTTCAACCGAATGACCAATCTGACACAGTCCCTGATGTAGTGTGGTAGACAGCGTGTACCAGCAAAATTTTTTCAATTTTTCTCCACTAGCTTAGTACCAGAACAAAAACCCTGAAAAAAGGTTATGATTCTTTATAACACATCTACAATATCATTCCACAAGTAATACATGGTATAATTCAATAAAAGAAAAGGGTCAGATCCCTCTGACCAACCCATTTCAACCATTCTCATCTGAGATAACAACTCATACCAGTGCTCCTATTCTTCTCCCTAATGGATACAACGCCTCTGACACTTCAACAATGATCCTCTCCCATAGGATAATGTGGGTTAGCCTTCCCACTGGTACTGTGGAAATCATTTTAAGTTATATAACTCATGTAAGTTTTACTGCGTGTGAGCAACCCCATAGGCATTGCATAAGTCTGCTAGGGGATCTATGTACTTAGTCGCAAAACATTCCCAATAAAGCAGCATCTTATACACCAAATTTTTGTAATAACAAGGTTAATAAATTTCGTTCTTACCACAATTCAATGGAAATATCACAAACATACGTTGACTGGCATTAGCATTTATATATAAGTTCAGCTTTGCCCTCGTCCAGACTGCAAAGGTTTTTTATTTTATTTCACTCTTAGCACTGCTGTTCTCAACGCAGCTTGCCTACTAATAATTATGTATCAAATGGTGACAAGCCTTGGAAGCTTTTTGCCAATATCACTAGACTGGCCCAATCACAGCGAGGGTCTAGCTATTCAATTCAAATTTTAAAGAAGAAAAAAAACTCCAAACATACTAGGAGTGAGTCTGCAAAAATATATTTAGCTTTTGGGCCAACCAATACCCTCCTTCCTATACTAACCAATCGGATTTGAATTACTCTAATGCCTCTTTTTTAAACTTGCGTCCCCAAATAATGTTATAAATAGAATGAGCAAAAACAACAGTCTGTCCGTCTTACCGTTCGAAGATATATAGTATTATTTCAATATCTTGGTTAATAGTTGGGCTACTATGTATATTAAAACATATTATAGCTCAGGAGACTCTAAGCTATCCATATATATGATTTTTATGGCTATATTCATTGTCGTTTGGATTTTCATATTCGTCACTGTTAGTCGTCAATTATATACTTTTCCATAAGTCGGCCATCTTTCCCCCCTTCTCTATCATTTTTATTCAAAATAAAACAACTTGTTTGGGTTACGTCAGAAATACACTACTAGACAGGAAATGAGAGCTGACTGTGTGTGTGTATATACATTTCAACTGCGAGAATATAATACAATGCATGCATGGCTTTGCGTCTTGTTTTTCAAATCTGCTAAAGGCAATACTGTCGCGCTCTCATTACAATTTGGCGTTTCAAAACCCAAACGCGTGACAATGGTAGCATT
This sequence comes from Oreohelix idahoensis, assembly GCA_024509875.1. Classification (NCBI taxonomy): domain Eukaryota; kingdom Metazoa; phylum Mollusca; class Gastropoda; order Stylommatophora; family Oreohelicidae; genus Oreohelix; species Oreohelix idahoensis. The sequence goes on from JAMPIV010000222.1 coordinate 510,735, forward strand.
TCTTCTGTCGCTCCTTCATCCACCTCCCTTCTTCTCTCTCTCGGTCTTGGAACAAATACTCCTTGACCCTGCAAAATGTTATTTTTAATTCTCAAGGACGAACTAGAAAAGCGTGTAAGATTTGACGGCGAGATCATTTTCTAAGCATTACCACTGCACAAAATTCAGCGCTCTACTAGCGTAGAGATGACGATAGGCAACCACACACGGGCGGGTTTATTTATTATCATAGGAGTAAAATCTTACTGAATTTAGCGATTATTTCACAGATTTCGCTACACTTACCTCTCATAAAAGAAATATTTTCATGCGCATATCATAATAATAATAATAATAATAGCCCCTTCAGTCATAACTGACTATGGGAATGCGCCCCTGAGGTGACAGCTCTCAGCTGCTTATTTTCCTGGTGCTCCTTTTGACGTTTTCTCCCCTCCTCTGCTTGTTGTGTGAGCCTCTCTTCGCCCAATCTGAGGTGGCGCCGTAAATAGCATCGCCACTTAGTGCGATCGGCAGCTTCATCCTCCCATGTTGCTGGATCCATGTCCAGTGCCCTCATATCTCTCTTGCACACATCTTTGAACCTCAGCTGTGGTCGCCCAACTGTTCTCTTGCCATCTGATAATTGTCCGTAGAAGATATCTTTTGGGATGCGACCATCTTCCATGCGGTGAACATGGCCAAGCCAGCGAAGTCTGCGCTGTCTAAGCAGTGTATACATACTTTGAAGGCCAGCATGTGACAACACCTCGACATTTGTCACTTTATCTTTCCACGAAATGCCGAGGATGTGGCGTAGACACCGTAAATGGAAGGTATTGAGCCTTCTTTCTTGCTTAGCATAGGTCGTCCAGGTCTCACTGCCATATAGGAGTGTGCTGGTGACGCAGGCATTATATACCGCAGCTTTGGTCTTCATTGTGAGTTTGGAGTTTCCCCAAACACGCGATGTGAGGCGGGCAAAGGTAGCTGCAGCTTTGCCAATGCGGCTGTCGATTTCTGTATCCAGTGAGAGTTTGTCATTGATGGTAGACTCTAGGTATGTGAAGTGGTGCACCACTGCCAATTCATAGTTATCGATAGTGATAACTGGTGCAGCACCCACATCCTGACTCAGCACATTCGTTTTCTTTAGACTTATTGTGAGGCCAAAGTCCTTGCATGCTTTAGTGAAGCGATTCATCAAGTTCTGAAGCTCCTGTTGGCTTTGAGTGACGACTGCAGCATCATCAGCGAACAACAAGTCTCTTATAGTGACCCTTCTGATTTTTGTTTTTGCCTTCAGCTTTGAAAGATTAAACAGACGGCCATCTGACCTGCGCATATCATTATACTGTATATAGAACATAGTAACAAAACCACAAGGTCTTTTCTACTTGGACATATGCTCTAATATAACCGACTGACCCTGTGTCAAAGTTTAAGGGTTTTATTTTTGAAATAAAAATTATACTGTATAACAAAATACATACTGCACAAATTGGGTCATATATCCTGAAAGTTCCTCCATTGTTATATTGGGGTTGATCAGCTTTTCTTTCAGTTCTGGAGAACATTTCTTTAAGGCAGCTGTTGCTGCCATGCTTGATACATTACACACTCTAGAGAAAAAAAAGAGTTTGTCAAACCAAAAGAAAAAAGTTTCATTCTTGCATAATACGGGGTAATCGAAAAGTACCAAAATAAAAAATTAAATACATATGCTTATTGATCCAGAAGTTACTTTGTGCCTATTATTATTATTAAGATCCTTTTGTGGCCTGCCACTCAGCAAAGGCCTCTCCTGATTTCTTCCCATTAGATACTTTCTTGGGCAATATCACTGTTTGACTGAACGACAGCAAGTCCAAACTGGTTGATGTAGTGATTTTCTTTGATATTCTTACATTTCTTACATTTCCACATTAGTACTGTACAGCAGCACAGATTGCTCTCTGCTTAAGACGTATGCAACTGCTCCATCAACAAAAGGGTGTAGTAAAATATTTACTAACCACTTTCAATAACTGTGTGATATCAAAAGATGTAAATAAAAATTAAAAACTTGCTAATGAAAGCACCAATTACATTAAGATTGTTATGAGTGCTTAATTAAAACGTTAACTTGAGAACAAGGTTACAAAATATATGAAATGGCTTGTTTCCAAAAGATATGAAGAGATGAGATCAGAAATAAACAGATCAGAAACATCAATAGAACAACACCAGACGTAGAAGACATAAATGTAAATTTATTATGTATTATTTGTTTGGAATTGACATAAATACATTGTTGCTGACATAAATATATTGTTGCCTAATAGAAAACCCCACGACATGACAATAACTGGAATCAGAACAAATGTAGAGCTAATGGAAGCCACAATAACCTCAGGTCCACATGTGGCAAGACAAGACAAAACATGTCATACCCGGTACATAGATAAAGGAAGCAACACTTACCTAGCATGAGGTCTCAATAGAGGAAAAAGGATTGCACTAGTTTCTAGAGTACCAAAATAGTTAACTTTTACAGTCTCCACGGCTTGTTCAGCTATCGGCACGGATGACTGTAACTAAAACAATAGTTGTAAGAATTAACATTCAGAAACTTTGTTATTTTCAAATACCTGGGCATGTTAATAACAGCGGATGAAAGATGCATGTCAGAAGTGAAGAGCAGAATAGCCAAGGCAAAAGCAGCATTCTATAAAATGAAGAGTATTTTATGCAATGGTTCTTTGACAATGGAAGTAAGACAGAGATTCTTCAGTGTTATATAGAACCAATTCTGATGTATGGGAGTGAGTCATGGACAGTTAGTAAACAAGAAGGGAAAGCACTAGAGGTCACAGAGATGTGGTTTTACAGAAGAATGTAAAAATACCATGGACAGCCAAAAAGAGTAATGAGGATGTTCTGAAAGTGGCCAAAGCGTAAAAGAAACTTATTTCACAAGTTAGAAAGAAGCAATCCACTTTTTTTGGGGGCATGTTATGAGAAGAGGAAAGCTGGAATATATCGTAACAACAGGTAAGATTGAAGAAGAGAGAGATCATCATCAGTTGCCATCTCCACAACGAAGATTGGCTGTAATGGATCTCCAACGTCTTCTGTCTCTTGTCTTGGTGGTGCACTCTGATAGACTCTTTCCTGTCCATCTCTTGATGTTATCTTCCCACTTATAGCGCTGTCTTCCCCTTGCACGTTTGCCTTCAACTCTCCCTTCTGTTATGGTCTTCTGCAAGGTGTTATGCCTTTTTATGTGGCCAAAGTATTTTAGCTGCCGAACTTTGACCTCCCTCATTAGTTCTCTTTTCATACCTAGATTTTCTAGGACCTCCTTATTTTGTTTTCATCTCTTTCCATGAGATACGCCCCATTCTTCTATATATCCACATTTCAAGAGCCTCAATTCTTTCTTCCAAATGCTTATTCATCGTCCATGTTTCTGCACCATATAGAAATGCAGAATATATATAACACTTTATTATTCTCAGTTTTAATTTGTGAGATAACTGTTTGGATGTCAGTATATGTTTCATGTTGTTGAATGTAGCTTTGGCCATTCCTATTCTCTTCTTGATTTCTGTTTCACATCTGCCATCTTCTGTTATTATATGACCAAGATATACGTAGCTCTTGACTTGTTCCAGGATTTTCCCATTTACGCTTATCTTTAATGTGGGTTTATCGTCTGTTTTGCTAATTATCAGAATTAGATTAGAAATAGAAAGAGATAGGGGAAGACAAACAGAGCAAATACAGGACAGTCTGACATCGTGGCATGGAATTGATAAATTGTACTGGAGACAGGAAGTTAAGGAGAGACATGATCTCTTACACCACTTTGTAACACGTAGAGATCCATAAGACATTGAAGAAACAATCAATATAACCAAAACTCTTTATCATTTGAAGTAAGAAACAGTGTTCTTTTGTGTAATACAGAGACAATCCTAACAGATGGAAGTGAATCATGGACAATTATTAAACAAACAGAAAAAGTCCTAGAGACCACAGAGATGTGGTTTTACAGAAGAGTGTTAAGAACACAATGGACAGATAACAAAGAGTAATGACAATCTTCTGAAAGAATCCAGGACACAAAGGAAGCTTATTACTCATATTAGAAGGAAACAATCCATTTTTTTCTGGGAAGGTTATGAGAAGAAGGAAGCTGAAATAGACTGTGACAACAGGAAAGATTGTTTTTTTAATTTTTTATTTTAATGATGAAAGATGTCCCGTTCAACTTCTGATGGGCTATAATTAGGATATATAGTGTTTCCAATTCCAAATAAGATGAATAACTGCCCCTATGGGAAAGTGGCATCACATCTGTCTTTTCTTTCTTCTTCTTTGATCCATAACCACCAACCGTCAAAGCAGTCAGCGGCCATCACGCCTGGTGGCGTCTTGTAGGGCAGCAACAAATTGATTCCACTTTGCTCGGTCGGTGGCCATCCTTCGTACAGTGCCCCAACTTTGGTTCATTCTTTGCATCTCAGCTTCCACAGTTCTCCGCCAAGTTGTTTTTGGTCGGCCTCTCTTTCGCTTTCCCTCGGGGGTCCATTGCATAGCTGTTCTTGTGATGGTATCAGGGTCCCTTCTGAGGACGTGGCCAACCCAACTCCAGCGTCTGCCAGCTATGATGGTGTGCATGTCCTCCTGGTTACTCCGAATAAGTAGTTCTTGGTTGCTGATGGTGTTTGGCCAAAAGATTCGGAGAATTTTCCTTAGGCAGATTGTGTGGAAGGAGGACAGTTTCGACATTTCCTTCTCTGTTACTCTCCAACATTCCGCACCATAGAGAAGCACAGAAAGTACACAGCTCTCATACAGTCTTAATTTGGTGTTTGTGCTGTACTGGGAAGACTTCCAAATGTTGTTGAGAACAGCAAAGGCTGTTCTCGCTTTATTCATTCTGTTGTTAATGTCCTTGCTTGTTCCGCCGTCAGGTGTTACTATGCTTCCTTTTTCTTATTAATGATGTCCACCAAATGATAAATATAAGTGGATGGAAGCAGACATCATCATCATCAGTTGATAAACTCTTAATACAAGACCCTTGCCCTGAGCAAGAGACATGCTGAGAAATCTGAAGCTCGCTCGAACATCACCAGAGTTAAATACTGTGTTGTTGTGTTGCTCGTGGTTCGAGTATGGAATGTCAACTTGACCTACGCAGTGGTGTGTAGACATAGATGGAGTGTATAATGTGCGAATGATAGGAAGAGTTCGTGGTGTTGACAAATGTTCTTTTCTCACACTCATGTATGGCTGGAAGTCATCGACACCAACGACTGTGTACCTTTACTAAAGTTTAATTGGACGTACACACTCGACAGCACAGATAGTGACAAATCACAGGTTGGCATAATACATCATGGTACAGTGGATAAATGGTCTTGCAATGTTATGTTACATGGGCACTCATGTAGAATAATAGTATAATGGACTGTCAGTAGCCAAGCACTCAGTATTGCCCATATATATATATATCAACTGAGTTTACTGACAAAGCACGTCAGATTATAAACAATATCCAAGATGGCTTCTAGACCTAATCTCGTCTAGCGAAGATTCCTTAACATAATGTCCAGCACAGATTTTTCCATATAATTATATTGAACCGCTAGCAATGGGTTCTCATGTGTAGCAGTGATCTCTGGACTAATCAAGCGATAATACGGGCATCCCTTTTCTCTTCTTGAAAGTCACTACATGTTTGGTTCCAAGATGGCTTCACTCGTGAGCTGTCACTCACGTTTGGATACAGATAATGAATCTGTCCTAAAGTTAGTCATTCATTAAACATTTCATTGCTCTGTAGATTTGATCATGAACAATTGACTGCATTCTACAGGATATAGTGCTGCTAGGAATCAGAATCGTTTTTTTTCATCTAGTTAGATGTATCCTCTCAGACGTACAAATCATCCCTATCGAAAAACGGTGGCTTCGTACGAGAGTTCAAAAGAGTATCTTTATTACCTTGGTTTTCAGAAATATGATTTTGCCATTCCTTGGCAATAAGAATGAACACTGGGGTAAAGCATACACGATAGGTCTAGACGACTATCACTTTCCCCAAAAACCACTGAGATCACTTTTTCCCCGGCGTCAAGCCGACATAGAAAAACACAGCCCATCATCAGGGCGAAGCCAAAACACACCTCTCTCGCGACACATCCGCCGAACAGCCTTTGACCTCTCTAGAGACAACAGAACATATAGTTCGACTTAGATATGTAAAGATATACAGATATAAGACAGATTCGTCCTACACAGACAAACAATACACATAAATTCAGGCCATAGATATTCTGAAGCAAGAACAATCTATTACTACCCAAACAAAGAATAAATCGCAGTAAAACTGGATTCATCCGCGGAGTTCGATCGAAAGAGACGGCACAACTTTCAAGGGAAGTAACTCAATAATGACTTTCCCTTAAGCACTAAAAAATATCTATTTTGTTTACAAAATATTTGCGAACATAACAAGTATACCAATGTATAATATTGTAAGATATCAAAGACTGCACGTAACAGTCTTACCACACCTCCCGGGAAAAAAAAAATGGAACATTTTTTTTTCTTTTTGAAATACATCTAGGAGCAACGTACAATAGGCTCACAACGCATGAATAATGCGCAGATGAAAATATCAGGAATACATATAAACGCCTAATATGAGGCTAAGTCGACTTATGGAGCGACTGGTGAGAATGTGTCTCATAAACTGAGAGAAATTATTTCTCTATAAGTATATTTTTCCAGGAAGGTGTCATCAAAGTATAATACAATTCTGGCAATTACACGATGCCTAAAAAATTCATACCATCATTTCGTATTAGATATCTTACATTTATGATTTATGAAGAAAAAATCATCAAAGCACAGCGGTGAATAAACATCAATGAACCGCTATGTAGTGATACAATCATTATATTATTAAATTACAAATTTGTATCTATCATGATATAGAAAAGGAACTACTATAGAACTAGACATATCAAGAAGTCTAAGCCCTAATAGTTATGTGGAATCATGTGGGCATCTTGACAGAATGTCTGCCATCACATTATCTGATCCACGAATAGCTCGCACAGAGAAATGAAAAGGTTGAAGAGCAATTGCATATCGAGTAGACCTCGAGCTCTTCAAATTCTTACTCTGTATAGCAGTAAGAGCTTTTTGGTCGGTTTCTACTATGAAATGTGCGCCCAGAAGGAATCTCTGTAGTTTGAGGATCGACCAAACCATAGCTAATAGCTCACGGTCTAAAACCGAATAATTCCTTTCTGCCGCATTAAGTTTTCTGGAAATATACATTACAGGATGCAGAGTTCCAGAGTACTCTTGCATTAGTGCCGCTCCAATCCCAGTGGATGAAGCGTCACTACGAAGAACGAATGTTTTATCTTTAGTGGGTAGCACTAAAATAGGTGGTGTTGAAAACAATGTTTTAATCTTATCCAGAGAGCATTGGCATTCCTGAGACCAGTGGACCACATTAGGCGAACCTTTCTTTAGAAGTGTTGAAAGAGGTGCCATGATAGAGGATAGATTCTGAATGAATCTGCCATAAAATTGAATAAGACCTAACAGACTTCTCACCTGTTTTTTAGTCTTAGGGATTGAGATGTTAAGTATCTTACTAGTATTATGGTCCTCTGTCTTTAGGAAACCATGACCAACTCGGTGGCCTAGGAAAGAAATTTCGCTAAAACCAATATAGGCTTTAGAGGGTTTCGCTGTCAGGTTGTGCTCGCGCAAAGTAGACAGCAATTCATCTAACCCTGAATAGTGATCTTCCCAAGTATCGCTGAAAAGACAGATGTCGTCAAGATATGCAATGACATCTGACCGATAAGATAGGATTCGGCGCATCATGCGTACGAATGTAGCTGGTGCGTTCATAAGACCGAAAGGCATAAAATTCCATTGGAACAAACCTCTAGGTGTTGAAAAAGCCGTGAGAGGTTTGGCGCGTTCAGATAAAGGAACTTGCCAATATCCTTTAGACAAATCAAGTTTAGTGAAAAAATGAGATTTGGAGAGTCGAGTAAGTAGTTCTTCCAGTAAAGGCATAGGTTCAGCATCGAACTTCGTTACCTGATTCAATTTTCGATAGTCAACGCAAAGACGTATGTTATTGTCTTTTTTACGCACAATAACCATCGGCGAAGAATATGCAGAGGTGGATGGTTCGATTATTTTCAAATCTATCATCTCATCCAACTCTTTCTCGACCTGTGCTTGAAAATGTATAGGTATAGGATAAGGTCTAACCCTAATAGGAGTATGGTCAGTTAGAACAATGTCATGTTCAATGACATTCGTTTGTCCAGGGATGTCAGTGAGTACATCCTGAAATGTTTGCAACATAGTTGAAACTTGTCGCTGTTCTCCTAGAGACAAATCAGGAGAGACAGTAACGTTCTTCCATGATTCACTAGAATGAAGTGGGATCATTGGAAGAGGAAGATTTACATCTGAAAAACTTGTTTCCTCATCCTGTATCACGGACAGTGATGAGTAATGACCATGTTGTACTGGAGAATTGTCCGTTGCTTGGAAAATGGGTTGCAAATAATCCGGACGTTCATGGAATTCAGTAAGCATATTGATGTGGAAGGTTTTATGCTTCCCATCAATATCGACAATATAGTCGACATCGGAAATTTTCGATATTATATCGTACGGACCTTTCCAAGAAATAAGTAATCTGTTTTCCCTACAAGGTAGTAATACAAATGCTTTGTCACCAGGACAAAGTTGTCGTAAGCATCTCTTCTTATTGGCAAATTGCCTTGCCTTCTGTTTCGCAAATTCAGAAGAAGAAGTTGCTAATTTGCATGCTTCGATAATCTTTTGTCTCAACGCGATGACATATTCGTAGGATGACTTTGTGTCATCGTCAATATTGTCAGATGTTGAGATCGTGAAGCAACGACATAGGGCCACGCGGACGCGCGCCAAAGACGAGTTCAAAGGGAGAAAATCCTGTATGTTCATTGGGTACCTCTCTGTAAGCGAAGAGGGCCGCAGGTAAAACTCTGTCCCAGTCTTGAGGATGATCCTCAGTTATCTTCCCTAGTAAGTTTTTAAGTGTTCTATTAAGGCGTTCGACCATACCATTAGACATTGGATGGTAGATACTACTTAAAGATCTATCTATCTGCAGAGTAGACATTACTTGAGACATGGTATCTGATATTAGTTGGGTGCCATGGTCTGACAATATCTCTCCGGGGAAACCCAAACGAGAAAATATAAGCCAAAGAGCATCTGCAATATCAGCAGTAGTAATGCTCTTCAGAGGAATAGCCTCTGGCCAACGTGTGCACATATCAACACATGTCAAGATAAACTGATGTCCTCTGGCAGACTTGATCTTAAATGGACCAATAATGTCTATGGCCATTTTTTGAAACGGCCGAATAGGAATGTCCGCCGCCTGAATGGGTGCAGCATGCCGTGGACCTTTGGATTTAACTTCCTGACATACTTTACAAGATCGACAATAAATCCGTATGTCCTTGTTTACCAATGGCCAAAAGAAAGCCGCAAGGACTCTTGACTTAGTACGGGAAAAACCCATGTGTCCAGCACACTGAGAGTCGTGAGCGTGCTGCAAAATTTTAACTCTCAAATTCTTGGGAACCAGGATTTGAGAATGACTTGACGTAATGGAGTCTTGAACCATACGTACAAGTACGCCATTCTTCTTTGTAATCCACGATTTACGACTTGTGTCTTTATTCGGATCACCTTTAGTTGCAAGAATGAAGAATTTCTTCAGAGTGGGATCATCTTCTTGCTGTTTTATAAACGAGTCACGAGAAATTACCAAGGGATCATCTTGGTTATGCACTTCATTATCTTCAGTAGATGAAGTTTGAGGCATATTAAGAGCCTGAGCTCTAGTGACTACAGCGTTAGCAATCTGCATGTTTTGCCTTTCCCACGCGGAAATTTGTTGCGGAGTGCATTCTTTGACTCCATGAATGCGACCGATGATGAGGTCAGCGATCGGATTCGGGAGAAGACATGCGTGTACATCTCCTGTAAAGAAAGGAGTAGCAATCCTAATGATAGCAGTAGAGTATTTCTCTAATGTGCCGCCAAATGTTACACATTTGACTACTTGTCCAGTGGCACGGGAAGGATCTACGAGTGACTGCCTAACACCAATTGTGGTGCATCCAGAATCAAATAGCACAGAGACTGGATTGTTATTCACTAAACCCTTATGTAAGACAAGAGAACCTCTTCCATCATGCGCGACTGATGCCGGAAGAGCAGGAAGAGGATGGCCACAGCTTAAAGTAGACACTGTGGTTGGCTCAAATAACGTTTTGCATTGGGGGCACTGAGATGCTCTCCCAAAATCAAAAGCGGCACATGCCATATTACTAGCATCATTATTATCTTTACTCTGTTTATAGGCTTCATGGGACTCTTGTTGTGCAGAGTTTGCCTGAAAATGTGGTTTATGTCTTTTGTTTTGAGATCTACCTCGGTTATTATCACCTCTGTAGTTATTGTTACCTCTATTGTAACCCCTATTTGGGTTTGAGTCATAGTTCCCTTGGTTACCATTATCATATTCATTATAATGAGTATCTCTGTAATTATGATCTTGTTGACTCCAAGACGGATAACCCTGATAGTTTCTATAATTACTTCCTCTACGGAAATTCCTATAATTATGACCACCCCTGTGTCGAGAGCTATCAGCTCGTCTCCAGTTCTTTGAAGAAGAACCCTGAAATGATTGGTTACCTTGGTTTTGATAACTATTATGGTTACCTTTTTTATCAAATCTGTTTTGAGGTCCCTGAAATCTGTGTGAATAATTGGGATTGTATGGTGTTGCTGAAGCAACTGGCATACCCTCCTTAATCTTAGTGTTGCCAAAAGTCACGTCGGGGTGTGCAGTGACATATTGGGAACAATATTCTTCCATTTCCTTTAGAGATTTGGGTTTACGCTCATGTATAAATTCCAGGAATGGTTTGTTAACACATGACATAATCTTATCTCTGAGCAACAAATCCATAAGTCCTTCATACGTTTTTTTTCTGTTTTGGAAAGCTCAATCCAACGATCAACTGTGAGACGTGCCTTTGCAGTGAATTCTGAGAATTCTACACCTGTCTCAGGCACCATCGTCTTAAACAAAAGGCGATAGCCTTCCTCACTTAGCTGGTATTTTTTTTATCAAAGCCGCCCTAATGACATCATAATTATCCTTATCTGCTTCTCCTACAAGGCATAATCTAGTCAAAGATTCACCTTTCAAGTTTTCTGCTAATTGATTAGCGTATTGTGATTTATCCACATTATGTGTACGACAAGAACGTTCAAATCTATCCAGCCAGAATGTAATATCGTCACTGGACTGATTGAACGGTGGAACCTTAACCTTGTAAGTAGAAGGTTTACCATTACCACTAGATGCCTGATTAACATTAATCATACTTGTCAATCTCAATTTCTCTAACTCAAATTCATGTTCTCTTATTGCTTTTTTTTCTTCAGCCTCTCTGTCTAATCTTTTTTGTTCAGCTTCCCTGTCTAATCTTTTTTGTTCAGCAGCAGCTTCTCTTTCTAATTTTTTTTGTTCAGCTTCACTGTCTAATCTTTTTGTTCAGCAGCAGCTTCTCTTTCTAATTTCTTTTGTTCAGCTTCAAATCTCCTTTGCTCCACCTGCATCTGCAATTTCTTTTGTTCAGCAGCAGCCTCAGCTTCTCTTTCTAATCTTTTCTCTTCAGCCAGAGCTTTTCTCTCTTCTGCAGCTAATGCTTTGTCATATTGAGCAACTGCCCATTCTTCTAATTGTTGACCAGTCTTATCAAGGGCTTTCCCTTGTATAATGAAGTATTCTAATGTAGACATGGTGTCTAACAATAATACTAATCACCTGAAACAATAATAATACCACAAGTTCTTAATGACTTGATTAATCAGTATACTATCCCAATATCTGTGGGTCACAAGCCTTAATAAGGTCTTGTATAACAGTAATAATAATCAGGTACTGGTTTATACCATAATCCAAGTGCAGTGCACAGGCAATTGTGTCTTATGAAATATACCTATATAAAACATATGTCAACCAACAGAATACATAAAGTACAAATAGGACTGACAATACGAAAACGTTTGCAGAAATCAAAATAAATCAAATAGGGAAATCAATGAAAATAATCACTGAATCTGCAAAGAATAACAACACAAATGACGTCACAGTATATGAATATAAATTGTGAATAGAACTGAAAGATAGAAAAGGGTAGACCAACAAATTACAAACAATTCAAAACAAAACTAAAGAACAAAGAAATATTACAAAAATAACAATAATTACAGACTTCACAGCTAACACAAAAGCAACAGTTGTCGCAAGCAAATTTTCAATCAAGAAAATTGCACCTATAGAAAACGCCCACAACGGACCCTCTATGACGTGGGATATTCTGTTGTGAGGACGCCGCCCAACCTTAAACACAACCCGCTGACATATAAACTAACATACTATACAAACAAATAACATGTAACATATCATAAATACATATATCATGTGTGTAATGTGTTGCAAAATAGGCTCAGTTTTACAGTAATGGCAAAGTTATTCTTGTAAAATAAATAAACTGCCACTTTATTGAAATATATATTCTGGCCTTAAATATTAAAGTTCATATATAGAAAACAAGAAGATCCATCGATGAAAATAGGACTTCTTAGTTCAATAATACTGTCTTCCTGTTAACATTGACAAGAATTGATCCAACTGTTCTGTGAAACTCTGTAATGTCTAATGTAAAAATGTCAACAACGCTGACCTACATACTGCATTCACTTGACAGGTCACGTGACGAAGTGTTGACAAAGAGCAAACCAATACTGCAAGTGTGTCGTATCAGCCACAGGAAACGGTCTGGTATCGGTAATCTGTTGACTTCTGAACTTCTGCGAGGTCAAACCCAGAAAGCTGGTCCACCAGTTGATAAGAATCTTTTTTTTCTTATTAATGATGTCCACCAAATGATAAATATAAGTGGATGGAAGCAGACATCATCATCATCAGTTGATAAACTCTTAATACAAGACCCTTGCCCTGAGCAAGAGACATGCTGAGAAATCTGAAGCTCGCTCGAACATCACCAGAGTTAAATACTGTGTTGTTGTGTTGCTCGTGGTTCGAGTATGGAATGTCAACTTGACCTACGCAGTGGTGTGTAGACATAGATGGAGTGTATAATGTGCGAATGATAGGAAGAGTTCGTGGTGTTGACAAATGTTCTTTTCTCACACTCATGTATGGCTGGAAGTCATCGACACCAACGACTGTGTACCTTTACTAAAGTTTAATTGGACGTACACACTCGACAGCACAGATAGTGACAAATCACAGGTTGGCATAATACATCATGGTACAGTGGATAAATGGTCTTGCAATGTTATGTTACATGGGCACTCATGTAGAATAATAGTATAATGGACTGTCAGTAGCCAAGCACTCAGTATTGCCCATATATATATATATATATCAACTGAGTTTACTGACAAAGCACGTCAGATTATAAACAATATCCAAGATGGCTTCTAGACCTAATCTCGTCTAGCGAAGATTCCTTAACATAATGTCCAGCACAGATTTTTCCATATAATTATATTGAACCGCTAGCAATGGGTTCTCATGTGTAGCAGTGATCTCTGGACTAATCAAGCGATAATACGGGCATCCCTTTTCTCTTCTTGAAAGTCACTACATGTTTGGTTCCAAGATGGCTTCACTCGTGAGCTGTCACTCACGTTTGGATACAGATAATGAATCTGTCCTAAAGTTAGTCATTCATTAAACATTTCATTGCTCTGTAGATTTGATCATGAACAATTGACTGCATTCTACAGGATATAGTGCTGCTAGGAATCAGAATCGTTTTTTTTTTCATCTAGTTAGATGTATCCTCTCAGACGTACAAATCATCCCTATCGAAAAACGGTGGCTTCGTACGAGAGTTCAAAAGAGTATCTTTATTACCTTGGTTTTCAGAAATATGATTTTGCCATTCCTTGGCAATAAGAATGAACACTGGGGTAAAGCATACACGATAGGTCTAGACGACTATCACTTTCCCCAAAAAACCACTGAGATCACTTTTTCCCCGGCGTCAAGCCGACATAGAAAAACACAGCCCATCATCAGGGCGAAGCCAAAACACACCTCTCTCGCGACACATCCGCCGAACAGCCTTTGACCTCTCTAGAGACAACAGAACATATAGTTCGACTTAGATATGTAAAGATATACAGATATAAGACAGATTCGTCCTACACAGACAAACAATACACATAAATTCAGGCCATAGATATTCTGAAGCAAGAACAATCTATTACTACCCAAACAAAGAATAAATCGCAGTAAAACTGGATTCATCCGCGGAGTTCGATCGAAAGAGACGGCACAACTTTCAAGGGAAGTAACTCAATAATGACTTTCCCTTAAGCACTAAAAAATATCTATTTTGTTTACAAAATATTTGCGAACATAACAAGTATACCAATGTATAATATTGTAAGATATCAAAGACTGCACGTAACAGTCTTACCACACCTCCCGGGAAAAAAAAAAAAATGGAACTTTTTTTTTTTTTTTTTGAAATACATCTAGGAGCAACGTACAATAGGCTCACAACGCATGAATAATGCGCAGATGAAAATATCAGGAATACATATAACGCCTAATATGAGGCTAAGTCGACTTATGGAGCGACTGGTGAGAATGTGTCTCATAAACTGAGAGAAATTATTTCTCTATAAGTATATTTTTCCAGGAAGGTGTCATCAAAGTATAATACAATTCTGGCAATTACACGATGCCTAAAAAATTCATACCATCATTTCGTATTAGATATCTTACATTTTATGATTTATGAAGAAAAAATCATCAAAGCACAGCGGTGAATAAACATCAATGAACCGCTATGTAGTGATACAATCATTATATTATTAAATTACAAATTTGTATCTATCATGATATAGAAAAGGAACTACTATAGAACTAGACATATCAAGAAGTCTAAGCCCTAATAGTTATGTGGAATCATGTGGGCATCTTGACAGAATGTCTGCCATCACATTATCTGATCCACGAATAGCTCGCACAGAGAAATGAAAAGGTTGAAGAGCAATTGCATATCGAGTAGACCTCGAGCTCTTCAAATTCTTACTCTGTATAGCAGTAAGAGCTTTTTGGTCGGTTTCTACTATGAAATGTGCGCCCAGAAGGAATCTCTGTAGTTTGAGGATCGACCAAACCATAGCTAATAGCTCACGGTCTAAAACCGAATAATTCCTTTCTGCCGCATTAAGTTTTCTGGAAATATACATTACAGGATGCAGAGTTCCAGAGTACTCTTGCATTAGTGCCGCTCCAATCCCAGTGGATGAAGCGTCACTACGAAGAACGAATGTTTTATCTTTAGTGGGTAGCACTAAAATAGGTGGTGTTGAAAACAATGTTTTAATCTTATCCAGAGAGCATTGGCATTCCTGAGACCAGTGGACCACATTAGGCGAACCTTTCTTTAGAAGTGTTGAAAGAGGTGCCATGATAGAGGATAGATTCTGAATGAATCTGCCATAAAATTGAATAAGACCTAACAGACTTCTCACCTGTTTTTTAGTCTTAGGGATTGAGATGTTAAGTATCTTACTAGTATTATGGTCCTCTGTCTTTAGGAAACCATGACCAACTCGGTGGCCTAGGAAAGAAATTTCGCTAAAACCAATATAGGCTTTAGAGGGTTTCGCTGTCAGGTTGTGCTCGCGCAAAGTAGACAGCAATTCATCTAACCCTGAATAGTGATCTTCCCAAGTATCGCTGAAAAGACAGATGTCGTCAAGATATGCAATGACATCTGACCGATAAGATAGGATTCGGCGCATCATGCGTACGAATGTAGCTGGTGCGTTCATAAGACCGAAAGGCATAAAATTCCATTGGAACAAACCTCTAGGTGTTGAAAAAGCCGTGAGAGGTTTGGCGCGTTCAGATAAAGGAACTTGCCAATATCCTTTAGACAAATCAAGTTTAGTGAAAAAATGAGATTTGGAGAGTCGAGTAAGTAGTTCTTCCAGTAAAGGCATAGGTTCAGCATCGAACTTCGTTACCTGATTCAATTTTCGATAGTCAACGCAAAGACGTATGTTATTGTCTTTTTTACGCACAATAACCATCGGCGAAGAATATGCAGAGGTGGATGGTTCGATTATTTTCAAATCTATCATCTCATCCAACTCTTTCTCGACCTGTGCTTGAAAATGTATAGGTATAGGATAAGGTCTAACCCTAATAGGAGTATGGTCAGTTAGAACAATGTCATGTTCAATGACATTCGTTTGTCCAGGGATGTCAGTGAGTACATCCTGAAATGTTTGCAACATAGTTGAAACTTGTCGCTGTTCTCCTAGAGACAAATCAGGAGAGACAGTAACGTTCTTCCATGATTCACTAGAATGAAGTGGGATCATTGGAAGAGGAAGATTTACATCTGAAAAACTTGTTTCCTCATCCTGTATCACGGACAGTGATGAGTAATGACCATGTTGTACTGGAGAATTGTCCGTTGCTTGGAAAATGGGTTGCAAATAATCCGGACGTTCATGGAATTCAGTAAGCATATTGATGTGGAAGGTTTTATGCTTCCCATCAATATCGACAATATAGTCGACATCGGAAATTTTCGATATTATATCGTACGGACCTTTCCAAGAAATAAGTAATCTGTTTTCCCTACAAGGTAGTAATACAAATGCTTTGTCACCAGGACAAAGTTGTCGTAAGCATCTCTTCTTATTGGCAAATTGCCTTGCCTTCTGTTTCGCAAATTCAGAAGAAGAAGTTGCTAATTTGCATGCTTCGATAATCTTTTGTCTCAACGCGATGACATATTCGTAGGATGACTTTGTGTCATCGTCAATATTGTCAGATGTTATGAGATCGTGAAGCAACGACATAGGGCCACGCGGACGCGCGCCAAAGACGAGTTCAAAGGGAGAAAATCCTGTATGTTCATTGGGTACCTCTCTGTAAGCGAAGAGGGCCGCAGGTAAAACTCTGTCCCAGTCTTGAGGATGATCCTCAGTTATCTTCCCTAGTAAGTTTTTAAGTGTTCTATTAAGGCGTTCGACCATACCATTAGACATTGGATGGTAGATACTACTTAAAGATCTATCTATCTGCAGAGTAGACATTACTTGAGACATGGTATCTGATATTAGTTGGGTGCCATGGTCTGACAATATCTCTCCGGGGAAACCCAAACGAGAAAATATAAGCCAAAGAGCATCTGCAATATCAGCAGTAGTAATGCTCTTCAGAGGAATAGCCTCTGGCCAACGTGTGCACATATCAACACATGTCAAGATAAACTGATGTCCTCTGGCAGACTTGATCTTAAATGGACCAATAATGTCTATGGCCATTTTTTGAAACGGCCGAATAGGAATGTCCGCCGCCTGAATGGGTGCAGCATGCCGTGGACCTTTGGATTTAACTTCCTGACATACTTTACAAGATCGACAATAAATCCGTATGTCCTTGTTTACCAATGGCCAAAAGAAAGCCGCAAGGACTCTTGACTTAGTACGGGAAAAACCCATGTGTCCAGCACACTGAGAGTCGTGAGCGTGCTGCAAAATTTTAACTCTCAAATTCTTGGGAACCAGGATTTGAGAATGACTTGACGTAATGGAGTCTTGAACCATACGTACAAGTACGCCATTCTTCTTTGTAATCCACGATTTACGACTTGTGTCTTTATTCGGATCACCTTTAGTTGCAAGAATGAAGAATTTCTTCAGAGTGGGATCATCTTCTTGCTGTTTTATAAACGAGTCACGAGAAATTACCAAGGGATCATCTTGGTTATGCACTTCATTATCTTCAGTAGATGAAGTTTGAGGCATATTAAGAGCCTGAGCTCTAGTGACTACAGCGTTAGCAATCTGCATGTTTTGCCTTTCCCACGCGGAAATTTGTTGCGGAGTGCATTCTTTGACTCCATGAATGCGACCGATGATGAGGTCAGCGATCGGATTCGGGAGAAGACATGCGTGTACATCTCCTGTAAAGAAAGGAGTAGCAATCCTAATGATAGCAGTAGAGTATTTCTCTAATGTGCCGCCAAATGTTACACATTTGACTACTTGTCCAGTGGCACGGGAAGGATCTACGAGTGACTGCCTAACACCAATTGTGGTGCATCCAGAATCAAATAGCACAGAGACTGGATTGTTATTCACTAAACCCTTATGTAAGACAAGAGAACCTCTTCCATCATGCGCGACTGATGCCGGAAGAGCAGGAAGAGGATGGCCACAGCTTAAAGTAGACACTGTGGTTGGCTCAAATAACGTTTTGCATTGGGGGCACTGAGATGCTCTCCCAAAATCAAAAGCGGCACATGCCATATTACTAGCATCATTATTATCTTTACTCTGTTTATAGGCTTCATGGGACTCTTGTTGTGCAGAGTTTGCCTGAAAATGTGGTTTATGTCTTTTGTTTTGAGATCTACCTCGGTTATTATCACCTCTGTAGTTATTGTTACCTCTATTGTAACCCCTATTTGGGTTTGAGTCATAGTTCCCTTGGTTACCATTATCATATTCATTATAATGAGTATCTCTGTAATTATGATCTTGTTGACTCCAAGACGGATAACCCTGATAGTTTCTATAATTACTTCCTCTACGGAAATTCCTATAATTATGACCACCCCTGTGTCGAGAGCTATCAGCTCGTCTCCAGTTCTTTGAAGAAGAACCCTGAAATGATTGGTTACCTTGGTTTTGATAACTATTATGGTTACCTTTTTTATCAAATCTGTTTTGAGGTCCCTGAAATCTGTGTGAATAATTGGGATTGTATGGTGTTGCTGAAGCAACTGGCATACCCTCCTTAATCTTAGTGTTGCCAAAAGTCACGTCGGGGTGTGCAGTGACATATTGGGAACAATATTCTTCCATTTCCTTTTAGAGATTTGGGTTTACGCTCATGTATAAATTCCAGGAATGGTTTGTTAACACATGACATAATCTTATCTCTGAGCAACAAATCCATAAGTCCTTCATACGTTTTTTCTGTTTTGGAAAGCTCAATCCAACGATCAACTGTGAGACGTGCCTTTGCAGTGAATTCTGAGAATTCTACACCTGTCTCAGGCACCATCGTCTTAAACAAAAGGCGATAGCCTTCCTCACTTAGCTGGTATTTTTTTTATCAAAGCCGCCCTAATGACATCATAATTATCCTTATCTGCTTCTCCTACAAGGCATAATCTAGTCAAAGATTCACCTTTCAAGTTTTCTGCTAATTGATTAGCGTATTGTGATTTATCCACATTATGTGTACGACAAGAACGTTCAAATCTATCCAGCCAGAATGTAATATCGTCACTGGACTGATTGAACGGTGGAACCTTAACCTTGTAAGTAGAAGGTTTACCATTACCACTAGATGCCTGATTAACATTAATCATACTTGTCAATCTCAATTTCTCTAACTCAAATTCATGTTCTCTTATTGCTTTTTTTTCTTCAGCCTCTCTGTCTAATCTTTTTTGTTCAGCTTCCCTGTCTAATCTTTTTTGTTCAGCAGCAGCTTCTCTTTCTAATTTTTTTTGTTCAGCTTCACTGTCTAATCTTTTTTGTTCAGCAGCAGCTTCTCTTTCTAATTTCTTTTGTTCAGCTTCAAATCTCCTTTGCTCCACCTGCATCTGCAATTTCTTTTGTTCAGCAGCAGCCTCAGCTTCTCTTTCTAATCTTTTCTCTTCAGCCAGAGCTTTTCTCTCTTCTGCAGCTAATGCTTTGTCATATTGAGCAACTGCCCATTCTTCTAATTGTTGACCAGTCTTATCAAGGGATTTCCCTTGTATAATGAAGTATTCTAATGTAGACATGGTGTCTAACAATAATACTAATCACCTGAAACAATAATAATACCACAAGTTCTTAATGACTTGATTAATCAGTATACTATCCCAATATCTGTGGGTCACAAGCCTTAATAAGGTCTTGTATAACAGTAATAATAATCAGGTACTGGTTTATACCATAATCCAAGTGCAGTGCACAGGCAATTGTGTCTTATGAAATATACCTATATAAAACATATGTCAACCAACAGAATACATAAAGTACAAATAGGACTGACAATACGAAAACGTTTGCAGAAATCAAAATAAATCAAATAGGGAAATCAATGAAAATAATCACTGAATCTGCAAAGAATAACAACACAAATGACGTCACAGTATATGAATATAAATTGTGAATAGAACTGAAAGATAGAAAAGGGTAGACCAACAAATTACAAACAATTCAAAACAAAACTAAAGAACAAAGAAATATTACAAAAATAACAATAATTACAGACTTCACAGCTAACACAAAAGCAACAGTTGTCGCAAGCAAATTTTCAATCAAGAAAATTGCACCTATAGAAAACGCCCACAACGGACCCTCTATGACGTGGGATATTCTGTTGTGAGGACGCCGCCCAACCTTAAACACAACCCGCTGACATATAAACTAACATACTATACAAACAAATAACATGTAACATACATATCATAAATACATATATCATGTGTGTAATGTGTTGCAAAATAGGCTCAGTTTTACAGTAATGGCAAAGTTATTCTTGTAAAATAAATAAACTGCCACTTTATTGAAATATATATTCTGGCCTTAAATATTAAAGTTCATATATAGAAAACAAGAAGATCCATCGATGAAAATAGGACTTCTTAGTTCAATAATACTGTCTTCCTGTTAACATTGACAAGAATTGATCCAACTGTTCTGTGAAACTCTGTAATGTCTAATGTAAAAATGTCAACAACGCTGACCTACATACTGCATTCACCTGACAGGTCACGTGACGAAGTGTTGACAAAGAGCAAACCAATACTGCAAGTGTGTCGTATCAGCCACAGAAAACGGTCTGGTATCGGTAATCTGTTGACTTCTGAACTTCTGCGAGGTCAAACCCAGAAAGCTGGTCCACCAGTTTATAAAGATCTTTTTCTTATTAATGATGTCCACCAAATGATAAATATAAGTGGATGGAAGCAGACATCATCATCATCAGTTGATAAACTCTTAATACAAGACCCTTGCCCTGAGCAAGAGACATGCTGAGAAATCTGAAGCTCGCTCGAACATCACCAGAGTTAAATACTGTGTTGTTGTGTTGCTCGTGGTTCGAGTATGGAATGTCAACTTGACCTACGCAGTGGTGTGTAGACATAGATGGAGTGTATAATGTGCGAATGATAGGAAGAGTTCGTGGTGTTGACAAATGTTCTTTTCTCACACTCATGTATGGCTGGAAGTCATCGACACCAACGACTGTGTACCTTTACTAAAGTTTAATTGGACGTACACACTCGACAGCACAGATAGTGACAAATCACAGGTTGGCATAATACATCATGGTACAGTGGATAAATGGTCTTGCAATGTTATGTTACATGGGCACTCATGTAGAATAATAGTATAATGGACTGTCAGTAGCCAAGCACTCAGTATTGCCCATATATATATATCAACTGAGTTTACTGACAAAGCACGTCAGATTATAAACAATATCCAAGATGGCTTCTAGACCTAATCTCGTCTAGCGAAGATTCCTTAACATAATGTCCAGCACAGATTTTTCCATATAATTATATTGAACCGCTAGCAATGGGTTCTCATGTGTAGCAGTGATCTCTGGACTAATCAAGCGATAATACGGGCATCCCTTTTCTCTTCTTGAAAGTCACTACATGTTTGGTTCCAAGATGGCTTCACTCGTGAGCTGTCACTCACGTTTGGATACAGATAATGAATCTGTCCTAAAGTTAGTCATTCATTAAACATTTCATTGCTCTGTAGATTTGATCATGAACAATTGACTGCATTCTACAGGATATAGTGCTGCTAGGAATCAGAATCGTTTTTTTTCATCTAGTTAGATGTATCCTCTCAGACGTACAAATCATCCCTATCGAAAAACGGTGGCTTCGTACGAGAGTTCAAAAGAGTATCTTTATTACCTTGGTTTTCAGAAATATGTTTTTGCCATTCCTTGGCAATAAGAATGAACACTGGGGTAAAGCATACACGATAGGTCTAGACGACTATCACTTTCCCCAAAAACCACTGAGATCACTTTTTCCCCGGCGTCAAGCCGACATAGAAAAACACAGCCCATCATCAGGGCGAAGCCAAAAACACACCTCTCTCGCGACACATCCGCCGAACAGCCTTTGACCTCTCTAGAGACAACAGAACATATAGTTCGACTTAGATATGTAAAGATATACAGATATAAGACAGATTCGTCCTACACAGACAAACAATACACATAAATTCAGGCCATAGATATTCTGAAGCAAGAACAATCTATTACTACCCAAACAAAGAATAAATCGCAGTAAAACTGGATTCATCCGCGGAGTTCGATCGAAAGAGACGGCACAACTTTCAAGGGAAGTAACTCAATAATGACTTTCCCTTAAGCACTAAAAAAAATATCTATTTTGTTTACAAAATATTTGCGAACATAACAAGTATACCAATGTATAATATTGTAAGATATCAAAGACTGCACGTAACAGTCTTACCACACCTCCCGGGGAAAAAAAATGGAACATTTTTTTTTTTTTTTTTGAAATACATCTAGGAGCAACGTACAATAGGCTCACAACGCATGAATAATGCGCAGATGAAAATATCAGGAATACATATAACGCCTAATATGAGGCTAAGTCGACTTATGGAGCGACTGGTGAGAATGTGTCTCATAAACTGAGAGAAATTATTTCTCTATAAGTATATTTTTCCAGGAAGGTGTCATCAAAGTATAATACAATTCTGGCAATTACACGATGCCTAAAAAATTCATACCATCATTTCGTATTAGATATCTTACATTTATGATTTATGAAGAAAAAATCATCAAAGCACAGCGGTGAATAAACATCAATGAACCGCTATGTAGTGATACAATCATTATATTATTAAATTACAAATTTGTATCTATCATGATATAGAAAAGGAACTACTATAGAACTAGACATATCAAGAAGTCTAAGCCCTAATAGTTATGTGGAATCATGTGGGCATCTTGACAGAATGTCTGCCATCACATTATCTGATCCACGAATAGCTCGCACAGAGAAATGAAAAGGTTGAAGAGCAATTGCATATCGAGTAGACCTCGAGCTCTTCAAATTCTTACTCTGTATAGCAGTAAGAGCTTTTTGGTCGGTTTCTACTATGAAATGTGCGCCCAGAAGGAATCTCTGTAGTTTGAGGATCGACCAAACCATAGCTAATAGCTCACGGTCTAAAACCGAATAATTCCTTTCTGCCGCATTAAGTTTTCTGGAAATATACATTACAGGATGCAGAGTTCCAGAGTACTCTTGCATTAGTGCCGCTCCAATCCCAGTGGATGAAGCGTCACTACGAAGAACGAATGTTTTATCTTTAGTGGGTAGCACTAAAATAGGTGGTGTTGAAAACAATGTTTTAATCTTATCCAGAGAGCATTGGCATTCCTGAGACCAGTGGACCACATTAGGCGAACCTTTCTTTAGAAGTGTTGAAAGAGGTGCCATGATAGAGGATAGATTCTGAATGAATCTGCCATAAAATTGAATAAGACCTAACAGACTTCTCACCTGTTTTTTAGTCTTAGGGATTGAGATGTTAAGTATCTTACTAGTATTATGGTCCTCTGTCTTTAGGAAACCATGACCAACTCGGTGGCCTAGGAAAGAAATTTCGCTAAAACCAATATAGGCTTTAGAGGGTTTCGCTGTCAGGTTGTGCTCGCGCAAAGTAGACAGCAATTCATCTAACCCTGAATAGTGATCTTCCCAAGTATCGCTGAAAAGACAGATGTCGTCAAGATATGCAATGACATCTGACCGATAAGATAGGATTCGGCGCATCATGCGTACGAATGTAGCTGGTGCGTTCATAAGACCGAAAGGCATAAAATTCCATTGGAACAAACCTCTAGGTGTTGAAAAAGCCGTGAGAGGTTTGGCGCGTTCAGATAAAGGAACTTGCCAATATCCTTTAGACAAATCAAGTTTAGTGAAAAAATGAGATTTGGAGAGTCGAGTAAGTAGTTCTTCCAGTAAAGGCATAGGTTCAGCATCGAACTTCGTTACCTGATTCAATTTTCGATAGTCAACGCAAAGACGTATGTTATTGTCTTTTTTACGAACAATAACCATCGGCGAAGAATATGCAGAGGTGGATGGTTCGATTATTTTCAAATCTATCATCTCATCCAACTCTTTCTCGACCTGTGCTTGAAAATGTATAGGTATAGGATAAGGTCTAACCCTAATAGGAGTATGGTCAGTTAGAACAATGTCATGTTCAATGACATGCGTTTGTCCAGGGATGTCAGTGAGTACATCCTGAAATGTTTGCAACATAGTTGAAACTTGTCGCTGTTCTCCTAGAGACAAATCAGGAGAGACAGTAACGTTCTTCCATGATTCACTAGAATGAAGTGGGATCATTGGAAGAGGAAGATTTACATCTGAAAAACTTGTTTCCTCATCCTGTATCACGGACAGTGATGAGTAATGACCATGTTGTACTGGAGAATTGTCCGTTGCTTGGAAAATGGGTTGCAAATAATCCGGACGTTCATGGAATTCAGTAAGCATATTGATGTGGAAGGTTTTATGCTTCCCATCAATATCGACAATATAGTCGACATCGGAAATTTTCGATATTATATCGTACGGACCTTTCCAAGAAATAAGTAATCTGTTTTCCCTACAAGGTAGTAATACAAATGCTTTGTCACCAGGACAAAGTTGTCGTAAGCATCTCTTCTTATTGGCAAATTGCCTTGCCTTCTGTTTCGCAAATTCAGAAGAAGAAGTTGCTAATTTGCATGCTTCGATAATCTTTTGTCTCAACGCGATGACATATTCGTAGGATGACTTTGTGTCATCGTCAATATTGTCAGATGTTATGAGATCGTGAAGCAACGACATAGGGCCACGCGGACGCGCGCCAAAGACGAGTTCAAAGGGAGAAAATCCTGTATGTTCATTGGGTACCTCTCTGTAAGCGAAGAGGGCCGCAGGTAAAACTCTGTCCCAGTCTTGAGGATGATCCTCAGTTATCTTCCCTAGTAAGTTTTTAAGTGTTCTATTAAGGCGTTCGACCATACCATTAGACATTGGATGGTAGATACTACTTAAAGATCTATCTATCTGCAGAGTAGACATTACTTGAGACATGGTATCTGATATTAGTTGGGTGCCATGGTCTGACAATATCTCTCCGGGGAAACCCAAACGAGAAAAATATAAGCCAAAGAGCATCTGCAATATCAGCAGTAGTAATGCTCTTCAGAGGAATAGCCTCTGGCCAACGTGTGCACATATCAACACATGTCAAGATAAACTGATGTCCTCTGGCAGACTTGATCTTAAATGGACCAATAATGTCTATGGCCATTTTTTGAAACGGCCGAATAGGAATGTCCGCCGCCTGAATGGGTGCAGCATGCCGTGGACCTTTGGATTTAACTTCCTGACATACTTTACAAGATCGACAATAAATCCGTATGTCCTTGTTTACCAATGGCCAAAAGAAAGCCGCAAGGACTCTTGACTTAGTACGGGAAAAACCCATGTGTCCAGCACACTGAGAGTCGTGAGCGTGCTGCAAAATTTTAACTCTCAAATTCTTGGGAACCAGGATTTGAGAATGACTTGACGTAATGGAGTCTTGAACCATACGTACAAGTACGCCATTCTTCTTTGTAATCCACGATTTACGACTTGTGTCTTTATTCGGATCACCTTTAGTTGCAAGAATGAAGAATTTCTTCAGAGTGGGATCATCTTCTTGCTGTTTTATAAACGAGTCACGAGAAATTACCAAGGGATCATCTTGGTTATGCACTTCATTATCTTCAGTAGATGAAGTTTGAGGCATATTAAGAGCCTGAGCTCTAGTGACTACAGCGTTAGCAATCTGCATGTTTTGCCTTTCCCACGCGGAAATTTGTTGCGGAGTGCATTCTTTGACTCCATGAATGCGACCGATGATGAGGTCAGCGATCGGATTCGGGAGAAGACATGCGTGTACATCTCCTGTAAAGAAAGGAGTAGCAATCCTAATGATAGCAGTAGAGTATTTCTCTAATGTGCCGCCAAATGTTACACATTTGACTACTTGTCCAGTGGCACGGGAAGGATCTACGAGTGACTGCCTAACACCAATTGTGGTGCATCCAGAATCAAATAGCACAGAGACTGGATTGTTATTCACTAAACCCTTATGTAAGACAAGAGAACCTCTTCCATCATGCGCGACTGATGCCGGAAGAGCAGGAAGAGGATGGCCACAGCTTAAAGTAGACACTGTGGTTGGCTCAAATAACGTTTTGCATTGGGGGCACTGAGATGCTCTCCCAAAATCAAAAGCGGCACATGCCATATTACTAGCATCATTATTATCTTTACTCTGTTTATAGGCTTCATGGGACTCTTGTTGTGCAGAGTTTGCCTGAAAATGTGGTTTATGTCTTTTGTTTTGAGATCTACCTCGGTTATTATCACCTCTGTAGTTATTGTTACCTCTATTGTAACCCCTATTTGGGTTTGAGTCATAGTTCCCTTGGTTACCATTATCATATTCATTATAATGAGTATCTCTGTAATTATGATCTTGTTGACTCCAAGACGGATAACCCTGATAGTTTCTATAATTACTTCCTCTACGGAAATTCCTATAATTATGACCACCCCTGTGTCGAGAGCTATCAGCTCGTCTCCAGTTCTTTGAAGAAGAACCCTGAAATGATTGGTTACCTTGGTTTTGATAACTATTATGGTTACCTTTTTTATCAAATCTGTTTTGAGGTCCCTGAAATCTGTGTGAATAATTGGGATTGTATGGTGTTGCTGAAGCAACTGGCATACCCTCCTTAATCTTAGTGTTGCCAAAAAGTCACGTCGGGGTGTGCAGTGACATATTGGGAACAATATTCTTCCATTTCCTTTAGAGATTTGGGTTTACGCTCATGTATAAATTCCAGGAATGGTTTGTTAACACATGACATAATCTTATCTCTGAGCAACAAATCCATAAGTCCTTCATACGTTTTTTCTGTTTTGGAAAGCTCAATCCAACGATCAACTGTGAGACGTGCCTTTGCAGTGAATTCTGAGAATTCTACACCTGTCTCAGGCACCATCGTCTTAAACAAAAGGCGATAGCCTTCCTCACTTAGCTGGTATTTTTTTTATCAAAGCCGCCCTAATGACATCATAATTATCCTTATCTGCTTCTCCTACAAGGCATAATCTAGTCAAAGATTCACCTTTCAAGTTTTCTGCTAATTGATTAGCGTATTGTGATTTATCCACATTATGTGTACGACAAGAACGTTCAAATCTATCCAGCCAGAATGTAATATCGTCACTGGACTGATTGAACGGTGGAACCTTAACCTTGTAAGTAGAAGGTTTACCATTACCACTAGATGCCTGATTAACATTAATCATACTTGTCAATCTCAATTTCTCTAACTCAAATTCATGTTCTCTTATTGCTTTTTTTTCTTCAGCCTCTCTGTCTAATCTTTTTTGTTCAGCTTCCCTGTCTAATCTTTTTTGTTCAGCAGCAGCTTCTCTTTCTAATTTTTTTTTGTTCAGCTTCACTGTCTAATCTTTTTTGTTCAGCAGCAGCTTCTCTTTCTAATTTCTTTTGTTCAGCTTCAAATCTCCTTTGCTCCACCTGCATCTGCAATTTCTTTTGTTCAGCAGCAGCCTCAGCTTCTCTTTCTAATCTTTTCTCTTCAGCCAGAGCTTTTCTCTCTTCTGCAGCTAATGCTTTGTCATATTGAGCAACAGCCCATTCTTCTAATTGTTGACCAGTTTTATCAAGGGATTTCCCTTGTGTAATGAAGTATTCTAATGTAGACATGATGTCTAACAATAATACTAATCACTTGAAACAATAATAATACCACAAGTTCTTAATGACTTGATTAATCAGTATACTATCCCAATATCTGTGGGTCACAAGCCTTAATAAGGTCTTGTATAACAGTAATGAAAATAGATCATCAGCAAAGAATACAAATGGTTTATGGAATATAAATTGTGAATAGAACTGAAAGATAGAAAAGGGTAGACCAACAAATTACAAACAATTCAAAACAAAACTAAAGAACAAAGAAATATTACAAAAATAACAATAATTAACAGACTTCCACATCTAACACAAAAGCAAACAGTGTGCCGCAAGCAAATTTTCAATGCAAGAAAATGCAACTATAGAAAATGCCCACAACGGACCCTCAATTTGACTGGATATTCTGTTGATGATTACTCCG